>JAFIDM010005346.1:41035474-41071763 GCA_023159025.1 Thereuonema tuberculata
TGTTTTTTTAACTAGTCTGGTGTATTGGCTCTCCGCAATTTTTTAATGTACATTTTTTTACTTTTGTTTTTACTTTTTTCACAAATTACAAAATTTGGACTCTTCTATAGAGATATTGAAATTTGAAAGTAAACTTAGGTTTTTTTTTTGTTTTTTCGCGTTTCCAAGGCTGAAAAAAAAAAAAAAAGTTTAAGAAATCACATTTGACGGAAAGTAGGTTTTAATTTTTTTTTATTTTTTTTTTTTAAATTTGAACTGCTACAACAAAGGGCCTTGATATCTGCGACTTCTGGAGTCTGTATTTTTTATTTGATTGGATGGTTTGTTAGCTTCAGTTTGGTTTTATTTTATTTTATTTTATTTTAGAGATACTTGCTGCTCTTATATTTTAGCTTTTATTGAAATTTTGTTCTAATGGCTGTTTATAGCAAAATGGTATCCAATGCTAAAGAAACAAAAGAAATAAACACACACACGCGTTGATAGTGTAAGCAGCTATGCTAGTTCGGTTTCATTTAAGAATTTCGAATAGGAGTTCTTTGTTCTATGTCTACGAGTTTTACTATTAATGTATTCTAGAACTATCCGATGTATATTTAATGATCTTTAGACTGCTAAGGCCCGTAAATCAAACTAATTGAAACACGAGAGAAAGTGCTTATCAATTACGATCCAAATCGGAGTGACCTACTGCCATCAACCAGAGAAGAAGCTCAAATAAACCACTTAAGGCTAGACGAATCCTTAATAGCTTATTTAGCAAAGGAAGAAATAAGAAAAAAAAAAAGCAGCCTGACGACAACTGTGTAGATCATGTAGATCAAAGGATGAAACATCTAAAAGTCATTATAATGAATATTACCACTTAAAAGATTAAGAACACAATTAAGAAGATAATAACCGAAGTGATTTTTTTTTTAAATAAATAAATTTCAATGTAAGTTTTACAACTTTATCATCAATTCACTTAGAAATAGAATATTGTCGAAAAAGAAAACAATAATGCACGAAAGCCTATCATTTATTACAGAATCCATTTGCTCATTGATAATTGTAAGTAATTTTTTTATTACCTTATTTACTAATCATTCTTTAGAGGTGCAGGATAAGTTTGAAAATAACTTGAAACTTCGATTCTGTAATTTCCTTGTCGCTGGTCAGTTTTAAGATAAGTTGGTAAAAAGGAATTGTCCATTCTTTTTCACGTTCTTCCTCTTTCTGACAGAACTTATGTTCCTGTTGGGTATTTTTTTTTTCCAATCTCCAGACGGAACTGATGTCTTCTCGTCGTCGTCTGGCAAAGCGGACACGCTAATATTCATGATTTGAATTAGTGGGAGTGCTTATGGTATGGAGATGGGTGTGTGGTTTGATTGCATGCAATTATCTCTGTAGTTCATCTAGAGCTATATGGAGTTCAGAATTCTGTGCCAAGAACATCCCTTGCATTTTGCTCGGGATAATGAAGAAGATGATGAAGAAAGAGGCCGGAGCTAAAGAGATAAATAGAATACCGGTCACGAAAGTAAGACGGAAGGGAGCGAATAAAGAGAAGGAAAAATCAACACGAATTTAGGGAAAACGAAGTTAATTGAAGGATTATAGAAAGAATTACAGAAAGATACAATATGCTTTGAAGAGGAAATTGAATAAACGGAGATTGAAATCGTTGTTTTCGTTTCTTTTTCTTTTTTTTTATGTTAAATAATACGGATCTTTGATTCTTTTGAAATGCAATGGCTTATTGGAATAAAGAGGAGAAACATCAGCGAGATATGAATCACAAACAGTGTCTGCTTTTAGATTGCTGATGGAGAAAAAAAAAAACCGAAGAGGAAACCGAATACAAAAGGCCAAAAGGCCGGTCTAGTCATAGCTGTCAGCTCAATAGTTCGCCTTTAAAAAGTAGAAATTGAGAGAAAAAGGGCGGCAGGGGGTAAAAAAAAAAAAAAATCGATGTTGGTGCCCCACCAACGAAGCGGTGAACTGTGACAGTTGGAATCAGACCCAGCTTCCCCACTCCCTCAAAATCGAGAGAGACCACCCACACAAGATGTATATCATCGGAGGAAAAAGAATATTGGAGAGGTTTAATTCTCTGATTGCCGTCGGGGGACACGAGGGAAGCTCCATAAAAGCCACACATGTATGAAGCACCACGATAAATAATAATTGGGAAAAGCTTTACTTGAGGCAGATCGTCCAATAAAAGCCCGCCAAATTCACCCAAAGACAGATTTCAGTCGGATTTTATTGGGCTCGGAACGAGTAGGGAGGTGGTCCGAAGTGATAGCCAGGGAAGGGAATATGACAGGGGGAGTGAAGGAGGTGAATAAACCATTTTCGAATAAATCCTTTTTTTTTTTCCTAGAGTCTCTTTTGGACAAATTAAACTGAAAACGCCTGGTTCCAGGTTTCCGGAAACTGTTATCGCCCTGAGCTGACTTTTACGGTGTCTTTGTTTATGGTTCTGACCAGGGACTTTGCTCGTCAAATCGCATGTTATTATTGTGACTTTTAAAAGCACTTTAGACGCTTTTCATCGCGGAGTCCATTCAATATTCTGCCTATAACTGTCTTCTGTTGTCGTTAAAAAAATTTTTTCCCATGAAAAACCTAACATGAAATAGGAGGGTATTAAAGCTGATGTTCTGCTTTGACCTCCCTTCATCACTTGAGGAAAATCAATTTAAATTACCGTTTATTTATTTACTCTTAAAATGTAAACGTAATTCAGGATATTATTATAAACATAGATGAGATATTTGAAATTAATTCAACAAAACAAATAGCTTCTTTTAATTATACAGCCTTAAAATAATTAGTGCTTTAAATTAAGTCCCGAAACACTATTTTCCAAAAAACTTAAGCATAATCTCCCTTTGTATGTTACCATATTCAGCTCCAAAGAACGACGTCAATGGCGATTGAAAAGTCTTATTTAAGTTTACCATACAAAAAGCAATCGAACAAAAATAAAAGTTTGTCAGCACTCGAAAGACACTTCAAGTTGTACGATTTTATTTGAGTTACAGTAATGGCAAAGGTTTTAAGAATTTCATTACAAAACACTTTTTCAGTTCTCAATCTATAACTTAATGAATTGCAAGTGTTCAACAGCTGTGAACATGGTTGTTTGGTCATTGAAGCAGGATTCGTGAAGTCTTCTGCTAACAAGGAAAACACTGATCAAACATACGATGAAAATGTACTAACTTAAAATAACGCTTGATTATCAAACTGTCAATAAAGCCTTGAACACTTCACTTCACTACGCTTCACTAAGCAGCACCACAATACCTTGCACTCGATATTTTTCCTCCATTCATTTCTCCATTTGCTTTTATCCATTGTTTGTTGAATTGAAGTCAATAAATCCATACTTGAAACTAACGTTGCTTCCTATTTAATTTTCTTAGTCTACTTAAGTAGATCTTAAAGAAAAGACATCGTTAAAAACTTAGGAATACGAATTTGAATTTGATTCGAGTGTAATTTGATGGGCCATTTTGTAATAATGGTGCCTTTAGGGAAATTGTTGAATTTACAACAAAATGTAGCCAAAAGAAAAGTTACCTAAAGAAAAAATGAAAATTTAAACTTATGGTTTTAGGGTATTCGTTGGAGTTGTGACTGGAGATACATAATGGCCAATGTATGTCTATAGTTGAATTCACTTCAATTTCTCACAGTAAAAGTCATATATTTCTACGACGCTCTCATATTGCGTAAGAGTAAATAGTTCCTGTAAAGTCCTTATATACTTTAAAAAGGGAAGGTTTTTTTCCCTCATTCAAACTGTTTCATGAACACTGGTATATAAGCCTCTAAGTTGTTTATTCAGAAATGAATAACTCAATTTTTTTTTAGCAGCGAACATCAATGCTTACTGTACGATGCTTATTTTATGACTACTTATTTATTTTATTATTTCTTCCAGTTTGTTATTGAAAAGAAATTATAAGCATTTGTTTTTACTTAGTTTATTTGCAAAGCATTTACTATTAACAAAAGAATAATAAAACTTTACTATGAATAAAGGAGTGATCAAATGAACCTCAGCAGAATTCTTATTAGAACGTTGATATTATGAAGACAACGGCAGCGTAAGTAAATAAAACGGAAGCGTAACAGATTTCCAGTACGGGAGGTTGAATGAAAATGAGTTTATATAATGAAAAGGAGATTTAGAACAGGACGTATAGTATTTCAGAACAGTCTGTTTACAGTACTTTTGTCATCTAAACAACAAAAATAGAAATAAAAAAGTCATTGAACAAACAAACTAAAAGTAGTAAGAATTAATTCTTTGAACGTAACAATTTCTCAGACTAATTGACTTGTAATTGGACTTTCCGTGCACGCATTGATGTTATCACGCTTGAAGTGACTTTCCGTTAGTGCCTTTAGGTCTTGAAAGAAGAGGAAATAAACAGTTCAAGGAAAGTTAGGTAACGAAGGTGATCTTTGAAAGACTGTTTTTGAAATTGTCGTTTTGGAAAGATAATGGAGACTGAAGTTTTTCTCGCGTCTGTACTGCAAAAGTTTTATTTTTCAAGTTTTGTACTTAAGCCTAATAAGCTGTTTCCAAACTTCAATTTAAATCAAAAAAGTTGTTTTTTGTTTTTGTTTTTTTCTTCTCTTAAGTTCCAAATAGAAACAGGTGTAATTTTGTTCCTGCTTCCATAGGAGACAGATTATGGATTTCGTGTTGACATATTCTTAAAGTATTTTTTATTTATTTTTTTTATCGTTTGCAGTTTCTCATTCGTTTGCATTGGAATTGGCTTATTATTGCTTTATTTTCTTTTTTTTACGTATTTGCTTATTTATTTTTTCTCCTTCGATTCAATAGTCTAATGAGACCTCAAGAGTCGATGTTGCCGCGCGATGAAATTTGCGAGCTCTTTTTTGGGGGCGGCTAAATCAAGCGACAGACGCCTTGGAAGGCGTCGCGGTTTGCGAGCGGGACAGTCGAATCGCACCGTTATTAGGGAAGATTTAGTGGCAGGAGCGTCGGCGGCACACCACCTGTCTCTCTTCACCTCGCAGCGATCAGGGCCCCAACATATTGAACATATTTTCGTCACCCCTGTTTAATTATACGAGCTGCCGCCATACTGGCAAAAATCACGCCCCCTCCCTCTGCCGCTGCCGATGAATTCGCCCTCACTCTCTTTCATTCCTTGATCTCTGCTGGTGCACCTGCCGTTCTCCATTAATCTTTTAGCGCCCCAGGTCTCTGCAAAAGCAGAAGAGGTGGATGCTCCGTTTATGGTGGCTGGGTCGGACGATTCCACTGCTAATTGCAACGAATGTTCAAAGAGTTTCTAATGACGTTTCCCTCCTTTTAAATCAAGCCGGTCTTCGTATCTAGTAACCATTGCTACTAAATGAGCAGCTTCTCCGTCTGATTATAATCTTTTGATGATAATGGTCCAGATAGGAATTCGAAGACAGCAGTTTTTTTTCGCCATCACTTTTTTTTGTATTAAGTTCACTGTAAATTTAAAAGAATTTATTCTGTTGAATAAAAGAAATAAAAAACAAAAAAGGCGGGATCTGGTCCTTACTGATAAAACATCAAGATCATCGGGAAATCATCGAATTAATTCAAACATTAATCTCATTTACAAAATAATAAAAAAAAGATGTACGTACACATACATACATACATACAATACCTACATTACATATATTTACATATATGTGATTCAAAGCTCCCTGTATAAACTTTATAGTAGGTCAGGAATACAAAAACAAACCGTGTGCATAGTGGAACGTATGTCCGCAAACACCACCCTTATGTGCTAGAGGACATTGTTTGGCAGCACTTTATTGGGCAGTGTGAGCCATCATCATTTGAGACGTTAACTTTGTATGAATAGGATGCATTGCTTCACTAATGCTGAGAGGGCAGATGTACACCTAGCCTATGGGGCAGCTAACGGAAACGGACGATCCTCTGTACGATTGAATTGTGAACGGTTTCCCCAACAGACAAGTGCCCAATCATCAAACGATTTTGATGATTGCACCAGAGATTTTGTGTATTACTGTTGTCGGAAGGAACTTTGAGAACCTATTATGAACCAAGTGTACATTTTACTGTCATATTGTAAACATAGGGCTAATAAACATCTTTTCTATCTTACTTGTCCTTTATTTCTGAACCTTAGTATACCTTCTAGCATATTCGGGTGGCGTTAGCGGAGATACTTTTCCCTATGAATACAGTTGTTTGTTTTAAAGATATTCCTGACCTATCTTTAAAATTTGTACATAGAATTTTGAATCATCCTTTATATATATAGACGGGAGTTAATCTTAGAATGCTTGTTAATCCCCTTAATCCATTGTCCTGGAACCTTGCATGGATATATATATGCACTTGTGTAAAGTCATGTAATTAACGTTATATATAAAAATGTTAATTATTTCTTTCAAATTTCATTTCTGATGTATTAAGTATGTTTGATTATTTACGTTAGCCCATCTATTGCACAGCGCCTCCTGGCGGCCGAATGATTCCGTTTCTATGTTTGGATCTAGTTCTGCTCCGATTGCTTACTGGGATGTTTGTCTTTCTTTCTTCTATGTTTTGTCTTCTTCGGATCTAATGCTTTCTTGTATAACATTTAATGATGGAGTAATCTAAACTATCTGTCAATATCCAGATATTCGATTTAAAAGAAATTTATACAAAAATTTTGTAGCATTATTCTTTACGGATAATATATTTTTTAAGCACTGCCAGAAATGCAGACTTTTAGAGTCGAACATTTTTTTTTTATTTCAATTTTTTGTTTGCTAATTTGGAGCATTTCTGGTTAAGCATTTGTCTTAGAGCTAAACTTATATCTCAATCCGATGTCTTGTATTATGCTAACTCGGAATTACGATTTTTTTTTTGTGTGGTTTTGAATGTACATTTTTAGTTTAATGATTTGACCTTGGATGACAATCATAAATCCTTCAATATCGGAGAGAGATTATTATGGTTCACTCCGAACTGTTCTTTTGTCAGCACAAAATTGATTGCATCCGTTGAGAAATCTTTAAGTAAAAGCTTTTGAATTCAGATGTGTATTCCGTAAAGTGAAGTATTATAGAAATGGTATATGTTTTACCCTGTACAAAGGAATAAGTAATTGCTAGCTGTCTCAATGTTTAGTTTTATATACAGAATTGACTCTCTCTGTCGAATTATCGTATCTTAATTGAAAACGGTAATTCGACAGAGAGAGTAAATTCTGTCATTGTGTATTTTTCACGATGTAACCGAAAAACCTGGTCAGAAACATTACATACGGCAGTTATTGAAGGAATTATCCTACAAACACAAACTATCAAGAAAATGGAGAGTATGTTACAATATTACTCTGAAAATATTACAATACGATAAAAGTAAGGAAAACTAAACCGAGTATCCTGCATTTACTTTGTTCTACTTTGCTCAAGACCCCAAGGGCTTGCATAGGCCTACAGTGGAACACTTAACATTGCACAGGAAATGCTACGTGATTCGAGTTTGTTACATAATAACGACAAAAATAGTCGTTTTCAATCTAAGACATGTTTGTTGAACAAATAAACAACAGTCGACATTTTGTTTGTGGCAGAGCAACGGAAGAAGAAAACATAGCTACTAAAGAAAACCAACAATTAGCCAACACAACACTCTCACACTCAAGGAATTAAAAAACTCAAATAAGAAAGAGTCGAAATCACAAATGAGGATGATAAGAATCAATACTGATAGTGATGTAAGGTTCAATTAACCAATCAAGTCAACCAAAAACAGTATTTTTTTAAATTCCCAATAACACGGAATATGTTTGTTGGTCAACAGTAGTGAGAAACTTATTAAAACAATTTAATCTAAGAATACATACAATTAATGATCAATAATGCAGTCTTTAAACATGAAAAAAATTAAATGATGATCATTCGGATGATAGATATCGTTTTAACGGGCTTCTGAAACATGTCAATACTTTTTTAATTTTTAACTTTTGGGTATTTTTTTTCATAGTTAAAGAGTGCGTTATTGGTCATTTATTGTAAGTAATGAGAACGTTAAGAAATCAAGAAATGTTTCCATTGTTATACAGTAGTTTTATAATAAGGAGACTATTGTTTATTCATATGAAAATTAATAAATATCCGAACATTTACTGAATTTACATCTAGAAAGGAAATTACTGCATAATAATGAATTTTAAATTTAAATTGGCCAGGCTTGAAATTATGCTGAAATGTAATAAACTTCAATTATTCAAAGAAACACTGAAAACTTAATGCAGAAAAATATATTACTACGATTTGATTTTCAGAGGAATTTACATGATAATGATTAGATTTGTTTTACTTTTTACATTTTATTTATTTATTTATATAAGGTTTTACCTTTACTTCTTGTGATCATGAACTAAATTTTAGAAGTCTTATTATCCTGCGTCCCATTATTCAAACCCGATAAAACTAATTTCCAAAAGGATTTCTGATTAGAAATATATCTTTAAAATTGATTACTGAAATAAATTCTGAATGAAATCTTTAAAACAATATCAATAATAAATACATTTTGTCTTTATAAATCCAAGCAACAATTTCTACAAATTTATTAAACTTTTTTTTTTGTTTATTAATAAATTTAACAATTCTATTAAAATCTTCCTAATTGTTGAAATTTACAAATTCATTCGGATTGTTAAAAATAATAACAGAAAACACTCTCTAAGAAGTAAACATTAAGTATCTATATGTAGAGAATGTATTAGTTATTTGATGCCAAAAATAAGCCTAAATCAATTCAACAAAATACATAAACAAGATAGCAATGAAAAATAAAATCCTTTTTCACTGAACAGCATTTATGACTGAGACATGTATTGTATATGTAATGTAGAGAACTCATTACTTCTAAATTTAATGTTAATTTTGAAATTCTAAATGAATCATTAAAATAATTCATAAACAACCTTTAAATAATTACATTAGCGCTTGGATCAGAGATAATTCATCGCACAAAACTTGGCACTTTTGACTTCGCGGCTAAGTTATTAATGAAATGGGTTCATGAAACTTAAATGAATTTGGGGCAAAGTTTGCCTAATTCCTGTGAATTAAGAAAAAAAAAAGCTCAAAAACAAGTTTGCCCATCATTACCAATCGCCATTCGTATTTAGAGTCATGTGACTTTGCATGTAGAGACATGCATATTGAAGGGCAGTCTTTAATAAATAATGACGCTGCAGTTTTCCGAAATTTTTGTTTATTTTCAGTGCAGGCAAATATTTAAACCGTTTCTCATTTGGCATTTGTGGAAGTTTTGTCCATTTGAAATTTTTGTTGAGTGTGATTTTTTTAAGAGAAAAATGTAATTCACAAATTTAACTTTTATTTATCTTTTTTGATAATTGTTAATGTTTGTTTAAATTTCAGTCTCAACAAATAACTCTTAATAGTTTGTATTAATTTAATTTTTAAGTATTTATCTGGTTTTGTTTTACTATCAAGCAATTTTTGTTATCAATGTAAGTAGGCAATTTCAATCAATGTAGGCAATTTCAGGGTAGCCATCGGCTTTGCATTTATCAAGCTGCCCATGTTCGTATAAATTGATTAGTATTTTATCTCTATTTCACTTTAGATAGGAAATGGAAAGTATTAAATTCATAATGCTTTATGTACCTCATCCACCCATAAGCAAATTAAATTTCCATGTATTCAGATTCTTACACTAATTATTCTACTCTTATCAAAATAAAGCCTTGACATTATTCAACTCGTTTAAGCCTTGGCTTACATATATCCGTCAATTAACAATTTAAGATATGATTAATATCATGCTAGAAAAACAAAATTGGTAAGCTGAATCAATAACATCAGTTATTAATTCAGTTTTTGAAGACAAAAAAACTTTCTACAGCGTAAAATAGTTTTAAAGAAAATTAAGAAAAAAATAGATTTAAATAAACAACTAAGCAACAAGACACAAAAGATAAACAAAAGATTTCGCCTCTGAGCTATCATCGGTGGGAGTCTGAGACGGCCGTTTCGTCCTCTTGATGGACTCATCAGCCAGACAAACTTCAGATCGCGAAACCAGGTTAGGGATTCCAATTACGCACCCGCTAGTGGGTTCGTAACAAAATAAAAATACACCAAAAAAAACAAAAAAAAACCTCCAATTCTTTTGTGCTTATTTGGTTTTTTTTGTTCGTTAAATTTTTATTGCACACATATAGATTTAATTAAACTGCAAAAATCTATGTGTTTATATGATTTATAGACGATTTTAGAATTTTTATGATTAGCATTTAGACTCTGATTCAATTCTCTTTTTCTGATTTCGGCAAATCTCTAATCACCATATTGCTTCACATTGTATGTATTTTATTATTATTTATTTATCGTAGTAGCCACTGAACGCTCTTAGGAATAGGTAGACAGACTTTTGTTTAGCTTTTGTAGTAATAGTAGTACCTGCTTATTTAGTCTCAGATTTCTGTTTATTTAGTTGAATTGAATTTAAATATGTATTTTCTTTTAATTTGTACAGCTTTATTACACGAAGTGAGAGTGTATGATTTGCTAGCTACAGGCTAGGAAATTCCACGGCGTGATGTTGACTTAACTCCATTTAACCAAAATAGTGGATGAACTCATTTCTCCCGAACAACCACGACTTTGGACAGTTTTCATTAAAGATAAAGCTAAACACGATGATCTCCCACCATAATAAAAATGGGGACATCTCAATATTTAATATGTTTTCTTTTTTTTCTTTTTTTTTAATTTTTTACGGAACAACATCTTGGTTGTTTTGTTTTGTTTTTTTAAAAAAAATATATTGGTATCCAATGGCATATCTTTTGTTTATCTTTCTTTTTTTTATTGAGTGATGTTATGTATTTTGATTCATGTGATCGTAGCCCTGAGATTGTTGATGTTGTTGCTGTGTTTGGCGCTGGGGGCAAAGCCCTGGAGCCGTGGGAATTTACGAGGTGCTGGTTCCTCCTCTTTGATATAGGCTTATGCGACGGAGTCTAATTCCTTGCCGAGTGCACAGACTTGCGGTGACAGAAAAGAAAGACGGATGGCCGGTACTGACTCCCAGCTAAGATCTGCAGAGTGGAACTGGGGCTTTTGTCGGACGGGGAAACGGCGGTGGGGTAGGGGTGTTAGCGTCTCACAATTCATCACTTGGCACGAATCATATGTCGCCTTGCTGCACGTTTATCGATCAGGGAACGGAGATGCTTCGACCCAGTGTCGATGAATAAATAAACACATGTCAGCTGTTAGTCTTTTTTCTTTCTTTCTTTCTTTCTTTCTTTCCAGTGGAAAGCAGAAAAAAAAATACACAAGGAAAAAAGTATCAGATTCTCAAATACAAATTTTAGAGTAAAGTGTAAGCTATTTTTTTTTTTGTCGCGAAGACAAATAACCATTTGAAGTAGTGTGTGTGTGTCTACGTGTGTGTGGAACATGTTCAAATCCATAATACATTATTTATTTAGAAAAACGAATTTATTTCCGAATAGTCATGACGTCGAAGGAATTCCTTCTTGCTACAACTAGATAGATGGCGCACATTTACATCAGGTATTCCATTTTAATAATAAGCAGCAAATTTAAAGTCATGTTATAAACATCTTTTAAAATTTATAAATATAAAAATTAATTTATTTTCTAAACACATTAAAATTTGACACCAATGTTCAAACTGACATCTCAAGACAGCCCGTTTCACGCTAACTTGGCGATCATCAGTTGTGAGTAGTCAGAATGAACAAAGCAGGTCTCATAACGCAGGTGTATGACTTTTGTCATGTAAGAAAGATAAAATTCATTATACGAAAAAATAAACCGTATTTTAACTGCATACTTTACATGTAAATTCGATTAACTTTGAAATTTAATTCTTCAATCAGTTCATTTTTTTTTTTTTTATTCTCACGTTTTTGGTAACCTGTCATCTGCAAAAAGAAACATTTATATTGTTCTGAACTTAGCAATTCAGACGTAAGCATGTTAACTCCGACTTTTGGAGTTTATGCTTATGTTTAAGTGGCAAATGTGGGTGGCAGGGAAGCCAAGCATTGCGACCGGAGATCTATCCTCCTAACCCACGGAAGTATCGAAAGATGGAGAGAAAGATTGAGGAAGTTTGGTGGGAGAAGTGCAGGGGAAACGGGAGAACCCCGAGAAAACCTGCCCAGCGCAGATCGTCCACATCACATCAGAAACCGAATCCCGGTACTCAAGAGGTGAGAGGCCAATGTCTTACTGACAACGCCAACCGCGTGGCTTTTGGTATTAATGGGCGTAAAAACGGGGAGAAAGACTCGTACTGATATTAAGGAATTAATTAGTTGCACTCTTCAGAAAACTACATTAAAACTTCATTTACATTTTTTTTCGTAATTATTTTTTTATTACTATCTGTTTAATTATAAATATAATTAACAGTCATTGAAATGGTTTTTAAAATACCGTAATGTACTTAAATGCTAAAAGGACTCACTTAAACCAAGCAGAATTTAAAACATTGAAAAATCTTTCGACTATTTACTGATACGAAAACGTTGGAAGTACAGTATTTACTGAAAGGAAGGATACGTTGATCACAGAATTATTTTTGACCCTAAATTGTGGAAAGATTTGTTTTGAGGGTCAAGTCTAAGGTTTATTTGAATTCTCTTCATATAATCTTGCGACGAACTTGTTTACTTTTTTAACTTGCAGTAAGGAAAAAAAATATGCTCTGTCCGCCCTCTATTTCTCCGTAATAGAATTCTAAAATATGTGGTTTCCTATACTGTTTTTTTTTCTTAACCATGAATGTTTGCTGTTTATACTCAAAATATTTATTCGTATTTTTCCAATTCCTCTTCTTTACAAGTCGTACATTCAATAGAACTATCGTCGAATATTTTTAATAAGATTTCCTCATTCAATGGAATCTAATCCTCTTGATAAATAATTCAACAAAGTTCGAAAGTTTTGATCCTTTCAACATTAATTTTGGAGTCGTTTTTCAATCAGAGTTCATCAATGTTCATGTGTAGAAGGATTATACTAATCCAGTGTGAATTAGACATTCTGGAGATTCCATTCTTGTCGGGTGCGCGTTTGTGCAGTATTAATTTGCAGCTTAAAGCTCCTTCAGTTTCACTTGTTTACAAACATGAGGAGTTTGGCAAATCAGATTGAGCTTCCGTTTGGCGGTCAGAACCACATAAAGCACTTGTTTACACGTTAGGTAGTGTCGGACTTCACCATTTCTCATTGCTTTCTGCGCTAATACCACCACCCTTTTCTTCTTGCAGAAATCTTCCTGGGAAGGCAAAAGCCTCAAGCAGATGATAGTTTATTGGCGCTGAATCAAGTGGAAATTTCGTGATTTCGTGCAGGGCCACAGTCCTCTCGACCCGATCGGTCACCAATTGGCATCAGGCATTTCTCGAGACCATACGTTCCATACAGCCCACGCCTCTCCAAATGAGCCAAAAAAGAATCGGTTAAAAAAAAGAAAATCTAATGGACGAAAATCACGTTTGGCAAATGTTTGTCGGTCTTTCGTGATTTGTCTGGTTTTTATTGGTTTGCCCGTGTCCAAATTAGCGTTTATGGAGTCATCCAACCCCTCGGCACCAGCTCACGATCAATGCATTTTGAAGCTTAATCTACATTAACCCGTAAGTAATTGTCCTCTGTAAATACCCACTATATTGGCCTGAGGGTACTCGTGGAAGATACATCAAAGCAAATAACATTGTGGATGCGGATAATTTTCGCGAATAAAGCTGTTAAATCATTGGCAGATGAGTTTTGCAACAACTGCTTAATGAGAGAGTGTTTTTGCATGTCCTCTTGTCACGAATCCTGCTAATGATTTCTTTTTCTTCTTTACATATAAGGAAGTAGCATCAAAAGTAATTGCCCATAATATTCCATCTTAATAGTAACAAAAGTAATGAAGCCTCCACTGTTATTGATTCCAATTCGATGAAGGATATTAAAGAATGATTTCATTATTTTTACTTATTATAAAACAAATGCTATTTGAAACAGCTTAGGGTTTGTTCTTTCTAATTCTATTTCAAAAGTAATTTCTCAAGTTCGTATCTAATTAATGAAACTATTTTAATTACAGTTAAATATTGGAAGGGTTTCCAAGAGATATCTTGTTTTCAATAAAAATCAGAAAATACCAGTATTCAACCTCATTCCGTTTTGTTTTAATAGTCAATTTTTGAACCGGAAATGCTGCTTTTATATATAATTTCTAACATCAAATTAAGATATTCAGATAATTCTTGAATAGTTTTGAATAGTACTGCTGTCATTGGTTTTTATGCACTGAGTTAGCTTTGCATGCGAAACACCTACCTAACAATTCATTGGTCCATGCTTCTGTGCAATCACGGCTAGTAGACGCCTGTTCTTAGATTCCACAAGGTGTCCTCCACCATAAACAATGAACTAGAGCCACGTCCAATACGTCATTTCACTCTCAATCTGTAGGGAAGGATCAACAATTCTTCAGTCAAATTAGGGGGGGAAGAGTCGGAGATTTTGGGAGCCAAGGCAGTCCGTTGTCGTGTTCCTCCAGTTAGCCGATATCAAGGTGCGTTGTCTCGTTGAAAAATGGCGCTGTGGTCGTAGTTCCTGCAATACGGATGCAGATGGTCGGCTAGCAGGTCTCTGTAGCGTTCACCATTCAGTGTTTGTGAATGTTAAGCAATAGACCTAGTGCGTGCCAGAAAAAAAATCTCCTCAGACCAGAACACCCCCTCCACCGTCTGATTGAATCCTAACAGTATAACTAGGGAATACTTTCTTATGCTGTTTATGCCAAATGCTGACCCGGCCACAGGCATTATGCAGCAGGAAACGGGACTCTTTACTCCAGATGACCGACTTCCATCTGTCGAGAGTCCATTACCAATGTTCCTTGACCCATGCGAGACATTGTTGCGATGCTTGGGCGTCACCATGGGTACCTTTGTTGATCTTTGCCTGGAACCCCAGGCAAAGCAAGTTATGGCGTATGATATATTTGGAAAAGGGTCGAACTTCACTACTGTTGTACTGGTGTGTAAGCTGTGTGTCTGTTGTACGCCATTATCAGCAGTGACAGCAACGCTCATCTCTGTAATCATCCATGCACGGCTGACCAACATGAGTCCTTCTGCGGGATATCTGTTGGTGGTTAACCCACTCCTGGTGCACCATTAAGACAGTGGTACGCGAGCAGCTAACAATCTGTTTCCGAATACTGGCACTTCCCTCCGGGCCCCAACTATCTGCCCGCGGTCAAATTGACGTAGGTCGCCCTGTTTCCCCATTCCTGGCAAACCATAATTGATTACGTAAGGGGGAGAGATGTACCTATTTATAATGGCCGCACTTGATATCACATAGTATTTCTTATCATAGTATTTCCGAACAGGGAAATGGAGGGGGGGGGGTATTCCTAAAGCAAAGGTTACTCATTGTATTTAGTAAAGCATTAAGAAACAGCAACATTGAGGGGAAAGAAATAAGATTGTGCATTCTTACCAAGAAAAACTGTGGCCCATTTTGTGCACTTTGCCATAATTGTCTCATCTACGCTACTTGTATGACTTCTAACATGACCTAACATGATTTCAGTTGCCAAAGCACTTATTCATCCAGTGCTTTTCCACTATTTCTTAACATATCGTCTTTATAAAAACTTTTTTTTCACAAACATAGTCTGTAAAAAACATTAATTTCCAATATTTAACATTCATAAAGTTGATGAAGACATGACTACTAAACTATTAAGAGTTTAATGATTTACGATTTTAGAACTGTAAATCAATTTTGAGAAATCTTGCAGATTGGTTGATATAAATTCTTCAGTAATTCAATTTATTCATTTATTTTATTTTATATTTACCAAAAACATTTAAATAGAATATTTCTGTTATTTTTAGGGAATAAATAAAGTTAATATAAAAAAATCCATTAATGAACTGTTCTTATGTTCCTTTTTTTTTTTGCTATTATCGATTTATAAATAGCTTCAATCACTTCAGTTATGAAATCTAAATAGACTCTGATTGGTAATTTTTCGATAAAGAATGTCCAGAATTGGTTTTGCTCTTCCCATGCTAAGCAGTTCTGATCCTATGTCTGTCTCCTCTTCAGTATTGCACTGGTTGCAATTTTCTCTGAGAAAATATCGAGAGGATTCCCGCCTTTCCCTTCTCCTTCCCGGCTCTTATCCCAGACCGTCCATCGTAATAAAGTTGGTCCGCCACCCCCAGCCTTGATCGTCAAATTGTCCGCTTTGGCAGTGACCAACGCCGCATCTGAAATGCAGATGGAAAGAGTGGACAGGCTTCGATCAGACGAGGCCGTATATATACGTAAGAGTTAGGAGCCACATATATATATCTGTCTGTCGTTTCGGACGGGCCAAGAGAGAAAGAAAGAGAGAGAAAAGAAAAACTCCTCACACGATGAAAACTTGGCACCCCTCCAGACTTTTCTGTGCGCGCGTTCGCAGCTTTGAGTCGAAATGACAGGTAGCGGTGGGTTGCAGGGTTGGGGCGGCGTCTTCTGCTTTTACCTAGACGGCAGAAAATGATCGGTGATTGCCGGCCACAAATCAGCTCTCGGACGGATGAATGAGCCATCGCCGAAATAAAATCCGAGTGGATACACTTGTGGGCTGTTACAACGGGCGGTGGAGTTCTCGATACCCGGCTCTGTCCTCTCTATCAAGCCAACGTAATAATGCTAATCATTTGCCCGATCCCGATGACAAAGAGAGACAGAAAAAGATAGAGGGAAAAAGAAAAAAAAAACCCTGTTGGAAGAAGAAGGAAGAATAACGGAGATGAAATAACCTCGGGTTAGTGTAGATAGAAAGGATTGAGCTGGCAAAGAATGATTTTTTTTTTTTTTTTTTTATTCGAAACAGAAGATGATTCATTTTTGTTAATACTTTAAAAAAATGAAGAAATAAGAATGATGAAAAAGAAATTGTCGGTTTTTTTTTCCTTAGAACTAGATAAAGTTGGTGCGTCATCTTTCCAAAACCAATAAGATAAAACTAAGAAAAAAAAGTGGCGTTCAAAAAGATAACGGATAATCTAAGCTTTATTAGTAACATTTATATAATTACTGTACACTTTCGATGTTAGCAGTGAGGGAGACCTTTTGTAGATTATTTTTGTCGTGAAATCCTTATCTACGGGTTCAATTTCTTTAAAATCAATAGGGTGATCGTATTAAGAAAATTAATGTAAGAAGTTCTAGGATAAGTAGTTTTCAGTTATTATGAATATTTGCATTTTACCGATTTTATTTTTGGCGATTTAGGCCTTTAGATCCTGTAGATCTTGACATGTACCGAAATTAATGAGGATCTTCATTTTAATAACTTATTCTTACTTAATAATATTGTTTGACTCCTTGCAATAAATGTTTTTTTTTTGGTTTTCTAATGCCCCACGATGATATGAGGATATCATTATATTCTAAACGTATTTACTGCAATCCTTTATCTTCCAATTAAAGGTTGATACATAGTTTTTTAGAAACTTTGTATCAATTTTTTAAATGTCTGTTCCTACAACTAATATGTAAAATGCTTATAATTAAAATTCGTTGTACAGTAGAGTCCCGCTATTCCGAACTAATTGGGACGGAACACTGTTCGATTTAGCGGGAATTCGGAATAGGCGGATTTCATGAATAATATCAATGTATTGACTTGTTAAGGCGTAAATTAAGTGCGGGGACATTTACTTCTTAAGTGTGTGTAAATTAGTTATTTTTTTGTGTTTAGCAGTGATTAAAAATGATTCTACAGAATTGTACAAATGGAGCTGACATGTACTGTAAGTAACCAGCTTTCATTTCAATTTGGTTTCGGGCGTTTTCATCAAGCTAAGGCTCTATGTATGTCTCTATTTAACTTCTTTGTATAACAATAAATGTACGTTTTTTCACGAACGTCTTTTTAATTTCTCCTGTTTTTAAGTTTAAAAAAATTGGTATTTTTTTTCTGAATTCTGTTCGGAATAGGCGGATTTTCGGAATAGCGGACTCTACTGTAGTACCAAACTAGTCTTAATTGCAAGGCATACTTTGAGGCAGTGTTTCACAAACGTTCATCTAGATTCTGTGGGTCCTGCTTGATGACAGTATTTCATTTTTTTTTTCTTGTAACTGAAAAAAACTCCTTGTAATTGAAACAAACATACTAATGACAACGTAATGAATGTAAATAATTAAAACATCAAACACTTGAGCTCTTAAGTCATCATACAATGAAAAAAATTACTAATTTTCATTATCAAATTAAATATATTGTAGCTCTGCTAATTTTTTTTAATAATTTTTAATATTCAGTTTTAAATTCTATAGTCTAAAAAGAAGACAAAACATAGACGACCCCGCATTTCAACGATCCATTCTTTCTATATTTTTCAGTTCTGACCAGAACCTTACATTTGATGCATGTCTGCTCTTTGGATCTATTTCATCATGTTTCCACGATCTTCCAGGAAGCGTTTGCGACCACCGTGCTGCTTTTTCTCTCAATCGACTCGGCGCCATCTTGTCGTGCATCTATGTATAGAAGTTGTACTGTGGTTTTATGTATACCGTACATAGAATGTATTATTAGAGTGTTTTTGCCATAACGTGATTTATGTACGGGAAACGCAAATGTCACGTGAACGAATACGGTAACCACAATAGCGGGCTCTGTCATGAAGGGAGTTTTTGCCATAACGTGTCAGTGGACACGGTAAGCTAATAAACAAGATGGAAGATATACTTCAGATCGCTGCATTTGGAGGCATTGACGATGATTTGTTTGAGGATCTAGTGATACACAATATCCTGAGAGAAAGAAACATTCAGGTTCGAGAAGAGGAAAATCCCAAGGTTGAGTTTACATGAAATGAATGATAAGGATTGTCGATTGTATTTCCGTTTCGAAAAAAAACGATATACAGCGACTAGCAGATGGCTTAAATTTACCAGCAATACAGTTTTCTGGTGAATCTCATTCCACAAACTCTTATCGTCATATGGATTTGTCCCAATTACTTCGCGCAAGAGTATCAAGTCGTCATTCATGTTAAATCTCATTCGCTCAGGTTTATCGGAACTCATGTTTTCTACCGTGAAGCGATACACTATTCGAGAAAAGTTAAGGTATCACGTTACCGGTATTTGCTCTACGGGACAGTGACGCTTGCGCAGAATACCAGTCATGTGACATTAGCGCTACCGTATAAAATAGCGAGCTGGGCAAAAACTCTATTATCTTTCGGACGTATTCACAAGTGATATACAGGGCGTTTGTCGGGGCAAAAATGCATTTGAGAGTTAAAAAAAGACCGGGTTCTGGATTTCGATGATTTCTACAGGGTTGTAATCTCTAACCTTCAAAGAAGCGGGATATGTCTATACTCTAAATCAGCGGTCGGCAACCCGCGGCCCGCGGGCCGCATGCGGCCCATTGTCAAAGTAAGATTTTCCTTTTTTTTTTTTTTTTTTTTCTGGTTGTTAAAATTTTTGGCCCAAGTGCGGCCCGCAGTAATCCCACATAACATATTTGGCCCTTTTACAACAAAAGGTTGCCGACCACTGCTCTAAATGAAGCACACTAGATACATCAGATATACATATTAAGGTTTTTTTTTTTTTTTGTTTTGTTTTTTTCGTAATTGTAGAAATAGAGACCAACAGACACATTAAAATTACTAAAAATTTTTAACACATTTAAATTTAAATTTAATCTCGACTTGTCGACGGCTCGCAGACGAGCTGAAACCGTTTAACTTAAATTTTTAATGTTTTAAAAGCTTTTAGTAATTTTAATGATGTTGGTCTCTTTATTTCTGCAATTATAATATATTTCACGCACATTAAATTGTCTACTTCAAGATTTTTTTGTGTTTAAAAGGAAAACTACATTAAAATATCCTTAATATTCAACTGAAATAATTATGTTTCAATTACAAAACTAAAATGCAGAAAATATTAGCTGTTTAAAAATAGTATTAAAAGCAAAAAAGTTCGGAGTTGTTGAGATTTGTCTCTGTCTTTAAGAAAGAAAAGGTAAGTTTTGAACCTGGCGCCGCAATATATTGCCCAACTTAGTGAAGAGCTGCCGATTCCGCTGCAGATCCATGAATAACTTGGGTCTCTGGTGGCAAATAAAGAGCTGGGGCTCTATTTTCCCCTTGGATGTAAGTTCGTGGATGTCATCTCAATAATTCTTTCTCATATCGGACTTCATTTTCAAACCCATTGTCGGCGGATCTTATATTCAGCGAAGAAGAAATTGGACGAATGGAGAATTTCGTTTCCCTTATTTCCTCCCACAATAACTCTATGATGTTATTTCCTTTCACTACAACGAAGCCCAGATTAAATAATGAACACCTCATTTCATCTGCTCCTTCTTATATTTTTTTCCTTTTATTTTATTAATAAAATTTTTTCCATTAATTTAGAATCTATAATAGTTAAAAAAATAAGAAAATTAAAATTAAAGATTAATAAATTGCTTGTATGAAGATAAATAAGAACTTATTTTTTTTTCTTTTTAGCTTATTAATAACATTTTATACTCCAATAACTTTAAATTAATATTAAGACGCTTAACCTTTTACATTTTAATATTACATTAAATATAAAATTTACCTCCACTTCATTATTTTACCGCATTTCATTGGCTTCAGATTGTATTAAAGACTTGCCATTTTAAGTAATTTATCAGTTGAAAATACCCTGATGAAAAGTTCTGTAGCAACTGGTCCTGTTAATTTGGTAAACTTTTTTAATCTTTTTAATTGTATGCCGGCGTCTTTTTATTTACAAAAATTAACATAAAAGAAAACATTTTATAGATTTATATCCAATATTTATATAATATTCGTAAGAATCTTATTTTAATATCTTAATTATTAAAAAGATAAAAACAGAAATCAATAATTTATCTTATTATCTTATTATTTTTAATAATTATTCTTATTAGCAGTTTTTAGTTATTTTAAGGTTACAGTTTCTTAGAATTAATAATTTTACGTAATGATATGGTTTAGTTAGTCCTAAAATTAATTGATAATAATTAATTAATTCAATTAATACTCATACATTTTTTCCTTTTAACATTTAAAATGCAATGATATTTTCTGGGTTATTCGTGTAAAGATGCTTTATTTTAAGCAAACTTATATTTCCAAAATATAATTTCAGTAATTGTAATAATTAATAATATATTATCGATAACAATTAACTCTTAAATATGATTCATTATTAATAATTAATTATAATTAAATACAATTAGTGTAATAGTTTTAACGATGATAAATCTAATACCAATTAAAGATTAATAATAACAAAACAAATTAATTGAATTGAATTAATGATTGTTAATAATTGGATTCAAACTTATTATACAATTCAAAATTTATTTTAAATAAAGTAAACGAGATGTGTTAATAGCTCATTTTTTTTTTCTTTTTCATTTTTATTTGTTATATTGCTAATTTTTAACAAATTTTGTTTATTTTTTTACTTCAACATCCACAATTCTAATCTAAATCTTAAAATCGACCGTTTGTTACTTTGTAAAATTCTAGCATCCTTATTTTTTTCACTACAAAAATGAAAATATTAAAGAACAAAGAATATTTGGTGGGTTTTTTTTTTGGGGGGGGGGGGCTTTTTTTTCTAATTTATATTTATATCCTGAAAAGTGAATTAAATAAATGAGAAAATTAGCTTTTCAATTTTTGAGGCACTTCAAGCTATTAATGAGATGTGGACATTTCAGAGATAAATGTTTCGTTTATTCATAGGAAGGAATAATTTGGGCTTGACTTTACTGGACCATCACCACCTTACCAAGAGATCATCAAATCTCTTGGCACAATATAAAGATCAGTGCCCATAAATTATGAGTAATTTCAAATTTTGAGGTGGTGTCAGACTAAGAAGCCAATTAAGTTTTACAAATATGCCTTAAAATACATATATGCATCACATAAACTTCAAAAATTAACCACTTGATTGTAGGTACAATCTTGAAATTATTAAGATTTCAAATGTTCGCTGTATGATGATGCGAAACTTGTATGCTGAAATTCGTAAGACAAAGTTGAGTTCTTTTTTATCAGAGTTTTATTGCCAAAAAACCGCGTTTTAAGAATGAGTAAGTCTTGATGCCAAGTGCCGATATTTCAAACAGGCCTATTCTATTGAAAATGCTTTTCTGTGAAAAAATTGAGAAGTTCTCAATTCAAAACAATAAAAAAATAAGTGTCAGCTCCTCATTAAAGGCAATTACATAGGGAATCCTTTTCAAATGCAACAGAGTTTGTCTAATTTCGTGCTTGAATCTTAGAACGCTCCGGAAAGAACAAAAAAAAAAAACCCACCTGTAATTGCTAGGTACCATGAAGGCATAACGGACAGAGTAATAAATCAATAAAAAACAACAACACCTATTATTGTTTCTTCTTTTTTTTTTCCTGAGGACGTTTTGCTTTCTTTTGATGTTGAGTCTTGTCCTCCGATTTACCCTCGAGGCTATTGTAGAAGATGCTCCGAGTCGCGCAGATTAGGTATGGAGCGGGGGACTTTTGATACTTTTTTTCCACCTTCCCTTTACCTTTTTTTGCAGAAAATCGGCGATGCCACGAAAACGACCCTGACTCGAATCGGCTGATCAGCCACCTGCGCGTCGCCAGCGAACTAATCATGCCACCACCCAAAGGAACCGTGATATTAAAGAAAAAGGAAAAAGAAGAGGTAAATTATGGCCAGAAAAGCAAGAGGAAAGAAGAAAAGAGAAGAAAAAAGGAGACCCAAACATATCGCTGGCACAGTTTCTCATTCTTTGGCGTTGCTCAAGTGGAACCATCAGACCTGAAGGCACAAACCACTTACAATTGAATGGTGTAGGATAGAAGAAGAAGAAGATGAAGGAATAATTTGAATAGCGTAGAAGGAAAAGAAGGCACTGTCTAGTTTGGTTTAAACTTTAAATTGAGCTCCTAATAGTTGGTTTTAAGTTTTCTTGGTGGCGAATTCTAGTCAGGATTTATTGTGGTGTGTGTTATCCTGGTTTTCAAAGAAATAGAGCACTATAGCTAAGAAGTAAACAAAATCTCCAAGAATTATTTTTCTGAAAAGTTAGGTCACTTTCGACGACTTAGTGCAAAAATAGAGAAGGACCTTAATCTGTTTGCAATTTAAAATTAGCCATCAGAGGTGGAATGAACCATTAAAACAGTTAATGTAGGAACTTAAGTAAACTTATTATAGTTAGATGGTTACGGCAGTATTGAATATTCTGGAATTTTCCTCTCCATTACCTCTGCTGTCCATTTTCAAATCTGGATGTTAAATTTTGATAAAATATTCACAAGTCCTAAGAATTATAAGTTTTTTTTTTAATAAATATACATTTAACATTCTATTTATAAGATTTAATACCTACAAGAATTCTCTAGATAAAGGCCTGCTATAGAGTAGATAGAGTATCTTTTTAATTTGAGAATCTTCTGTCTAATTCCAAATCCGTAGAGTTGTGTAGTTTGCTTCGGTAAGTTTCAGATATTTATTTATTTATTTATTGAAGGAATATGTTTAAGAGGAGCTTAGATTCCGCTACAGGCTTGGAGATTGTGACTTGTAAATGTGAAGAAGTAAGTGTAAAATTTTTTATTGTACTTTTCCACTTTTCCGTACAATAGATCAAAAGTACTCAGGATTAAAAACAAACTCAAAGACCACAATCAACCGCTTTCTGCAAGCTAAAATTTTTAATTTGATTTGCTGCAAATTGTAGTTTCCAACATAATTAAAAGATCATTGATTCATTTTGACAAATTGTTAAGTACGGAAGGTCCTGTATTGTTACTATTATTATGTAAAAGATTCAAACCTTGTGTTTCCCCAGCAAAGACAACATGGCGGGTCAAGGATCAAAGCACATATTGCCAAGTGTCAAGAAGTGTGCAAGAATGGTTTGTGATGTGTGGTTGTGTCCATAAATTTTGTCACTATGCGTGTTAGTCTTTTAATGTTTTTTAACAATATATTCAAAATTAATTAAATATTATAGTATAAGAACCTGTTGATAGGAATTTGTCATTCCTAACGGGACTGTAACTTTTGGATTTAGAAATCATAATAAAAAAAAAATATTATGATTTCTAAATTATGATGTTGTTGTTGTTATTATCATCAGAGATCCAAGTTACATAGAAATCCGACCTAAAGACGTTCTCAGGA
This sequence comes from Thereuonema tuberculata, assembly GCA_023159025.1. Taxonomy (NCBI): domain Eukaryota; kingdom Metazoa; phylum Arthropoda; class Chilopoda; order Scutigeromorpha; family Scutigeridae; genus Thereuonema; species Thereuonema tuberculata. Next base: position 41,059,790 of record JAFIDM010005346.1, read on the forward strand.
ACGTATCTCGTTCGTAACCTTAGCACCCCCTGTCTATACGATTTTGTTTGTATTTATTTCAATGTAACGCAACCACATTTTCAACTTTCTTGTCCCAATCAAAACCGAATGTCTTCTTATCATTGCTTCTGTTATCTCTTAATTGTTCCAAGAGAAAGCGTAGGTTATCGATTGTCTTATACACCTTGCAGGAAAGTGAATTGTTTGTTTACAGAGAAGTTTTTAAGTACTTGAATGCTTCACCTTCAGGTTCACCACTCTTGTAAATTAAAAAAAAAAAGATCGAGTAACATAAATCAAAAAGCAGATATTTTTATCAAAACGAACTTGACTTTGGCTGGCGAAGTAATCCTTGGATGTCAGTTTTCCGCAGATTCCGGGACGTAAGCATTATAAATTGAGATTATAAAGAAATAAAAAAAAAAGTAGAAAAACCTTTTTTTTTTTTAGAAAAAGGTAGAAGTAAAAAGAATACAAACGGATTACAAACTTTTCAATTTCGATATTCGAATAAAAGTAATTCCTCTTCCCGTTTTTTCATTACTTTTGTTAGTGGTTGTCAAGATGTCTAAAGTAACTGGCAGGAATTCTTTAAACATGGTTTCGCTATTGTACATTAATAATATGCGAGCTCTTTTTTTTATTCAAAAAAACTAAAAAGTCTCAACCCTTGTATTAAAAAAAATAGCAATTCATAGATTACAAAAACTAAATAACTGTGCGAGCGCTAACATCTACCTTTACAAATTTATTAATGCTACTAAATAATTTTTTACCAAAAGTTATTTTTTCTTAATTTTTGTCGTGAATTAATTCTGAAATTCAGCTAAAATATACAATCTTCTAAATCTTTGCTGTAAAACCTACAATAATGCCTCATTCACTATTTCAGTTATAATTATAATAATTAGTAATAATAACAATAAATTCTTGAATTCGAACTTATTATTAAATTCGATTATTCGGCTTAAAAATCATAAATTTTGATTATTTTCTAAGGACTATTTAAAAAAGAATATTGAAATTTTTATGTTTCTTTTATTTTAAGTTCGCTTAAGTATTAGAAATATATTATTAAAAATTTGCTTTAATATTAAGTGCACATAGTAAACTTAATGCAGTTTATTTTACCTTAAAAAACGTAATGCAATTTGTAATATACCGAAGAGAATTATTTGTCAGTTGTAGATTAAAATCTTTTTTGTTTGTTTGTATGATTTATCTATGAGCTTTGAATGATTTATTATAATGGAAATAAACCGTAAATAGCTTGCTTTTTTTATAGACTAAAAAATGAATCTGACTTAAAATGTAAATGGTATTTAAAAATACATATAATATTAAATATATATAATATATATAATAATAATTATATATATAAATTTTTAAAATATAAATATTTAAAAACAAAACAAAAGAAAACTTTAAATTCAAAATTAAATTTACTTAATTTATATATATACAAATTTATATTTAAATTAAATATATTTTAATTTTTCATTTAAAGTAAAGTTTTTTTTCTTGTTATGTGTTTTTATGCTGATATTTTTTCTTACGATGTTTAGATGAATACAAAAATTTCATTTATCGATGACCTATATTATGAAAAATATAATTTTAACATACAAAGTTTAAATTTCACAAGAAAAAAAATAACAGTTCTAGATTTAATTTGGATATTTGAGGCAGAGAATGGATTTATGCATTTTTTAAAGCCATTTACAAGAAGTTGACGAGGCATTGGTGGCGTTCCTGATATTCTAAATTTTGAAATGAAATAAAATGAGAACTCTAATCGAAGTTCAATAAAGAAAATGCAAAAATGGCAATATTTTAATGTCATCTTGTGAAAGAGTTATTAGTAATTAATTTTTAGTCTCAATGGTAATTACTGATAAAAATAGAGAAATAGGCTTAATGTCGTGAATGTGAGGCATCAAATTCCCCTCGCGGAATTATATTTAATCTCCTAATACTGTGGCTTAAACTTCAAAAATTACAGTACCAGCAGAAATTAAATTTCGGACCAGAATGTTAAACATTTCTCTTATAATGCAACTACGTACTTGTTTTTATTTCACGTTTATTATGATGAGTATTAATATAGTAGGCCGTTGTCACAAGATGGCGCTGCAAAACGCATTAGGAAATGTAGGCTTTTTTTTTTAATATCTCCTCGTCTTTGAATTATTATTGAGAGTGGCTTCGTTTCAGTGCAATTCGTCGACGGTGGTTTTTGAAGGAGAGTGTAATAGGAATGGATGTATGTGGGTCGATCATTCCCAAATGTCACGTCTTCACTATTACGAAATTGCGTCAAACTGCTATCACGTTCCGAGGCGAGATTTTGCGAGACGACACTGCTGAAGCCCACATTTACGTGACAGAAGATAATGAAGATCGAGAATCCATTTTGAATGTACCACAATAGCCTAGGGTTTGAGCTAATCAATTTCTAGTTTTCGGGAGTCTTTTACACGGAATTTCTCCGGAAAACATGACTTCATTAAAAGTTTCAAATTTCAATTTCAATTTGCCTGGGGCGAAGTTTAATTTCAAGTATTTATGTGGATCTAATAGCGTTCGATATGTATTGTACAAATTCAAATCCCTTCCTTTTCTTAATGCACTTCTTACGTTCTGATAATAATCTAACCTCGTGAATAGCAATTACTTCAAAGTATTTAATTTAAAATTGACATTTAATAGCGTCCTTTTCTGAAAGCAAAGCACAGTTTCTTTAAGTTAAACTTTATTTTCTATTCTAGTTTTGTTCACAAAATTAATATAAATTTTGTAAGGCCACGCGGCTCGGTCGATAGAATATGAATGCTACTATTGTCCTCCAAATGAGAGATGGCCGCCCTGTTTTTGTGAGATCTGCGCATATATGATCGATTAGTCTGGTCAGGCACTTCCGTCTGATGTTATGACAGGACGCCGCCATTACGGTAATCGCTTCTTACTTTGCAAAAGAGCATTGTATTTATAAATAATATTTATTTATTTATTTATTTATTTATTTATATAAATACTTATTGTTAGCAACTAGTATTGAAATAACGCTGAATAGTCGAGAGAAGTTTTAATTTGGCGTTATCAACATGTCTTTCTCAGTGAAAACAGACGCCATCGTCCATTGTGACAGGAAACATAATTGATCAGCTACCGGAAGGGCTGCGCAGTTCAAACTTCCGCCGACCATCTCTCATTTGGAGGACAATAATTGCGTTTGATTAAACAAACTTGGTTTGTTCTTCAATTTTTTTTTTTTTTTTTTTTTATAGCGGCACCTTAGGAAGAAGCTACAAGGATTTCCGGTTTTATATAAATGCATTATTTAAATCATAAATGTGTGTGTGTGTGATTTATATTGCTCTCCGTAGCCTAAACCTGGAGTCAGAGCGCCATAAGTCATGGAAGTCCCGTGGCATCGAGGTTTGGGAAAAAGCCGACTTCCGGTCCAGGTCACTTCCAATTTAGGTGGCAATTGATCGGCTCAGGATATGATTAGCAGTTGAGGAAAAAAAAATAAAATGGATAAAATTGGGTGATACCTGACCCAATGTGACCACTTTCGGTTCAAGGTGGCCCCTGGCTACTTACTCAAGAGTGTCTTAATGGTGCAAAACGAACTCAATGCGGGCATCGCTTGAAATTGTAACTTTTGAATAGCAACGACTTGAATAAATGAGTTTTGCGCGTCAATCAATAGTGAGTGTAAAATTTTTAAACAACGCAGTGTTTGATAGATTACAAATTATACAGCGTCGTTTTGTACTATAAAACTGGCAACCGATTTATTAATTATCTTCCCTTTATTCATTAAACCGACAGTCTCCCGAAACCGAAAGAATAACTTAAAGATAGCGGAAGGGATTGGCATCAGTTCTCTTTCTTTACCTGCCTTATCGGACGTTTGAAAGATATCATTTGAATTGTGAAAAAAGAATCTGATGGATTTTGGAAAATTATTTTTCCTTTAATAGTTTTATCAGTTATCTGTTTCATTTACAGTTCCTTTAATATTACATTGTAAAATAATGTGTGTTTTCAAGCTTTTTGTAATCCAAAATGCCCCCTTATTTGATGTCAGTCAAATTAGCAGAAAATAGGCAATCATTAACTAAAGGTTGGTGGTGTGATTCTAATTAGTGACGTTGAACACAAAGAATTGACATGTTGACCGCCGTGAGAAATAGCAAAACCCTACTTTATGAGAATAAGAATTAAAAAAATTCTCACGGGAACATAATAGATGAAAACCGAAACTTCAGGAAAACGGGTGATAACATGAAAAGTAAAATGTAAAATAATCGGATTTCTGAATAAAAATAATAATTCTTTTACAATAAACAAGTATTTACAGAACAAAATAAGGGACGAGGGGACGTAAAAAATAAAATAAATTATGGGCTGAGGGCAGCAAACTGGTCACATAAGAAAAATAAAAATTAAAATAAAGCCGTGACAAACCAACATTTACATTTCCAGCTTTAGAAATGAAGTTTAGAAAAAAGTTTAGAGAAACTTTGCTCTATGCAAACGTGAAATGCAGAATAGCTGTATGCAGACGGTTAAAGCAGAAAAGTAGTTGAAATAAAATGTTCATTATTTAAAAAGAAGTGATAGGCTAATTCATGTATTTTTTTTCGGTTAAGACCTCAGGCCGGGCCCTTTTGACCGCCGGGCCCCGGGGCTGAGGGACCAACTGACCCCCCCCCCCCCCCACACACACACACTTGTGGAGTCCTGGGTTCCACTTATGATTATGGTTTCTTTTTATATTCCCGACTTACTTTGTACCGACTAAAGTTTGTAGAGGGAGTTTCTAATCTGCTGCATTGTTCGAGGGTTAACTGTATATAAACTGTATATTTATTATACACTAGCTGTACCCGGCGTGTGTTGCAATGCCACTCAAAGAAAGAAAGTGTTTGTGTTTCAGTTCTGTTTATTGAAGTGCTTTTGGATATACAATATTTTTTGTTTTTCCGCCTGTTGCATACACGAATAAATCTGAAGGTTTTCCTACGCGTGAGCAGGCCATGTGAGCAGGCCAAAAAGCTGTCCATATGTGAAGCATGGCTTTTCCAAATTTAGTCTATATACTTGTGCTTTGTTGATGGTCATTGCAAATGCAAGTCGCAGCGGAAACTGCAAACGTTAAAACCGGAAATACACTCATTTTGAGAAACGACTCGAGCACCAGATATTGTAAAATGGTTCTACTAATTCAAAAACCTTCGCCGGCGTGCGCACGACAACTCACCAAAGTTTCATCGCAATCTGATGAATGGTATAGGAACACATACGGGACAAACAAACAAAGAAACTTAGTAGGCTACCACAGTCAGGAAGGCCTGCCTATAGTAGTGATAAGCTGTTTCTGAAATGTTGGTGATTTCGCTGCCATTGCTCAATGAATCTTGCCGTCTTGAATGAAAACTTCCTTTCTAACGTTTCATCCTTATGCGCTTGAGGATCTTCCCAATGGGCTTGCTCTTCTCCCAAGTTCCAACATGTCCAATGAACTTCAGAAGCACTGGAGATGTATATAACGTCCGCCCTAGGTAAAGGAAGCCAGTTGTGGAAGATGTCTCTGTCACCTACGGACAAACCAAAAGCAAAGAAATTTTCTTTCAAGATACTGCGCTACCCGGATAGGTAGTTACTGTAGTTAGAAGAAAAAAAATTAACTACAACATTAACTTTTTTTTAAATGTATTTTGCGTTATTGGTCCTATTTTTATCGTTTCACTCATTTTAACCATTTAGTAAAATAAAATTAAGCATAGAAAAAGCTAATATATTCACTTTAACTAAGGTGACCATTTTTTCTAAAATGAAAAGGAGCACGCAAATAAATTGAAGAAAGAAAAATGTTAAATCTGTTCAACCAAAAAAAAAAGTTGTAAACCTGTCTGTTCAACCAAAAAAAAAAAAAAAAATCTTATTTTTTAAATACTTACTAATTATACTTCACATATCAAAAAGGAGGACATATTGCTCTTCAAACATCAAAAAGGAGGACAGAATTTACAAAAGGAGGACATTTAGGAGGATACTTCTCAAGGGAGGACAGAGCATCAAAAAGGAGGACTGTCCTCCCTAAAGGAGGACGGTTGGTCACCTTACTATAACTATATAAAAGAAACTAAACTAAGAATTATCAATGTGAAAGATAAGCGCTTAATAATGGTGAGATTATCTTGCATTGAAATATTAATTTTGCAATCTTTTATGTGTAATAATAAGCCAAAACCTGATTGTAAAAGGAAACATTGTTGTGTAATTTTATTGGGTCGCGCAGAATTCTTGGCATTCTGTAATTTGAGAACTACTGTGGTCAAATGTTTTTTCTCTAGGCGTGGATTATTTGCATCTGCTGTTCTTTGTCTATTTTGTTGCACATAAGTTTGAATATTGATTCGTGTGTTTGATCTGTTTCTGTATTTAAAACAAAAACGAATAAAGACAATAACACACCGAAGCCTGCGAGAAACGATTACAATAAATATTATAAATCATATTCATTGTATTTCTTCACGTGCAAATTGAGTGTTGGTTCTACCTTTTTCGATATCGAGTAGGCAGTGGTTCATTTGCGTGGGCGGCAAAAACAACCCGGTAAAGGACAGGCAAACAGTAGTCGCCAATGTTTAGCAGACCGCAACCAGATAGAAAGAGAAAAAAAAATGGAAATATTAAAAAAATAAGAAAAAGGAAAACCGACGAGACGAATTCCAAATATCAAAAGGATGACGACCGCGTGCAGTGATATTTGATCGGGTAACAACTGCGCCAGAATGGAAGGTCCTGTTTTTATGTCGACACAAGTGAACGGATTTCCGATTTTTGGTTGCCTTGAAATGAAAGTTGAGACAGCTTTTTTTTTTTCTTTTCCTTCGTCCTGTTTGTCTTTGAGTTTTAGGAGAAAAAAATTCTATCACCAGGAAATGGACTTTTCGTAAAAATTTAATGTTGGTTGGGCCGACATATCCTTATTAAATACTTAGTGCATCTACTGCCAGACATATAAATAAATTAGTGGCATCTTCGTAAAAGTATTCAGAAATTACCTAGTTCCTTTAATTAAATCATTTTCTTTTACCGTCTCCAATGTTACCAGACTAGGTACAGATATTCTATTACCAAAAAAAAAGTCTCTTGTGCCTTGGCCTAAATCGTCAACGTATGAAACTCAACTTAATTCTGAACGTATGCAATTTAATTAGGAAGTTCCTCAACCTGAAACCAAGATTCATCTACCGTTCCAAACTATCCTTCTGGTAAACTAAATTATGGAAGAAAATTAAAGGTGCAAAATATACCGATAATAATAATAATAATAATAAATGTAAGTACAGTAAACTCCCGATTATCCGCGGACCTCTCCTGTTTCCATTTTTTTTTTTCTTGTACAATAAATTACGGAATAATTTTTTTTTGTAAATCTAGATAAGGTAAACAATAAAAGAGGCTAACTAAGTAAGTGAAGACAATTATAGACAAGCAATTTAAAGAACGATCTTGTAGGCGGAGCTTAGGCCGGCAGGTTACACTAAATTACGAGAGAGTCTTCCCGTAATAATAAAATTTAAAAATAAATAAATAAAATTTAAAATAAAATAATTGTTTATAATATTTGTACTGTGACTATATGTATTGCCATTTTAATGTAAATAAAACATGTTAAAAGGGATGTGAATCTCGTCCCCCTTCTGGAATTTCCTAGCCTCACCCTGACGTTGCGTTGTCAGGTAGGGCTAGCCCGTGGTCCATAGTTGGCCAAAGTCGATGAAAGGAAGGAAAACATGTTAAAAGCATTTTTTTTTGTTTATTTTCTTTCTACTTCGGATTATCCGCGGTTGCCGCGTCATCCAATTCCGCGGATAATCGGGAGTTTACTAAAGTCCTCAACATGGTTTTGTACTATTTTTTTTTTAAAGTACGTCATGAAATCTACTTGAAATATAAAAAAATTACAAAGAAATGAATTATGATAAAAAAAAAGCACATAAAATTTTTTCAAAAACATTTATAAAAACATTTAAAAAGATTTTATAAATCTTTTAAAAAAAAATTGTATGCTGGTTTTTTATCATAATTTTTAGTTAAGTCATTTTCGCACACGTAAAAAGTATTCTAAACAAAGAAATGAACAGATAGCAATACCCAAGTGGTTTCCTATTACGTGTTTTTTTTTTTTTTTAAGTTCTCTGAATATCATCGGATATACAAGGTGTATCGATGTAAATCTTAATGATCTTTTAGTCTAAATCTTAAGGAGAGATGGGGAGCATCGAAACAAATCTTCGTCTATGAATGTTTGTCTGCTGACGGCAATCTTCGGTGCTAGAGGTCCTGTTTAGCGATAGCGAGGAGATACAGAACCCCAAGACAAACTTAAATGAAAGAGAAATAAAAGTGAACAACATGTTTAGTCATAGAAGCTGCTCAAAGTTGCGGCTGGCAACAGCAATAGGTGCATGACAGCATCGAAGCTTTGAATTGCCGTACATTTTTGAAAGATTCCCGGCATTTCGCGAACAGTTGCAGCGGCAACAGAGATTCTTACGACAATGCCATCGTGTGAGTCAATGGGTCAATGTATTCCACAAAGGAAGAAATACAGTTAAATCAGGCGATCTTGATGGCCACTCCTTCTAGTAACTAAGATTGCCGTCAGAGGATATACATTCATAAACGAAAAAGGTTTGTCTCTCTGTCTCCCATTAAAATTTGTGCTAAGTAATGTAAATAAATCTGGCGATAACATAAAATGGTCTTTGCCTTCATCACAGTAAGGTCAGAACATTCTTCTAGATAAACTTGTTCTCACCTTTACAAAGAATTGTATTGGGATAGAAATTTATTATTAATAAAATCTTTTTTAACCTCTACACTCATTCTTTTCAAATGTAGAAATAGTGTAGGTGGTTCCTGCATCTTCCTGTTTGCTTTTTTTCATTCTCTTTTCAGATTTTAAATTCCTAAAAAAAAGGCATCATAGAAATAAATAAGTCACACTCAAATACAATATCCTTGCGAAATGATTATGGCAAGATTGTTTTCAGTAGAATTTGGAAAAACGTGAATTGGTGAAAAAAAAAAAATGCTATTTTTGATTTTTTTTTCTCTTCTTATTTTATGCTTATTTTACGTTTCTTCCAGTATTCTTTTGATAATCTTTATCAATTTTTAAGGTAATTTTATTTGTAACTTATTTCTAATCAATTATCCTTTACTTGTATTTTTTATGTTTGTTTTTTTTCCACAACTTGGTATGAATTGAGGACACAAATAAACATCAGGAGAATTTGAAATTATGAAATTATGTGTTTGAAAAACCCAAACCTCTAAACTGTCAGTTTGATAGGAAAAAAAAAAGATATATAGAAATAAGAATTACCCAAAATTCAGTTAATTTGAGCCTGAAATCTATAAAAATGATTTAAAAATTTTAAATATTAATTATCGCAAGTAGTAATTAAAAAGAAAACTTTTTTTTATTTTCCGTAAGATTAGTACACTAAAAAATTTGTTTTTAACTTCATCTTAAGTATTTTCGCTTTTATTGTGTTTACAGACTTTAATAAAAGCGCATATGTTATTATAGAGATAAAATGCAATGAGTATTTGTGATATAAAGCTTATAATTTCCAACTGAAGAACCCTTGGCAAACATCGTTAAGGAATCTGAGTGTATATCACGATAGTGGCCTCTATTTTACATTTCAATTCTCTACCTAATAATTTCTCTCGCTCTCTGCTCTAGGCAAAACTTCAGCATAAACAGGACATCACATACAGAAGCCCAATGGCTGTTACCAATTAAAATAAGGCAAAAATGACAACAACATAGTTGTCTAGTTCTTTCTTCAAATGCCCGGACACCACAGTACAGCTTAGAATAATTAAGAATGTAATTGGTGACCTGTCAATCTTACATTAGTTTATGTGTGTAAGTTAAAATACATTATTCTATTCTATTTAAGTTTTATTACAATATTATCAATATCAAAACATACGTATTGGTTATGAATTGCCTTTTCTGACCAAAGAATTGGTAACATATCTGAAATCTACTGTTAGGTCTACAGCACGTAACACAGAAATTGGATGGTAATAGCATCATTTGACCAAGTGATAAATAGTTTTTTTTTTTTTTTTTTTTTAGATTATAACTCCATCTACTAGTGACAGCTGTAAACTCTTTATAAAAAAATGTTCTTGCTTGCTATCTCAGCATAATTCTGCGGAAATTAATTTTGAATAAACCCCAATCGACTAAACGTAATGAATCAGATTTGCATCATGTGACCAACAACCTTGATACAGTATTATTAATTTTAATAATGATCAGAATTGTCCTGTGAAAATATTTTCATTTTGATATATATCACTCTTCATTCCATAAAAAATGTGAAGTAATGCATTAGTTTTTGCGTTTATGAGAATATCTCAAAATCGAATTTTGGCGCTTGGTCAAATGATGCGTAACACCATCCAATTAAAAGCAAACTAACACATTAAGAGCGTAGTGTTAAATGTGCATTTACTGACTTTCACAGATTTACTATGTAAACAGTATATTTTTTTAATATCAAAATTGAGAATGAAACCTCCAAAATTTAAAATAAAAAATAATAAATCAGTAATAAAAAGTAAACTGGTAAACTCTTGTACCAGCATTCGCCGGCCACAATGAATTTCCTTAAGTGCATAAAAAAACAACAGAATGAGAAGCATCTGTCCTGGGATGTCATCTAGTAAGCACATGGTCTCATCCCTTGTAGTAGGCTATATTTTTTATTTGACGAATAACATATAAGCCTAATTATGCTGAAACGTTTTGCCTACTTCGACTCTTTAAAGACAGTCCCCTTATCAAATTTCATTAAGATCTGAATATCTATTACCAGACTAGCAGATCGGCCGTCCTAAGGTAAAAGGAAGTAACTGCAAATTCTCTGATTCTTCGTTTTCTGCATTTTCTACGTAAGGAAGTATCTTCACATCTTCCAAAGCAATTTGATAATGATCTGCTGTTAAGCATGGCCCCTATTTCGATGATCAAAGGTAGCTACTGACTCACAATATGCTTATATCTACGGTCAAAGGCAGCAAATAATCAGTTTCCAAATTGCTAGTTGCTTCCTTTTACCTTAGGACGGCCGAGATGCATTTACGTGGGTAGCGGCATTTCTTTATTGAAAAAGCGCGTCTTAAAATATAAAACGAAACCGTTTTGGTTAATGTACTTAATTCAAAATGTAGTGAAGTGTTTTTAGCGATCCATTTGGGAGCTATTGTGATAGCGACCAAAATCGGTAGCTATTGCGTTTGTCCTGTCCGTCCGTCCGTGTCTGTCCACCTCTAACAACTCCCGAACGGAAGGTCCGATCGACAAACGGATTTCACCATCGTGTTCAGAGGCCGAAACACCGTAGAATGGGGGTATTTTCAGGGGCCAACGCCCCCCCCCCCATGTTCGAGATATTTGGCATTGTTTTCATTGGATTTCCTCTATTAGCTTAACCCGTTCCGTGGCATCTGCGACTTATGTCGTCCTAGTGACCTTGACCGCTGTGTGACACTCCCGAGTATATTCGTCTTTAAAAAGGTGACGAATATTTTCTAACAGATTGTCACCTGTATTATGAATTGATTTAGCCACTTAAACGAGCTTCAAATTATTTCTTTGAACCTGAGCAGTATTTTAATACAACGAATATCTGCTGGTTTGTTAGTCTATTTAAAAATGCCTCCTGAAAAAAAAGGCTTTAATTTCAGTGAATTATGATTTATTTCCTAATAATTAGGAGCAAGAGGACTCTAATTTTTTTTTATTATCACTAAAAACTAAAACATTTTTAACAATTTTTTTGTTAATATTTTGTAAGCTTTGTCAGCAATTTTAATCTTGAACATTTCTTCTTCAAAAAATTATAATATTGTCAAACTAAAG
>JAFIDM010005346.1:41071863-41086520 GCA_023159025.1 Thereuonema tuberculata
AAAAAAAAAAAAAAAACGAACACCCTTCCGCCGCATAAAACCCGGCAGTGAACGGGCTTATTTCAGTTGTCAGCTGTAGCTTGATGCTGAAGGTCTCTGACTTATATACTGAAGGTTGTCTGTTCGAATCCGTAACAGTTCATTTTTTTTTCTCTCAATCTTTTTTTTTTTCTCAATGTCCGCGTGTTTTTTTAATATTTCACTAACTTTTTTATATTTTTCCTTATGTTAATGTATTTTTTTTTTATTATTTTTAATTTTTTTTTTTTTTACTATTATGGGTCGCTCTTTAATTTTTGCTTTAGCACAAAATTACATTTCTTTTTTTTCAAGTGTAGTTAAAGTGGTTTATAAGTAAATTGCGTTTGAAACAAAACAATTTGAAAAAAAAAAGAAGGTTTTTCAAAGAAAATTATGAATTCCAAAGGTTGAGGATCAACTTACAGTAACTCAATCTTTTTTTTGTTTGATTAGATTTTGAATTCTTCTAATCGTGAAGTTTAAAGGTGGCTTTAAGAGAAAATTCCAAGAATTTTCTAGTTACAATGCTAAGAATAATCGTTAAACTTTCTTACGAAGATTTTCTCCTGAGTTTACTGGCTGTGTTTGCTTTTTTTTTTTTTTTTTTTTTTTCAGCCTAGAAGAGTAGTGAAACAATATTTAATATCAATAGCATTTAAATAACAAACATTAACCTTTGGAAATGTTACCGCAGTCGTTCCGCGGTTGTTGTCTCTCTGTGTTTTGAAGGTTTCCCTAGAATTTCTCTCGATAGACTTTTATTCCCAATACTGAGACAGAACATTTTCTTTTTCTTGTGTTTATAATCGAGTGGAAGTACATTTAGTTGGAAACACGTGTCAGATGGAAAAAAAAAAAAAGAACCCTCTTTCTAAGTCCCTGTTGGTGATGTACTAATATTGACCGTCCTCACCGGTTGTGGTCAAATGTATCGATTGTGGATTGATTGAATCCCACCCACTCCATATCCTTTTTTGAGCTGTAAATCCTAAACACTCGCGTGTTCCGTCTCTTAAGTTTACCTCCGTCTTCCGAGGACAGAAGAGCGATTCGAACACGTCCCCGAAGAGGGAAGGAAGAGGCATAATTTACGTCACAAGCAGCCGAGCATCTCCTCAACACAGCCAATGTCAGTCGATGAGAAGTTCATGGAAAAAGGCCGTAAAAAAACGAAGGAAAAGAGAGGAACGGAGGACGAAAGAAAGAAAAAAAGAAAAGAGCTACGGCCCGTATCTCTCTCTCTCCTGTACACTCCAAAGAAAATTTATCACAATCTTTAAATTTATGCTCTTCTGACACATTCAAATTCCAGGCGGAAGGGAAATGCGGGGTTAAAAAACACAAGATCCCAGTGGTCGGTATAAAGAGGACGGGGATTAATGTTTTTGAAAGACTTAATTGTAAAATTACTCCTACATTCAATTACAAAAGAAATCCTGAAACAGTCAATTTCAATTTTAAAGAAAATTAGATACTTTTAAATACTTAAAGGTATCTAAAAAATATTTCGAAAGCATCCAATACCATTAAAGATTTTACCTTTATCAATTAAAAGAAAGCGGTAAATGATTACCAATCACATTAAAGATTAAACTATTTGCATAGATTATTGCTGGAGTGTTGCGTTTCATGTAGATATGAAGTATTGATCTGATTGTTCTCCTATCTCCTCAAAACGTTAAAAATGATTTCCCTGACTAGATTATGAATAGCTTTTCCAGTATGTAGCCCCCTTAGTTACATCCGTTGCACATCTGCGGAATTTCAGCGTTTTGATTGGGGGGTGGGGGCACAAATGAATAATGCTTGTAGACTTATATTTACTTTTTTTTTTTCCTCAAAATATTGGGGGAAGGGACAACTGCCCCCCCCCCCCCCCAATTCCGCCTAAGGCGTTATACTATACATTGAGTCCATAATAGAGTCACCAATTTAATTCCATTGATTGTTTGTTTTTTTTTTGTTGTTTCCAGTCATGTTAGAGTTAATTATTTAATCAAGCGATTGAAAAGTACAAAAAATATAATAAAAAAAATAATCAAGTTGTAACGGGAATACTAACGTGACGTAAATATTCTATTTTTGCTTGGAAACATAAAGTGAAAATGAAAGCAATGCAGATGTGTTGATACTTAAGAATTTATGATGTTTTTGTTTTATTTTAATTTGTTTTTCTTAATTTTGTTATACTTAATTGTTAAAGAATATAAATAATCTGGAATTTTTAAATATCTTATTGAGAGTATAAAAGATTAGTCTTCCAAAAAGACTCTAAATATATTCCGTTTCAAAGTTCGATGTATCTTCCCGTGAATGATTGTAAGTAAGGAATATGATCCGTATAATAACTTAAGAGATGACTTCCAGGAGCTGAAGAATGTGTTATTATCTATACTTTTTACTATTATAAAGCTAAAGAGTTTGTGTGTTTGAACGCGCTAATCTCAGTAACTATCTGTCCGATTTGAAAAATTCTTTTTGCGTTCGATAGTCCGTTTATTGAGGAAGATTATAGGCTATATAACATCATGCTATGACCAATAGGAGCGGAGCAGTAAACATAAACGTCAATCAACGGGTTGCGGAGGCGGCGGCGACAGGGCGGCTTGGCTGCCCGACGAGAGCCGAACATTACCGAGAAGGGCCGAATTTAATGCGGGTCACAACTTGTTCAGTATATATCTCGGGCATAAATGAACAGTATCTTGTTCATCCAAAGTCAGATTTACTGATGTTATTATGAAAAGAAAATTGTGGCTTTTCCAAAAAAATAGAGGAACCCCCCCCCCCAAAAAAAAAAAAGTAACACGAGTAATAGAAGAGAAGTAAGTTCTCATCGAAAATCTAGTTTCCGACCTCCACAAATCGGAAGTGACAGCGTAAACATCACAATGGGTAGTTCGCGATCTTTCTTCAGTATTCGTATCTACAGCAGTTCTGTTGAATGAAGAATCTCGTTCCAGTTCTTCCTGACCGGCTGAACAATGTGAATGTCTACAGCTCTTACCGTTTCGATAATGTTGAAGGAAAAACCAAAAGCAAAGAGACACAAGAAACAAAGCTCAGAAATACCGACAACTAATTTGTTGTTGTTATTTAGTCATAAAAGAGTGAAAAGTAAATCACAGATCACTGGAACCTTATCTTCAGTGTTAATGATAGGCTTTATATAAGACGCAATTCTGACATTTTAAGAAATCCCATTAATTGAAATAATGTCAGTGCTAATGGGAAGAGAAGGTATTTAACCCCTCCCTCAACCAATCCCCGAACCCCTCAGTTGGGTGTTAAACTCTGTAGTTCATCTCATAATGATGAAATGGCCACCTACTGTCAACGGCACGCGTCACAGTTAACTGAGTATCCACTTGAAGTGGCAGCAGTGGGAGGAAATCACGGGGCTTTCCTAACTATTCTGGCCGAGTGATACGCATATGGACTTGATTAATTGTTTGGGGATCCATGATGGTGCAGATGAGCATCCTATTGTAATCGCGATCCATTTAAATCAGATGGAACAAGGACCGAGTCCCCCAATCCCCACCCGCTTTCTGTCGGAACCGGGGCCGTTGCCATCGTAAATAATTTCGCCCGGATTTCAGAAAAGTTAAGAGCACTCCAGGGCAATCAACAACGAACTCCAACTAACCAGGCAGGTCCCCCCCTTTGGGCTAGTCCTTCCGAGGGGATTATTGTCTGCCAGTCGGATTTTGATTCACCAACTGGCGAGGCTTTGAACGCGTTTACCACAATTAACGGCGCGAAATAAATCAAAGAGTGTTATTGAAAATTATTGTATATCGAGCTGATTTAATTAGGCCCCATCCTGGCCATTCTCAACTGACCTAAACATAGGAAATATTATTAAATCGATTTAAAACCTACAAGCACAAAAGCAATTTATTAAAACCTTTCTATATTAAAATTCTATTTAAAGTCAGATACATTAGTAAAGTGTTCTCCATCATCAGAAGATAAACATTTAAAACCTAAGTTTATCAGCATAGAGAAACAGAACTAAGTAATAAGATTTCTATGTCGTGTTTAAATTACATGTGAATATAATTTTGTTGCATTTCTAACATTTAAGCTAATAGCAGAAATCCATTAAAACAATGCCAAATATCTCGAATGGGGTGGGGGGGGAAGGCGTTAGTCCCTGAAAATACCCTATTCTTAAGTTGTTTGGGCCTCTGAAAACGATGGTAAAGTCCGTTTGCCGATCCGACCTTCCGTTCGGGAGTTGTTAGCGGGAGGGAGAGGGACAGACGCGGACAGACGGACAGGACAATAGCAATCGGTTTTGGTCGCTACCACACTAGCTCCGAAATGGGTCGCTAAAAATTATTAACAATTGATTAATTAAATTTCAAAATAATTAAAAAATGAATGTATTAAGCTATAAAGCAATTTGATTATCATTGTGAATTTTTTTCAATTGTAAATAAACCGATTTTGATATCATGAAACGTTGTTTTCTTAATAGGGCACAGTTTGTTTTGTTTTTCTTTAAAACAAATTGTTATTTTTTGATGGTTTTAAAGGCTTTACTTAAAATAAATTTAAATTTTTGTATGCAATAATACCTAGAAGAATTTTAATGGAAAAGAAATTGTATTCAACAATTCTTGTTTATTTATATTCAATTTTATTTTTTAAATAATTAATGTAAATTGGAGATAGGGGCTGTAGTTCAGGAGCATTATCGTATTTGCATTTATAGTATTGATGCTGGTGAGAGGTGGATAGGGACAAAGCCCTCTTTGTGGATGCGCAATGAGGGGCAGAACTCCATTACAGTAATTATTGCAATCGCTTCAAATACGAGAATTCAATGCTTTTTTTTTTTTCATTTTACATAAAGTATTTTTTTTTCCTATTTTTGTTCGAATAAGATTTGTCCAGAGGCGAGTGCATTCTGAACATCCAATCAAGCAAATTGCAACATTCGAAACTTTTTTTTTTTCTTTTCTTTGGAAATTTTGCGGTAGAATACCCTAACATTGTTAATCCGATTACGAACCGAGGATCCTTTGCATAGAAACTAATTCCTGGTTCCCGGAGTCATTGAATTATAACAGGAAGCGCTCTGGAAATAATGGATAATAATGGATCGGCCATTAACAAATATGAAGCCTCCACGAGAATAATAAATAGATTAACGTGTGCGCGACTTATTAGGCGTCGGCCGCCGTTATGCAATTTCATTGTGATAGGAGGAGGGGGGCTACCTTTGCGCATGCGCCGCGACACGATCCTCGATTTGGAGGAGCGAAACTGGTAATTACATCCAACGCCTCCTGTTAATTAAGAAGCAATTAAAAGTCTCCCAATTACTACGACAGATCTCCCGACGAATGATAGCCACGGGCTCCGTGTGGCAGCGATCCCTAAATAAGGGTTCCTTGCTTCTGTTGGGTTCTGACCTTGAAACAAAAAGAATACAGCAAAAGAAATTGGCGGCTTCCATTTCTCATTTAGTGAATATGGTTTTTTTTTGAGGAATCTATATTACTAAAATCTTTTATCTCTTTGTCTGTTCGGCGCAATTGTTATTTATTTGTTTCCCTTGCTGAGAATGTCAGATTACAAAATTTTCTTTTTTTATATATTTTTTTTTCGCCTTGCACGGGATTCGAACCGAGGACCTTCGTCCTCGCAGTCCGGAACGCTAACCATTGGACTATTATCCAATCCCCCAATTATCCAATCCTATTTTATTCAAGTTGTTCTCGCGCTATCAGATGATGAGTTCATTCAAAAAGGAATAAAATATCACTTTTTGTCGTACCGCTTGGAATCGATTCTTCTTGGATTACCTCATACTTACTAGGGGGAGACAGGGGGGGGATGGTCTAGTTGTTATTAAAAACTATTATTTTTTTTATACCTCGTTAGTGAAGATAAATTTTTAGCAATTTCTCTGCAAATTGTTTCCTCCTTTTTTAAGAAATTGTGATGATCTTTTTTTTTTTTCCTTTTTAATTTTTAATAGTTTATCATCGAAATTAGAGCCATACACCTGCTTAAAATGATGAATACCAACTGAAATACAGTAGCAACTACTTTCTCCGCCGAGAGACGGTATTCTCAAGTCTTGAGAATACCGTCTCAGGACGGAGAAACTAGTTGCTATTGTATTTTAGTTGTATAAATATTCATCATTTTCAACAGGTGTATGGCTCTAATTTCGATGACAAGTTACTTCAGTACACGTAAAACAATTACATTCTTCATTGCACCCGCGACATTTTTAATAGTTACTCAAAACTAATTCTACTCACTCTACTAATTTCGACTTGTGTTGTGAATTCGGTAGCCTAGTGGTTTAGACGCCGGACTGCGGGCAGTAGGAACCCGGTTTCAGTCCCCGGCGTTGGTCAGGGATTTTCCCACGGTTGTTTCTCCTCCAGGCGGAACCTACGATTACCCAGTCCTCTGTCAAACGGGTATTGGGTATCTTACTCGTTGGTTTGCCGCGCGGTTGGCGTTGTTGCTAAGACATCGGCCTCTCATCTCTGAGTCCCGAGTTCGGTTCTCATGTGATGGTGGACGATCCGCGCTGGGCAGGTTTTCTCGGGGTTCTCCCGTTTCCCCTGCACTTCTCCCACCATACTTTCTCAGTCTTTCTCTACATCTGTCCATATTTCCGTGGGATAGTACAATAGACCTCTGGTCGCAGTGCTTGGCTTCTGCCACCCACCTTCATTACATACATACATACTCGTTGGTTTAAGTTGATGGTTAAAGCTGACCATCCGCCTCAGTCCCATTGATCAAGAACTACCCTTTGATGGAGGATCGCCGGGCGCCTCAACCTCCCTCTCTCCCAAAAGCCTACAAGTCCTGTAGTGGAACACCCTTTCTATTTGAAGCTCATGCGCTACAAGTATATTTTCAATCACTATTATTTAAATGCTACAGTTTACGGTGTCTTCTGATTACCTTAATACTAATTGTCTACAATTAATAATCAATTTAGAAGTAGGTCCTACAGAAGACCTTTCCTTCTCTGCACCACTTTCCCATTAAACAGAAAACAACTTAAAATTTTGAAATTTTAAAGCCTATGTTAAGAACATACAACCTTGGGAATCAACGTTGATAAGGATAATCTGCTTTTATTATTACAATT
Source organism: Thereuonema tuberculata (assembly GCA_023159025.1). NCBI lineage: Eukaryota > Metazoa > Arthropoda > Chilopoda > Scutigeromorpha > Scutigeridae > Thereuonema > Thereuonema tuberculata. Next base: position 41,079,020 of record JAFIDM010005346.1, read on the forward strand.
AAAAAAAAAAGACAAAAAAAAAAAAGCAGTGAAAAGGAATTCTGGAAATTTCGTCTAAAAATATCAGTCATGGCGGGATAGTCATGTGTGAGTAGTTTTTTATTTCATGTTTTTGCTAAAGGGCTGAAAGAAAAAAACGTACTTTTCTTTGCTATATATTTTCTATAAAAAAATACCATGTCTGTAAACGGTCTATTTGCGGATATTTTTCTTAAGTTTCACGATTCAGCCATTTTACTTGAAAAATGTCTCAATTAACGGTAAAATAACTTTTTTAACTTACGAGCTTTTTTTTTTTTAACTTATGAGCTAAACGTTTTGAAATGATAGCATATGGCTGTGGCTTTACGATCGCAACCGCCTTATGCATTAAAAACACACTAATATCCGGAGAGGTTGGAAAAGATCCTGAGTTTTGGCATTCGTTTTACCACGGTCTCTGTGGACCTATCAATCGAGAGTTGAACTCTGGCGATGCCAGAAACCAACTCAGGATAGAGAGGTGATTGACCGACCTAAACATTCTGGAATTGCAACTTCCATATTTTTTTTTTTATCTTCTAACTTCAGAATTTTTTTTTCTTTTTTATGGAACTGCAAAAGTTTTACTTTTCAATGTTTTTTTTGTTTTTTGTTTTTTTTTGGTACTTGAAAAGAAAAATACAAATCCCGTAAAATCTCATAAAAGACTTGGGATAGTCTTTTGTTTTGTTTTTCGCGAAGAATTATGGTAATATCTACAATAAAATAAATGAGTACAATTCTCGTTATAGAGCTTCGTGGGTGTTAATTCTTCATAGCGTTCTTATATTGCTAATATATCTCACGACAATATATTGTCGTGTTATTATGTTGTAAATATATCTCAAGGTGGTTCAGCATTCTTTAATCTTAATCTAGTAGACTAAAATGTTTTGGTCCGTAGCTGAATTGTTAATTTGAGTAAAGCACGGGACAGTTGTTTCTAGCTTGTTAGTTCTCTTCAGTCATTCTTTGTGGTAGCCATGTGCTCAGTGTGGAAACAACCGAAAGAAAATTAATAGAAAATATAGACACATACAGAAATGAACACTAGCATGGTACCATAAATAACAGAAACATTTAAAAGAAAATTAAAAGTCACAGAATAATAACATTTTTAGAGACTTAGTATTTGAATGCAAAGTTCAAATACAAAGATTCAGCTTAAAAGATATAGCATTAATAGATAGAGATTATATATATATATATATATATATATATTATAATTATAGCATTGTTAAATAACTCACAATATTTTGGAGATATTTGAATAATACAGTAAACACAAATTATTGTTTTAATTATCATAAATACACAGTCATTTGCATTGCAGCTTGGCTTACAGAATGTCTTTATTAGTGAAATATTTTTCCCTTAACAGCAAATGAAAACGACAGCAAAGTCCATTGTCCTAAACCTATAGAGGATGCTATTATTCTTGTTATTATTCTTATCTCTTCTGCATCCATTTACGCACTGAGCAATAAAAGGCTTAAATAAATCTTAGAAAACTCGTAGTCTTAATTAATCTCTACACTAGGCAGTTGATTAAACAGTAGGAAAACTGACATTAAAACTATATTAGAACGAGAAGACCAAGAGAAGATTTTTAAAAAGAAAACGTTTCTTTTAAGTCCAGTTTTGAAAAAATATTGCAAAAAAAAAGAAAAAAGAATTAACATTGTTTTCAATGTTGGCAGTGCATTGTAGACGGTTTTCACTGTGTAGTACAATTTCAGAGGCACAGCAAAATATTCTGCAATCTTTTATTGTCAACGTGGTTCTATTAGCCTCCGATGACATGGCCTAGAATCCGGGCTGCCATTTTGAAACATGGCGTCATCGCCTACCATTAGTTATTCTTGGTGCTTGTGTAGGCTGCTTGACGAGTTGGCCGCCAGGGGGGATTAAGACGAAATACCTGCCATTACTCCCTATTGTTCCTGGTCCCTGGACGTTACCTTTTAGCGAGTAGGACTCGCGCTGTCAAGGGCTACCGATTCCCACCTTCTTTTCCATTAGAAATGAAAGACACGTTGAGCGGCGAAGAGACTTAACAGAGCAGCGCCATCTGCGTGAAAAATGGCTCCTCGGTCCCGATTGTATACTTGGCTGAAGGGCCACTTGCGTGCATCTTGTCAGAAGCGCAAAATATTTATAGTCGATACCAGCCATTAATGGCACCACCATGAATTTGTTATAGTCCGGAAGTGGATCCTCAGCAGCTACTTGAATCCTTGAAGATGGTGTTGCTGATAAAAGGAAAACTACTCGTAATGGAATTGAATAGATACCTAACAACCAACTCATTTGGGGAGCGAGGGTGGAAGCCACAGACTAGCAGCAGAGCGGACGAAGGGAAACAAATCTTTTTCTTAAGAAATATTGGGAGCGTAGCATTGCTTAGCCTGCAAAAATAAATTTTATATCTTAACTTTTCTTCGATTACTTTAATTTGATTCCAAATTGAAAGTTGCCAGAAAACTATAAGACTGGCTGATCAATAAATTTATCCAAGCCCAAATCATTATTTACTTGAATACTTTATTCATTTTAGTTTCACAGCAGTGCTTAGTTCTGAAGGTTCCAAATAACGAATGTTCCTCGCCTCCAAAAGTGACATATTAATTGGCCAACGTGAAACACTGGTGATTTTTCTAATGAACGCTATCGTAGTTTGATTTCGGATGTTACACAACTGTTTAATAATGTAAAACAGTATAAAATAATATCATTCAGTAGCTACAAATAAATAGCTAATGATCAGGTGAAGATGTAAGATTCAGTTAAAGTCAATGATGTGAATGTATATAAATGTAAGAAAGTATATTTATATATTGGTAAATAGATACAGATTATATGTAGGTCGTATATATAGATTGATATAGAGGTAAATAGATTTATACGAGGTAAATAGATATACGATTTAACCTCGTATATAGGTTAATAGGTAAATAGATATCAATAGATTATTTTGAAATAAAAAAAGATAAGATGATGTCAGTATTTATTTGAAATGACTGTTAGGCCCAATACAAGAATAAATAAACAAATTGCCTTTTCAGATTCATTTTTATGAGGAGGACTAGGGTACAGCTGTTTCACCATTCTACTGGTTCATCAGCCCTAGCCTGCCTCCTCGATAAAAATGAATCAGAAAGGCAGACCTAAGGTGAAATCATCAGCCAAACTGGCTGTGACCTCCCCAAAGGCAAAAGGCAATGAAATGAAACACAGTCATTTCAAATAGATATTGACAGCACGTTAAACCCATTTATTTAGATGTCAGTATTTGTATTGTAAATTTATTTATAATCAGATCTCTAATAAAAATGCTTTTACAAAGGTCAGAGTCCACATTGTAAGATCTAGCAATATTTAAAAGTTTCCTTTATCTCTCACAAAATGAAGACGAGTCATTTAAAAGAAAATAGCAGAAATTATCACAGGAATAAATTTAACGTGCTGGAAAATTTATAAACAAATAGAATAAGAACCGAGGTCAGACCTCTATTCATTTGCTGACCTTGGTTCTTATTCTGTTTGTTTAGCAGAAATTTTTTTTTTGAAAATAATAGTAAGATGTAAGGTAAAATATTAAGAGAAAAGATCAGATAACAATTGTATGTATTATAAGATAGTTAACTATTAAAGCATCGCATTTGTATCCTCGTCAGGGGATAGATGAGGATTAACATGAAGTTCGAAAACCATACCGACGCTCGACCGTCTTCCTATGACATACCCATCTGGAGGAGGAAAATTTTAAGTGGTAATTTCCCCGATTTTCCCTACGACTGAACACGCCTCCTCCAACAAATAGACCAACCGTGATATTGAGTACTGGACCCGTTACGACGAATAACTCAATATTGCACTACGTTGAAGAAATGTTAGAGCGAAATACAATGGGAATAAAATAAAAACCTCTTCTTCTCGATGGGAGACAGTCCATAAAAAAGTTCAAATGACGTGTATGTCAGTGTTTAAATTTTACAATTAACATCAAGAAAGTTTTATGGATAGAGAAATAAAATCCGAAACGTTACTCGATTACGAGTTTTAGATTGAGTTTAGATTGGTTGTTGATTTTGATCCTACTGTTCTGATAACACGAAACTATCTGATTCCAAATCATTTGCAACAGGTCAGATTGATTAGCTATTGCGTTTATTATTGACTTTGATTTTACGCTACGAAATCGAACCAAACCGAAATTAAAACAGATATCGATATTATTATTGATGCCTGTGGATACGTTTAATGGGGGTTTATTTCCGTGGGGAATTTGAATTCCTAAAAAAAATATGTTTAGTGATATGTTTACGAGAAAGTGTAAAGGGGCGGAAAGCTCTCACGTTCAGTCTGTCTGTCTGCCACCATCTCTATAATCAACTACAAGTGGGACAGGCATGAGTCATATCTTTCTGGAACTCTAATGACTTGTAAAGGTAGGGGAAAATACAAGTTCCGGTCTGGCGATCATTTCTTGTCTCAGAGGAGGGCCCGTACACGATTTTTCAAAAACAAGAAAGACGTAATTGTCGTGCCAGCTTTCGATATCCACGTCGTAACCTTGTAAGCCCTTGGTTATTACTAGAATCTAATATCGAATACGTACCAGAATTAAAAAGAATCATTAAGGAATTTCTGTAACTCTGAGTAACTTTAAATAACCTAAAACCAATCTCTAAACTTTCAGCTTCCTAAGATGTATAGTTTTAGCCTTAGTCAAACGCAGACGGACGCGTAGGTAAACAAGTGTAATTACATTCTAAACCTTTTTTTAATCTTTTTTCTTTCTGATCATTCTGATCATCATATTTAGAGTGCGTTACATATGATAATCTTAATTGATAAAAGAAAACTAGCTATCATAAATCACCCACAAAAAAGCTGATAACCAACATTTTTTATTAGCTTAAATTTTTTAGTTCGAGGTATTTACATGTTAATACCTTTTTTCCATAACCTGTTTCTTCTCTTAAAAAAATAAGGTAAGAAATTCTTCCGTTTTCCTAATTACTAATTTATTTTAACTTCCATTTACATATGTATCGGCACGAACATATTTTTTTTTCTCTATAAGATGCATTTTGTAAAAGTTATTTCTCCCATCGTTCACCTTTATTGGATGACTTGGGAACTAAATATTTTCCGTTGAAAAATAAATTCTTGGGCAAACTCCTGCTGCTGCTACGGTTTTCTCCTCCGTGCACCAATCGCTCTTCGTGTTTACCAAGATTATTGATGTCTGTTGTCCGAAACGTTACCTACATTCTCCCTTACATTCCCCTCCCTCAGTTTGCTTTTCTTTATCGAAATACCCGGTTTCTTTCTTTCTTTTTTTTTCTCTTTTGATTTTTTATTCTTCGTCTTCTTATTTTCGAAGCCGTCCGCATGAATTAAATACTAACATCCATTCCATTACATACCAGTGCTTCACATCAGATGCAGGTACGATTTCTCGCCATTTTGTGAAGATGCCTTTGTGCGACAAATACAATTTAAGTTTGCCTCATCTTTTTCGGCGAAGGAACAGGCGCGGCGGCGTCTCTTTCATTATTCTTTTTGGCCTCGGCGTCCCCTTTTTATGGATTCGATTAGTTCGGGAGAAGAGATTTGCGATGTAAACGTGGATTGATCGGCAAATGACCAAAAAATCCTTTCCGCACGAAGTTCTTCGATTCGACAGAGAGAAGGTGAGTCTCCCCCTCTCGGTGAAGAGCAGAATTAAGATTTGGTAGGGAACTATCTCAACATTCTCTGGTTTTCGATCTTTCATAAAACCAGAAAACAATAGCTGCCCTTTAATAGAAAACCGACAATTTAGCAGCTCCTAATATCAGAAACGTTTGAATAAGTGCATCGGGTGCTCAAGTAATAAAAATACAGCCAGTTAAAAAAAAAAAAATTCGAGATGTTGTTAGATGGCTAACAACATATATAACATACATAACATAAATAACATATACATATATATATAACATATATAACGTATATATATATGTTAGCTTTTTTCTATTAAAGACCTCAAACTAACGAGAATTATTTAAAAAAAACCTTTCTGAGTTTTTTAACGTTTCTGAGTCCACATCTATCCATATTGTTGGCCTCCAATAATTATTTAAAAGTATTTTAAATGGAGAATATATGTCTTATATAAGATAGATTTACAAGTAATGCATAGAATAGTAGATATGTGTTGATCTTTTAAAAGAAAAAAAAATCTACATATCTCAAGATATGTAGATACATATCTTGAATCGTAAGTAACGTTACATGATGCAGTATTTTCTCGCAATTTTTAAGAAAAACACAAAAGAATTGATGCAAGTGCTGCGATGTTATTTGTTGGAGCTTAACAAATTGTTACATTTAATTACGAAATCTGTTTAAAACTCGGACTTCCTGATCCTGCCCCTGCAGTATTTGGAATGCAATTTGATATTCGAATATTGTAACTTAATTTTGATAGATAGCAACACTGTTCTAACTTCGTAAACTATAACTTCATCATATTATAGAATAAACAAAAACTTCAACTGTTGCCGTTACAGAAAGTTTAAATGCAATTCTTCCACTTGCGAATAACTTAGAGGAAGAAGGCTGTTAAAGTATGATTAATGATGTTTAACTAAAACTCTAGTTTTTAATTTTATTATTAACTTCAAATTCCATCTTTTCATAATAACTTTTTTCATCTTTTTCTACACATTGCTAATTACCCAGTCGAATTCTATTACCCAGGACTAACTTGAGATCGGTTGATCAGCCCTAGGCAGTCCACTTTTAACTCGGGAAAGAAACGTTCTACAGAGGGCTGGATGGACCCTAGGACCAATGTGGAGAAGAATTCAGAGTTTAAAATCCTCTAAAAAAAAGCGTCGGGGATTGAACTCGACTCCACCAAGCCTCAGTCAAGCGCCTCACCACGATATGCTAACGGGCGCACGTTAAAACTGTTAGTGTTTTTTAACATCCCCTTATTACAGTTCTCATTAAACCTTAATGCTAAAATGCAAAAGCTTTCTCGAAGAAAACTGCCATCTTATCTCAAGTTTATATCGTTGACTTAATTATGCTTTTTAAAGCTTGAATCGATATCATTAATTTGTTTCTCCACTTGAGGATGGGGAGAGGATGGTACAGTTATTTTTTTACTTCTTCGTTCAACAAAAACGCTGAAGATTTTTATCTAGATATAATTGATTTCCTTAAATTTCTATTTATAAATAGCTTTTGTTTTGTTTTAAAAACAGCAACAACGGTCCAGAGATGAAGTTAAAAAATGCTGATCTATTGCAAGATTTATTTATTTATTTATTGTTTGTTTGTTTGTTCATTTGTTTTAATAAAGGTTATGTTTTTCCTGATCAGTACAATAATATTATTGATTTCTGTAGTTTTTTTTTTTTATGTGACTTTACTTTTTTTTTTACTATTTGCAAAAGCACCTATTATTAATATGGAGTAATAC
>JAFIDM010005346.1:41096080-41201504 GCA_023159025.1 Thereuonema tuberculata
TTGTTTAGTTATGTGCGTTCTTTGGTTTATTTTACTGTAAAAATGTAACAACGCACGTTAATTTCCTTGTCTAAATACATTGGATAGTTTTTACTTTTTGTTACCTATTTCTGTATTTAGTCGGAAGTGACGTCACTCTTTTCAAAATTCTTTCCCTTAGAAGACCATAGTCTTCTGATCTAATAAGTATCAGAAGACTAATATTCTGGTTTTGTCTGTCTGTCTGTAAACAAGTATTATTAAGATATCATTAAATTATCATTAATCGGAACAATCACAACAGTCACAATAATCGCAACAATTGCGCCTTTTGCATTCGCAACAATCACATTTATAATAATAAGGAAATTAAAGCAATATCGATTATATTTTCTTACACGTATCAGAAGACGTTGCGAAGCATTGTGATTGGTTTACTAATCGCTATCCCTACCTTGTTAAATCTATAATTTAACATAAATCCATTGTTTCAAATTGATTATTATAAATTTCTCTGTTATTTATCTGTTATTTCATTATTTTTTTTTTCAAATTATTTCCAACCAAATTTTATTTGTAATCTATCTGGGAAACAGATTTACAGATTGACAGACTCTTAATTTCCTCTAGAATCGTTCAACCTTTGAGCCCGTGTCTGTCAACGTGTCTTCGATGCACTCTTCAGAGAAATGAAGAAAATTCAAATGAAACCCAATCCATGACTGAACATGCAGTTCTGAAGAAGACGATGCAAAGCAAACGTGGAATCGACGAAGGGATTTTTTTTTTCCTGCCGAGATCGACGAAGCGATCTGTGAACTGATTAACAGTATCATTGTAATCAACTTCTTGCCATTCAAGTAGCAAAATCCGAACCCCTTTTCCTCATCTCGGCGTCGTATCAGCTTCGATCTCACTCTCTCTCTTCTCATTGTCTTCTTTCTCATCACTTGAATTCACCGAAATCAGTAGAGAAAATACAATTCTTTTCTCTTTTTAACTAATTCTCCCAAAGCAACGTATTGTAATTCAGTTTAATTTTTTTTAATTGTCATTCTCTAACATTGAAAATTTTCTTGGTCTCAAATTAACGGCAATTATTTAAAAAAAAATTGCTGTATTTCTTTTGTCAAATACAGTGCTATCCTGTAAGTTTATGGACACTTCAACATCAATTTTATTTCGTTGATTTATTAAGATATTGGAATTCAACTGCATTTCTTTATTAATTGGCAGACAAATATTAACGCGTTAAATATATTGTAGATTATTTTTGGACTGTGATTGCTCGTTTGTTTCTGATTCAGGGAAAGTGAAATGATTAAATTACTTTTCACTTATTTTTATGCTTTCTGTTTTTATTTTGTAATTATTCCTGTTGTAATATGTTGTATGTACGTATATATGTATGTTTTTGAATACATTTTCTTATTTGGAATTCCTGAGGATTAAGCAGGTTTACTTTTAATTTATTAATTTATTTATTACGTTATTAATTCTATTTAAGGCTCATTTGAAGCCTAGAACTTAATTTAAGAAAAGAAGGAATTTCTAAATCACATAATAAAAGTTTTAGATTCTCGAAAAGTTCAGATCTTTCTTTTATGTTTAGAAAAGTTGTGATTGTACAGAAATCTTATTCTACACTTGAACACTAGACGGCCACCCGCTCCGGAAGCCTCGCGTAGGTTACAGTAAACAACATTTTATTTATTCAAAAAACAAATTAAAAAAGTAAACTTAAAACTAAAAACAAAAAAGGAAGTTTAATTAATTTGATATAGTTTAAATACAATTTAACTTATGTATTCTTTAGAATACATGCAATATAATATTGAAATCCATTTGTAACAGTCGGAAATTTGCGTAATTGAGTTGACCATGCAACAATACTACTGTTGGCAAGGCGCGTGCGGAATTCCATTGTTTGGAACAGAGTTGACCATGCAACAATACTACTGTTGCCTGGCAACGCGTGCGCGAACTTCAGTTGTTGTAGACACATACGCACAAACGTGTTTTTTTTTTGTTTTTTTTTGAACGACATAGATTTTTTTTTTTTTTGTTTGTCCATTTCTCTGTTTATTTGTTTAAACGCGCAGCACATTACAACAGTTGGACGAATTTCCATAATACAGTGCAACTTGGATAATTCGAAGCTGAAGGGACCAACTACAAAACTTCGAATTATCCAAGACTTCGAATTAAACAAGTTACATCTTTTAACTTTAATTTCAGGTCCACTAAATGCTTGAAAAGATTATTCTGTCAATAAGTAAATATTTATTCAGAAAGATCATGGTATGAAAGACTTAAACACTATATGTATGTAAACAAAATAAGATTTATATTACGTAAGCTACAGTACATATTACATTCAATACAGAAAATTATAATTTTTCAAAAAATTGTGCAATGTCTGATTGTTTTGTAGAATTCAGTCGCTTAAGATTAGCAAAATCATCAAGCATGTTTAGTGAAAGGAAAACAGCTTCACTTACGTTGGTTTGTTCTTTAATGTACCGACGAAATTCCCGTACTCGTTGGCGATTTGGCATTTCTTCTTCACACCCTTTTCCACCTCGCGAATGACGGCGACCTTTTCAACGAACGTTAAATTCTTGTACACGCGTGGTTTACTGAAAGACATGGTGACACTGACAGCAGGAAGCTCGAATGGCGTCTGAAGCGTCACGTGTAGAAATGGCGTCACGTGTGGAACGGTGGCGGGAAGGGGATTTCAGTTGTCATGTATCGAATTTCTTAACGATGAAACGTCGAAAAGTCGTTATGGTTGGAAATTTTTTATAAAAAACTTCGAATTAAGGAAGTTGAACTTCGAATTATCCACGAGTTTTTAACATTGATTTAATAAGAAATTCAAGGGACCAAGAGAAATCTTCGAATTAACCACGATTTCGAATTAAAGACGTTCGAATTATCCAAGTTGCACTGTACGTAGTTTGTATTATTTGATACGTAGCTTGTTTCTCGTCCAACTATAAAACACAACCACTTTTATTTATTTGGTCTTCATTCTTTACCATCTCTCAAAAGCGAATCCTTCGCTAAAACGACTGAACTGATTTTTTTAAAATTAGATACAATGCTTCTTTTTGTCAACTTACAATAACAGTAAGGTTATTTTGGTCCTCACCCCCACATCCTCAAAATGGATCTCCCCCCAACGTTGAAGCTTCAATCTCCACTATGAGATTAAGCCTAGTTTTATTCTACACATAAATAAGATAAAGGAATTTCATTACCAAACTAGCATTGTTTATTGTTCTAAACAATCAGAATTCTTTAGATAGAAATTCACAAATTTCGCCTACTAAAAACTTTTGAAATGACAGTGTAAGTATGTTGTACGACAAAGTTAAGATGTAAAATTTAATATAATTTTGTGTTTGTAAATGGATGAAGATTCAGGAAAGACTAGCCAATGTTTGTGGTTTGAAACTGATTAAATACAAAGTCGACCCTCACACCGACTTAGCATTCTTGTCATTTCTAATGTAGCTCAGTGCGTCGTCGGTCGTCTAAGGGGTTCTCCGTAACCGAATGCAAATGCCGGGGGCTAATCGGATGGAAACAGCAACTTCTGTGACCTGGAAGGTATAGCACTTTCGGAATTTATATCAGTTGGACTGAAAAATCAGGATTCCTGCTCCAAGCCAAGGCTAACCTTTGGAGTATGACCCTCAACTTCATTTAAATTTTGTTTTGTGGACGTCTCAGGAATATTCAGAGATGTTGAACTGAAACTGCAATTGCTTGTGGCTAAGCTTCCAGTTGTCTCAATGTATTCGATTTTTTTTCTTTTTTTTTTACGTACTAACATTTCAGAAAACGACGTACAAATAAGTGTTAAAAACGGAATAACAATAAAAAAAGCTGAAATTGTCAATAATATATTTTTAAATTATCCTAAAGCTAGATTTATTGCTATTATGAAATTTAAAACTTAATTATTGTCAGATTCAGAGAAATTTTAATCATGAGGAATTAAGGATCTTAGGATTTATTATACATGTTTGCTAATCCTTACAGATGTACTTTAATCCATCTGCAAATCCTCCAATGGTACCTCACCTAAGAAAACAAAAAGAAGTTAAAAATTCCTATATTAATAGAAGCGACGAATTTAAAGGTATCCCAATAAAATTTTATTCAGTTCTATTACTAAAATAGCATTACTGCATTCGTTTCATTTGCATCAAAAAAGACATTATTTCAGCATCAAATCGATATTGATATTAACTGTACTTGTTATCTGAGAATTGTACTAAAATTTATTGTTCGTTTTATATTATATTTTTTTTTTAAAAAAATAACAAATTTCATTCAGGGAAATTGCAATTAAATTAAGAAATCGCGGATAGCCAACACACAAGACTAGTTAAAAACACTATATACAGTTATAAAGTTCACGACCGGTTTCGCCTCCAATACGAGGCTTTGTCGATTGACGAGGGAAACTGCAAGTTTATTAAAAATAGTAAATTATTAATTTATAAATTGGTATTAATAATAAGCTCATTGTGAACTACAGTGAGAAGAGAGACCAACATTTTACATTCGCAGTTCTGCATTAGGATACGTAAGCTGAGATTCAGTATCGTACAGACAAAGCATCTGCAAAAGAAAAGCCAACTGTGAAGGTTCAGTCTTACTTTTTTATTATTATTCAGTTATGTTAATAAACTATTTTGAAAATATCTTTGCTGCAGGCTGAGTAAATCCTATTCAAGACTACATTTCGACCATTTTGAAATGAAGAATTTATCGCGAAGGTTGAACAAATAAAGAGAATGTACCTTCTATCTGAAGATTTTTTTTTTTTTACCTTAGGAAAGTTCTCCGGCCTCTCTGTGATCAGAAGAAAAGAGAAAAAAAATTATTTACAAAAAAAAGAAGGAAGAAAGAATACGGAGGTAGTATTCTGGAAGCAAAGCAAAAAAAAATAAATCAGATTTACTTTACCGGTATTTTTCGATGAAAATAAATCATGAGACCGTGACTTAGGAGTTTTGCTTTTGGAGTGCCAGAAATTTTATTCCGTTGTAGATAGAGATCGTTTATTGTTTCTGATGAAATATGCATCACCAGTGCAAGGATTTCAAGAAATTATTAACTTGTTTTTTTTCTTTTCTTTTGTCTTACACAACTATATCTATTTCTGTAACATTCTTCGAAATCCGAAATAGAATATTTTTCTAAGAGTTATTTTTTTTTGTTGCATTTTTACATACATTTTTTACGTTCACATAAAATGTAAACTACTCCTACAATGCCCTTTCGAAAGTTTAAAGTGTATCTAAGTTATATCTATTTTTATTTACATCTATTATATCTATTTATTATATACAGTAGAGTCGCGATAATCCGAGGTAATTGGGGCTGATGGTACCTCGGATTACAAAAAACTCGGATTACACGGAAAAAAGAAAAAAAACTGGAATTTTCAACTAAAACGAGTCAAATTTAATTTATAATAGATATTAAAGTTACAGATACATTAACAATGTTAACTGGTTACATGAAAGGACTCTTTATAAGCATTTAAAAAACTGTCCAAAGTCTTCTGCTTCACAGTAGCAACGCTTTTTAGCAGCGATGTCACGCCATCGTCTAAGTAGTAAAATGGAAAACTATCACACTGACCCCTCAAATGACTTCTTGGACTCGTCGCCCTGTGTGACCATGGACTATCCTCACCTCGGATGAAACGGGAAGCTCGGATTACCGGGACTCGGATTACCGCGACTCGGATTACCGCGACTCTACTATATCTATTTTTATATCTACTTTTTTTTTGCTAGTGATGTGCAGGCTAAAGTCTATTGAGAGTCTATTGTTCTTTTAACACCAGAACACTAGAAGGCCTAAATTAATGGAATTTCAGAGAATATCAAGCAATAGACATGCGATGGATGAATGAAGGCTGTTGCAGCATTAGATCATTGATCTTTCTTAAGTTCACTATTTATAAAATCGTTGATAACTAAGAATGAATGGTCTCTGCAGCTGATTTATCCAAAGAAGATGTCAGATGCCGTCAATGTTATTTCGTCTGCCAATATAACCATAAAGTATCACTTTGTCACTTTGACTTCATGGCTGCCTGCATCTGTATTGTGTAGGGCTATCTGGAACGTTGGGAGAGGAGAGAAGTCATCAGTCATCAATGCAAAGCTCAGTTTGGTTTGGGGAGAGTTAATTGACAGTTGTACAGTGAACTTATTTAGTGATCAGAGACGCTTCAGAAGTTACCAGCCAGACAGTCGCCTGGTGCTGTTTCTACACATGTCTTCACAAGGACTGATTCACGCCGTCTGTCAAAGACTGTGGGTTGATTTGGTGTGGAAATTCCCTACTCAGCGTTAAGATCCTCTAAAAAGGTATTAGCGCAAGAATCGCTTCACTGAATTTGCATATAAGGTCTCAGTATTATAACTGCTGTTGACCAACAAGAATCGATAGCATCATCAAAGTTCCGAAAACGATATTTTCACAACTAACAATAATATTCTATAATTGCAATCCCACGTCTTTAATCCCAAGATGATTTTGAGAAAATTACTCTGATTATCAAGTCAACTACGATTGGTAACTGAATTCTATGAATCTACTGCCAAAGCTGATCTTTGTAACTGATATGATACCTTTCGAAAATGGGTTGACCAAAGCATATGCAGTCATAACATAACATAACCATAACATTGAAAGATGATGAACAAATGTTTTGTGTTGGGACTTTCGAAAGATCTGAAATTAGACTATAAAGTTAATGTTATATCAAATAAATTGTGTACGCCTCTCTAAATGCACGATATTGTTTTTAAATTCAATATCGTTCGAAACGTATCTTATTGATCTTGTAGATATGAAACTTGAAGATGGATTATTGTAGCATACAGCTGGTAATCATAGATGAGTGAATGTGTATCCGATAAATACAATCATCTATTGAAATACAATCGGCTTTGATGATCCTTAATAGATCGGAAGGAAAAGTTAAGAATAATAATACGAGGGGTAGTGAAGGAAGGAATCCAATTTGTCACTCATTTGACTCGTGATTCTCCTGCCATCGTTTTACATCTTACATTAACTGCTTAGCTTTGATGTTTCTATACGAAGAAGAGAGAGTTTTGTGCTGAAGAATTCTCGGCAAAAAATTATTACTGGAAATCATTTAATTTATATCATTGCTGTAAAAGCTAAATATTGTTGTATTTCAAATTTTCAAATATTTTTTGTTCGAATAGTTGCTAACTAGTTCAACCACCATTTTCTTTCTCCTTATCATCCATCTTCGCATTCACTTTAAGGGAAATTAAGAAGTTTTACTGTGGGCTTCAAATCCTGGAGCGAGAAGACAACTATGCTTCACGGTATCACCTCTCGTGACGTGAAATAGCTCAGAAGAATTGAAATTGCTGACGTTTCTGTAGTGTGAAAGGATATCATTAATAATTATGTACATTAAGTTACCTGGATGTAGAGAAAGTGAAAGTGGATGATGACGTAATGCTAAATTCTCTAACCAGATATTTAATACTATCCTTTCATACTTGATATTAGTAATATGGGAATTAACATTCAGAGATTAATATCAGAAGCTCTCTTACTATTTACTTATTACTTTACTTATAATTTTAGATAAATAAAGACACATTTTTTGTTCCTTCTTTTTAGTTCTTGTCGTTTCATTTACTTGGTCGAACAAAAAGGTCTTTCTCTCTTAGAACATAAATCGATATCCGGTTTTTAATGAAATCTTAAATCGGGTCATCTTTAATCAGGTCGATTTTCCAGAAATTTAATTGCGATCAGCTTTGAAGCTACAGGAAACCTTTTCTTTGGAGCTTAGAGGGAAAAAAATGTAAAATAAGAACTCCAAAATGGGAAATAAGAATAGAGGAATTTGTAATTACGTCTGAAGCAAACAAATTATTAAATGTGCATATGCAGTATATGATGAAGCTGCGATATTTTGAAATATCTTCTTGCGCCTTTTATCCTACATCTTTACATTACAATAATATTTCAAACTTCGACAATGTACATCTCAAAACCACAGTCTGAGAAGCAGGATATGGGGGCTTCTACAATTCTGTCACTTACAGAACATCTACATATTGTGAGACGAAACGGCGTCTTAAAGATTCATCATCGCAAGAAGTTACTGTAGACATCCTTTTTTTACTATCAGAATCTTTAAAACTCTTGGCATAGCATCTCCTAGAAAACACTTTAAATCTTACAAAATTTATTATGTCGTCTGAAAATACATTGGAATCTTTTGTATTTGATAAATTTGAATTAATCCTTCGCAACCTCATACACAGGGAATTTGATGATGATATAATTGTTATTTCTTTTTCATACAGTTCATTGATATCATTTTATGTTCTCACATCGCTACTTTTAATTTTCGACAGTTATATATAATCTTTTCCTCGAATAGTTACACATAAACATTAATTGTGAATTAAGAGGACCCCAGACCCTTTTGAACTACCTAGACACAAAGTTTTAGTTATGAATTATTTGTATTGCATAATTAGTAGAATGATTGCAATAGAAATAACCAAACACATATATAACTGCTGATGATCGTTGTCTTTTGAAGTCAGTGCTATCCTTAGGAACCATCGTTGATATTTTTAAAGTTATTTTGCAGAGTTTAGTGTAACTTTAATTTTACATTAACTTAATATACAGTTAGTTAACAAGATTATAAAAGTGACATATTTAAAAAGTGCAAATTTTTAATAAAACTAGTTTCTTTTATCTTCAAACCAAGACATGAAAATAATGTTCATAAAATTACAAACACTTAAAATGTTAAAAACATTATATAAAGTTAAAATTAAAACTTATATAAATATTTGTGATATTGTTGGTTTAAATTTAAATGTGGTTCTTGTTTTAGAATTAAAATATAATTAGTAAATTACTCATGCTTATAATGCATAATAATAATAATAATAATAATAATAATAATAATAATATTTTAAAAATGTGTAACCATATTCTGAGCGTTCAGTTGATTGCATTTATCATTTTCATTCATGTTGTCGTTACAGTGTTATAATATAATGAATTATTATTATTCAATAAATTTTTGAGAATTTAATTTTGCTCACTTTATTGCTATTCAAATTAAAATTTTAATTTACATTTACAAAAAATAAAAAAATATTTAAGGTTTATTTCAAATTATTCTATTTTGTAATAAGAAATTATTGAGTAAAGAAGGTTGTTTGAGTAAATTAATACACTCTTTTCTTCAATATTAATATTATTTAAATAAAAGCGTTTGAAATAAACCTTGTGTTCAGACATTCAAACTGGAGGGATTCGATTCGTTTTACCAACGTAAAATTTATCGCATCCTAGATTACATTGTTACCGCAACTACTATTAGTGTCGACGTTTCTTATTTATTTTAAATAGTGCTGTGTTTGTGACGTTAAAAGAAGCCATTGCAAATTTAAGAATAAGATTTATGCAATCATGATTACTTAATGTCATATTGATTTTTCACAGTAATCGTTGCCTGTACGCAAATGTTATACGGTTTTTTAGAATTGGGTGTTTCTTTTTCAGTTGGGAAAGCAATAAGAACATTCACTGGCTCCACGACGTTTATCACTTGTAAAGGGAGGGGGAGAACGAATGCGTATTTTGCACTGTAATTTATGAATACTTTCTCATTGGAGTTAGATGGAAGCCGTTTTGTTTCTTCTTTTTTTTCTTTCCCCACTGCTTCCCCTTCGAGGTTGGTCCAGTTCGCGGCTGCTTCAGTCTCCCCTCAGAGGATTAAGGTTGCAAAAACCGAAAATATGGTTACTGTTTTGTTGTGAGGGATTTCGGGAAAAAGAGATCCCCCAATCGCATTACGAGGCGAGTCGAAAGTAGACTCGGGGGTCATCGAGAATTTTGGGAAGGACCTCGACACATATCGAACGGTTACAAATTTCAGCTGGAAATAGACAATAGTGCAATCTTTATGTGGAAATGAGGAAACTCTGTCGGAGTAATTGGATTGTCTTCTTTCTTTTTACAGTCGAAGACCGATGGACAGTCAAGAATTTAATTGAGAATCTGTCGTCTTTCTTTTCTTTTCTTTTTTTTTTTCTTACGTTAAAAGTTACCGAGAGACGAAGGAGAAAATTGGAAAAAAATTACCTAGAATAATTAAATCACTTGTTTCTGAAAGTTTGTGGATAAAGGGGATGATGGCGTTAACCTTATTGCGGTTTTAGAAAAGGAGTTCCTTGATTATCAAACTAGATTTTCACTTCTAATTTGCAGTGTAGAGGGTTTAGTGTTATTGTGAAAAATTACCGAACAACCTTCGAATTAAAAAAAAGAGATTCTCAATTTACTATCTTTGTTGTAGAAAGAACTGAAAAGTTACTTAAAAAGAATTATCAGGATGCTGAGATCTTCTTAGCCGTGGAAACTCGGCTAAGGAAAAGAAAACAGATGAATTCAGTACTACAGATAAGATTCCTGGACTTCCTTTGATAAAAGTCTGGGTTTGTCTGGGGGCCATCTTCGAACTGAAAACTACTGGTAAAATTCTAATTTCCGTTCGATATTGTAAGAGGACCAATTTCTAATCTCATTATCTTGTTTTCTAGATTATTCCATCCTAAATTGAACATACTGTCTTTATTTACTCGAGATTTGTAGAACAATGCTATACAGATAGTAACTCCTAAGTTAATCCAACGTAACATCAAATATCGCGTTAGTTACTCTAAGTGCTATACACATACACACACATATACAGTTATTTATACACTGACTGCTCAATTGAAAGTGGATACCTTTGGAACAACCCATGCAAATTCGGGCAATAATTTGTAATATAATTAATTTATATATAATTAATAATATATTCGTTATAAAACAACAAGATCATTGATAGTTGGAATCATTTGGTGTCTAACCACGTGCTGCATCAAAGCACCATCATAGCAGCTGAGCGATTTTCAACGTGAAGAACTCGTAGGCTGCCACATTAGTGGCCAGGGTGTGCGAGCCACAGGAACGATACTGAACCTGCCAAAGTCGACCGTGGATGCTATTATCACGAAGTGGAGGAGTGGAAACACGACGTGTTTCCCGCATGCTGACCGATAGAGACCGCAGGGCCCTGAAGCGGTTGATACGGCAGAACAGGGCTGTTCTAGCGGAACTACGGCGGCAGGACTTCCAGCAGGCAACGGGAACAACTGTCAGTACCATGACGATTCGTCGGGAGCTCCATGCCTTAGGGTACACCGGTCGGGCTGCTGCCCGCAAGCCCAACATCACCCCTGTAAACGCCCACAGACGTGTGGCCTGGTGTAAAGAGCGACTGTCTTGGTCGATGGACCGCTGGAAGAGCATTATATGGAGCGACGAATCATGCTTCTCACTCTACCGATCGGATGGGCTCACCAGGGGGTGGCGTTTGCCAGGGGAGCGGCTGCTACCTGAGTGTGTCATCCAACAGTGGAGTTTGGCGGTAGTAGTGTTATTGTGTGATCGTGTTTCTCCTGCTTTGGACGTGGTCCGTTGATTGTCATTGAGAAGAACATGGTATCCACACAGTATCTGGATTCCGTGCTTCGTATGTTGTGGTCGCAGTTCGGTGAAGGGCCATTTGTGTTCCAGTACGACAATGCGCCATGCCATAAGTTTATATATGTTTATAGTCATATGTTTATATATGTTGTGTATTTTGTAAAAACGATCTACAACTCTGTAGAATTTAAGTTTAATGTAATGAAGAAAAGGTTTTTTTATCATAGACATATGCTAGTTGTAAGACGGCAATACTACCAATCAAAACAAGTTAAAAATAGTTAAAAGTAGATAATTAAAATCTGCTATCCATCTACTTTAGTTTACTTTTTAGTTCAATAACCAATTGGTTTTAACTTCTTTAGATTGTATAAGATTGAATCTCTTACGATCTTATTCACAATTTTTATCAAATCTTGATAAAAATTAAATCAAATTACTTACCTTTGAAGTATTTAGCTAATGAACTTGTTTCAATATTTTTCTTAAAACCATCTTTGGTTGTAATAATAATAACATTTCATCATCTTTGGTTGATAATTTCTTAATTATGATGTTTCTGTTTGACAATAACAGGCAAAATAAATCGAAATTGTTTTTTATTAAAAATTATAATTACATAATTGTTAGAAGATCTTAAGAAAACACTAAGTGTTTAAGATGGTGATTTTTTTATGAGACAACCTGCCTTATTCCATAGTCTTTCATTAAAAAAAAAAATCTTTTATTTCTAATTTACACCCTCATAAACACCGTCCTAATTGTCAAGCTAATTTTAATTATGCCTTAATTTCGAAAACAGTTCAAAAACAAGTCATTTTTTTTTCGCCATGAAAAGCTTTAAAACAAAGAAAACCACACACACACCCACACAAGCACACAAATACCCATACACACAAAAAAGAAAGAAAGATAGAACAAACCGCTGTTTTTCCCCATTCCTTTTAATTTTTTTTTTGCCCGCTCTTTTTAACAAATCTTATACGACAGTGAAGAATTTGTCCCATGATAATACAAACACTGCAGTGTAGTAAAGTAAATAAAATAATGTAATATGTGGATCCTTTGGGACAAGCTGTTGCGGGAAGCAACTCAGAGAGTAATAGAGTTAGCACAACAAATTGCATTAGAGAACATATTTTTCGTTGCTACGGAAAGCGAAATGTAATTAAGGAATTCTTATTTACAATGATTATTTTTTTTCTTTTCTTCATCTTCTCTATCTCTTCATCGCGAGAAATTTACAATTACAGTTATAATTTGCTGTGTGTTCAAATTTTATTTCAGTTCGAAAGATTAATTGAGTTGAAATTTGTGCAATTGTCTGGGGAATCACTAAAGCCCTCACGGAACCGAACGATCTAATTTTGAGCCTCCATTCTCACATAATCCTCTGTTAACAGGAATTCTAGAAAAAATAAAAGAAATTAGAACCAAAAAAAGGAACGATTAAACAACAAAATAAGCCCAGATCAGAATTTAATTAAACTAGTTTGTTTTTATTTTTAATTTTCAAATCAGAACATTTTTGAAGCAAAAAAGAAATGGCAATAATAAATAAAAGAAAACCCGATTGTTTTTTTGTTTTTTTCTATTTCGGTTTGTTGGAACTTTGAAAAGAAAATCGTAAATAAGCGAAGAATTAATAAAAAGCTTCAACTCTACCTTTTTTTTATTATTTTTAAATTAAAATTAAAATGGAATAATTTTGATAACAGCTTTGAAGTTAGACAAAAAAGTTTTCAGTAATTACTTAAATTTTTCTACAACAGAAAATTTCAAACAAAAAAAAACCAGACTTATTAAATCTGGAGTTATTAGAAAGAGGTTTATTTTTTTTCTGTAACAACGGTTTTCCAATTTCAAGTCTCTCGACAATCGCAATTTCCAAGCAATAGTTTGAAAAATGCTCAACAACTTGAAAACCTTTAAAAAAAAATATTAATATATCTTCCTATGTACAAATTCGCGGTAAATTTCTACGGAAAAAACCAATCGCGTTAGATTCTGAAAGAAATGAATACAGTAAGTAAAGGTCAGGCGACCTTGATGGCCAAGGATCTCCTCCCTACACTAATCAGTTAAGCATTAATTGACATTCTTTTTTTGTTACATTACTATAAACAAGAGTTACAAATCACCAATTACTTTTCCAGTAAATATCACTCAATAAAGATTGATTTTCAATACTCTTACATCTCTGAAAACTAATATTTCAAAACCTGCTGAGATAAATAAGTTATTTAATCATTGATTGGAATTCTTCCTTCTTTTATTTTGCAACACGAATCACTATTCATCATTACTCAGTAATAACTTACATTTTCTGCATTACGAATTCACAAATTTCAGGATTTAAAAAGGTACGATAAGGTCTTGATTACAAAGTATTGGAAAACTTCTAACATTATGTTAAATGCTCTTTTTTTTTGGCTAAAGTTATTTCCTAAACCTTTCCGAGAAAAATATTCCAAAAATCATTTTATCTCGTAACCGTTTTCACGGTGACCTAGGTAGTCATTTTTTTTAAAAAAAAAACAACTTTGATTTAAAGTTTCTGGAGACCAAATTGAATAACAGAAGTTGAGATCTGCAATAGACCGATTGAAAACATTTCCGTCCGTTTTCGAATTTTGTATGTCTTGCTTTCATCATTTCCTTAATTTGAATACCGTCCGAAAAAAAAAAAAGAAAAAGGATTTTAAAAGTCAAATCCATGTGCTTCT
Source organism: Thereuonema tuberculata (assembly GCA_023159025.1). Classification (NCBI taxonomy): domain Eukaryota; kingdom Metazoa; phylum Arthropoda; class Chilopoda; order Scutigeromorpha; family Scutigeridae; genus Thereuonema; species Thereuonema tuberculata. The sequence goes on from JAFIDM010005346.1 coordinate 41,110,378, forward strand.
GCCTTTATGCCGGCTTTTTCACTTATTTTCCGCTCTATTGTCGTCTTTCGTATCTTTCTTTTTTTTATTTTTTGATATATTGCCCGCGTTTTTCAATTCAATCGTTGCAGAAGTGAAATTACTTTATATATTCATAACGCTGGATGTCGTTCGGGCTTAAGGGATCTTTCTGTGTGTGTTGAAGGGGTGGGGGGGGTGGAATGAAATTCGTCCGATACCGTAAACACAGTTTCGCACGCCCAGCAGAGTTTCCTCTTCTCTTTCTAGATCAAAGGCAAAACACAATCGAAGGCGATGGTGGAGTTTTCTGTGTGTGACAGTAGCTCTCTCGCAAGGTAATGACTCCGTCTCGGAGTCTTTTGTGTCCTTGGGTTGCTGCTTTTTTTTTCTGTCTTGTCTTCTTCTCGTACTGGGAATCGCTGAAAATCTTTTAAGTATTAATCGACCTTCCGTCGGCGAATAAAGAATGTTATATGTTGAGTGGTATTGATTGGGCCGCACCAATCCCTCCTTTCGCTTGCTGCCTTCCGTTTACTTTGAATATTAATCGCCTTGGAAGGGACTGAATAAATAATCCACTCGTTCCAATCCCATCTAACGAGCAGATGAAGAAGCAAGAAGAAAGAGATAAGAAACAATCTTCGATAATTCGAAACGTAGGCTTCCTCCTAGCAAAGGAGTCAGTAAAACTTGGATAGGATAAATTTAATTTTCTAAAGCACATTTTGACTAACATTATGCGTTTTTCAGTCTCCAACTATGTACTTTCTCTGTGGTATATGTATGAAGTTTGTGATATATGGCTTGGGTAAATTAAATTTAACGTCTTTTCAACAAAATAACAAGAATGTATTTAAATAAGTTACCAAATCACAGTGGGTTGATTTTATTTTGTGTTTCTTCAGAAACTCAGACAACTCGATATTTGACAAAAAGAACATTTTTAAATAACGCGATATTAATAGGTAATGTCTGATAAGGGAACGGTATGAAGTCAGGGCTCAAATGAATAGAACCATGTTTTCTGTCATTTGACAGAACGCTGCTTATTTACCTGTTAGCTCCTGACGTTAAGAAGGAGGCGAGAAATTGTCATGAGGTGTCGTAGGATTACATGGGAAAAAATGGCAGCTAAAGTTTTGTCGAAGTTAGGCCTTGATAAATAATTCGTGAAAAAGTGCAATTGCGGCGTGACTCTCTTCAAAACTATCTGAAACTTATTGAATATTTCAATTTAAAGAACCATTGTATGAAATGCTCACGAAGTTTAAATTCGTATTTGAGTTGATGATAATATTCATACTTCATTCTTAGACAGTAGATAGTTACATTCCATGAGTTCAGAGGAATTCAGTAAAGTCATAGATAAGCAAGAAATGGCTAAAAAACGAAGGAATTCGCTTAAAAAGAAAGGAATTCGCACCCTGAGCTGACACTCTTTTCATTTCATAGAAAACAATTCAACTTTTCACTTAAAAACTTTTTTTAACGAAGTATTTCCAACTTCTTATATCAAATACTCATCCTTAACTTATCAAAGTTCAAATGAGTGGATTATCATGTTAAAGGATGAATCTATTTTATATCTAAATAATTTGTTATCAACGCTGAATAAATGTATTAATAATTAAGTTGATTCAAAATATTCTGTCTAATATAAATTTGGTCATTTTCTTTTCTCTTTTAATTTTAAATTTCATTACATATTTTTATTTTTTTGTGACTTTGCTGTAATGCAGGGGAAACGTTTTTACTTCAAATTAATGTCTTAATAAACTCAACTAATTAAAAATAAAGTATTACTGGTTATCACAAACAAACAACTATTTTAAAATTTTTGTTTATAATAGTTATAATAAAAAACTTATTGTATTCCAATCCCTTGACAAAGAAATGTTGGATATTTCGAAAGTACTCATATTTTAATTGTACTGTAGGTGGCATTTCCAATGTCACATTAGCTGCCAGATGCTTCCCCATAGTGCAACAAGCTCTCAGCTCTTATAATTTTTTTTTAAATTCCCTTTCATTGCAAAAAAAGGAGCTAAAATTTGATATACGTCAACTCCTTAAGATCCTGAATAAATGATAAAAATTTCAAGGGATGTTTCGATCTGACAAACCTAACCATTCCCTTGTTAGACTGGTTTAAGAAAAGCAATGCAGGAAAGCACTACTTCGCAATGTGACATTTGGAAATGCACCTGACAGTACATATATTTTATTTTTAATTGAGATGTGTGTAGTGGCCTTATATTCCTCAATAATAGTTATAATACTTTATAATATTAACATGGTTACAATAAGAGTTTTGTTATAATAATCATAATACACGAATCAAAATGTTTGAGTTATATATCTGTAATGATGTAATGTTGAGAAGTGTTTACAAATAAACCTAAAGTGTGATATATATATATTATCTCTATCTCTCTTCTCTCTATATATAAATGTTATTGATAATTTTACATTATCGCATCATTACGTTTTTTTTTTAAACTTTCATTGACTATATGTATATAATCTATTGTATTTAAAAGGGGCGGAGGATCAGATTCCAAACAACCCCTTTTGCCCTTAGCCAATCCACACTCTGATAGATATCAATCTACGTAATCCAGTAATTTACAATTATAATGAATAATGTTCAGCCAAATAATATATTTAAAGGTCAGTCAATTTTTGAAAAAGGGAACTTTTCGAATTTGATTTATTTACTATTTTTTTTTATAAGTTCCACCACTAAACTTTGCATTGAAATCTTAAGTTGCAGTTTCTTTTCGAGACGTGATCTTTTAATATACATCGAATGCAGATGGTTTGGCTTTTTTTTTTTTTTTTTGACGTTAGTGTGGGTGGTAGGGAGGGAGGAGACACCTGCTCTGTACACATGACGTAGGGTAGACGAGTTCAACTTTTCGCCCCCTAATAGCTTTGACTTTTTTTTCTCTCTCTTGCAGATTCAGTAGAAGCCATAGCAAAGATCCCTTGCATCATTAAGGCTCTGGGGATTCCGAGCCACGGTTCAGTTGCTTCTTCTTCACCGCTAGAGACCGCTAGCACTGCTCAGCGAAGACAAGGTAAGCTTTCTTCTTTTTTTATTTTTTCCCCGTTAAAATAGTTGATTTGTAGTGATCCTTTTTTTTTCCTTCTCGAGTTCTCCAATTGTCTGATTTCTTGTTGGCTTCTGGATTATATGGAAAGGAACGTGAGTTATTACATGGACTCGTAATTTTGAATATTTTTAATTTGTGCGTTTTTTTAAAGGTTTGTTAGGTCTTTTTTTTTCTTCTTATCTTAACTATTACGCTCATCATACTCTTCTTATATGTATTGAAAGACGAAATGCAAATACTACGATTCGAAGCAATAACGCTCGAAGCCTCTGGCATGCTAGTGAATCGAACCCATTGGAATAAAACACTAAGTAATAAAAATAGAATGACTAAAGCATACAACCCTGAAAAACTACTAATGTATTCTTAATTAGCTGCGGAGTTGAATGGGAAGTTGAAAATGTACAAATTTTACCAATTATTGTAGCAAATTATGCTTATAGAGATTTGAAAAATCATCTTTTTGGGTTTCAAGGAACAAATCATCTCTAAACAACAAAAGGCTGTCCTCCTGGATTCATATCATGTTTTTGTTGTTAATTTCTATAATAGACTTTTGTACTAAAGCATAAAATTAAGGACGTCCAACAATAAAAAAAATTAAAAATAATAATAAAAAAAGAAAGTTCATTAACATAAGGAAAAATAAAGTTAGGAAGATCAGGAAAAAAAAACCCACGCAGACATTGAGAAAAAATGAAAAGAAAAACAAAACCAGTAGATATACGGATTCGAACCGACAACCACCAGCATATGAGTCCGAGACCTTACCCATCAAGCTGACAGCTGAAATGAAATGGTTGCATTTCTAACATTTAAGCCAATAGCGGAAATCCAATGAAAACAATTCCAAATTATCTTGAACATTGGGAGGGGGGGGGGGGAACTGACCCCTGAAAATACCCCATTCCTACGGTGTCTGGGCTTCTGAACACGATGGTGAAGTCCGTTTGCCGATCCGATCATCCGTTCGGATGTTGCTAGGGGAGGACAGATACGGACGGACAGACAGGACAAACCCAGTAGCTACCGTATTTGGTTCCCATCACAACAGCTCCAAAATGAGTCACTAATAATTTGAACTAGCTAAAAACATCTTAAAGTACTATTTAACGTAAGATCATACTTACAATTACGTTTGCTTTGTCTTTGTTTTTTTAAAATAACAATTTCATAACAAAAAAGGGCAATATAAAATTTGTTACTTTTTCTTTTTAAATAATTTTTTAGTAATGTATTTATAAATATTTGAAGCCTTTATTGCCCAAGACTATTTGATGTAGTTTTTTATAAAAATGAGAAAAACTGGAAATATTTCTAAAAATGTATGTGGAATATTTTTTAAATATCCTGAATAAGATAAACTAAATCCGTTGTAATTTTCTTTCAGAAAAAGAAAAAAGAATACGTAAAAGATGACAGAAATTATTCATTCTCCGCCATCTTGCCTCATATTTTTTTACATAAAAGTACGATAAAACCATTTCAACAATAGAAATATTATAAGTAATTAAAATGCAATATAAAGAGACAAACAGAAATACCAATCGATGCTTGAAATAACAAATTCACTCTTACAGCTGTTAATTACGTAAACCTCTTAACTATATATAATTACAGTATTTTATTAACTGAAGGGCTTAACATCAAAGAAATGCAAATGTTAAAAAAAACGGAAGATTTTAAGGAATAAAAGAGGTAAAGCAAAGTCTTAAAGTTACTATGACAATGAAAAGTAGGTTTGAATAGCAGAATATATTAAACTCTCCCAGGTTGGCTTCTCTGCAACATAGTCAAGCCTTTCAACTTGTTACTGCAAATATTAGCTCATTTTTAAAAAAACAAAAACAAAACAGGACCTGGTAGATGAAATTCTGTTTATCTGCGAGTTGGAGGAACCATTTCGATCCTTAGGCGGAGATCGACAATTTTGTTAATAGTTCTAAATCATGGAAGTCCTAAGTTTTCCTGCAACCCATAGAGAACCCGATGCCTAATTGATGTAAAATCCCTCCACTTGCTCGGAAATATTTTTTTCAAGAGTCCTTTGACCTCTAAGACTTTGTCTATTTAATACAGTTAGTGGCCTTTAACTACAATACTATCCTATTAAAAGTCTATTCAGTTTTTTAACAGAAATTTGCAACTTTTTATTATGATTGAAAGAACCTTTTTTTATGTAGAGAAATCTGATCTTGACTGAAAAAAAAGTCGTTAAACCACCATGTAGTTAGAGTCCTTCCATTTCAATCTCTCAAACCTCATCACTCTATTAATCATTTTACAATAACGTAAGAGAGTTAAATTGAAGCCCAGTATAATTTGCCTTCCGTGATCTCAAATTTCCCGGATCGCTGCCATGCCAAAATCATGCCATTTCATTGCTTTTTTTGGGCAAAACGCAGTGTTTTTGTGGCCCAAATAGCAACATTTTATTAACACGCATGCGGTCCTTTGATTATTATTATTACAGTAGACACTCGCTAATCCGGCACGTTCGGGACTTCGGCAGTGCCGGATTACCGAAAATGCCGGATTACTGAGCGCCGTCTAAAAATTATTGCGAGGATAGCTAAAATACCGCTAAAATAAAAAGTCAAAAGGGCTATTAATAGGTATCAGGCCATTTTTCCGTGTTCTATTGTGATTTCTCTGATTTCGGTAGTGATGGAAAATGTTAAAAACAAAACAACAAAATCTATTTTTATGTAGTATTATATTTTAATACAGTACAGTATAGTTACTTTATTAGATTTGTCATCCACTGCCGTGTACGCCCGACCTCAGCCGATTGCCCGCGAACTCTGCCGAAAGCGTCCGGAAGGCTTATTCAGTGTAAAAAAAAAAATCTTATACCAATGCCGGATTATTGAATGTGCCGGATTATCGGATGCCGGATTAGCGGGGTTTTACTGTATTATTAAGTTCTTCTGTAGTTCCCAGTAGTATAGTTAAATACTATAAAAAGTAAATGACTGGGAACTATATGAGAATTAAATAATTATAAAAGAACTGCATCATTTTTACAGAATACTGTAAAAATGTATCGTAAATGATTTGGCGTGTTACAATATTGAAATTTTAACTACGAGATTTAAGTAGTGTTTATGTTATTTACTATTCATCTTTTTTTTCAATGTTTTTTTCCCGTGTTGTTTTTTTATTCAAACTGAAACACACCTGAAGTGTTTCTGATCAATGAAGGTGAATCTGTGCTAAAGTGGATGACTCGTTTACAATTGGTTTCTAAGATAATAAACTAATTGTTTTGTTGTAGGAATTAAGAAGAAAAATTTTGCTACAGTATATAAGCAGTACTCGGAAATAAAACGTGTAAACAGACAAGCAATTTTCAAAAATGTATTATTGAAAAAGAAAGATTTAAACGTATAAGTAATCAGAGTACAAGAGACAGACTGATAAGACAAGCAATTTCCAAAAATATGTCAAATTATTGAAAAAGGAAGATTTAAATGTAGTATTCCTAGAAGATTAGAAGCTGTTAGTTTTCCTGGCTCTACTGAATCAGTCCCTTAAAGGTGGTCAACTTTAGTCCAGCCTCTTTGGAGCTCGTCACACAAGGAAGGGGGCGCTGTACCTGCTGCAAGCTTAACGTAATAAATGACCCCCTAAAATGTGTAGAAACTTCGTAGGATCCTTAATTCCATGCGGTCAAAGGGATTTAGTCGTTATTTATGAAAATTTCGCTGCGTAAAATTTTATAGGGAATTACTATTAACGTCGGCCATTACCCGACAGCCTCTCGTGAAATTTAAGTTCTTAAAAGACTTGACTGCCTTCATTTCATTCTGTCATTGAAAGAGTGTTTATGACCTAAGTTATTTCCGAAAGACAATAAATTGTGCTTTTAAATTGAACATAAAAAAGCGAAAGTAATATCTAATCATTTGTTAAAATGAGTAAGGAACCGTAATTTTGACATGAGCTGAAATTTTACTTGAGTCACTGCATTGGTTTCATCAATATTTCTACAAAGAAAATGCATTATTCTTCTGTTTTTGTATATGACGAATGAAAATATTGTATTTCTTTTTAAAAGGTTAAGCATTTAATGATTGAACACTTTATTAAATGTAGAAACTTAAATACATTGAAGTTATTGTGTCTCTGCCACTCCCGCTTCATTTAATGTGAATATTGTTAATTTTTTAAAATGTGTTGTTTCAGCATGAATAGTTTAATATATGTTAATAATTATTTCGTCATTAATGGCAATGTTGGCATTTGGTTATTAAATAAAAAAGTCGTGTATTATTTTGAATACAATTTCAGCTGGTCTGTTAGCTTCGATGCGAAATTGAAAAGAATTTAAGAAAAAAAAATCAATATTCAATCTAGGTTTTCTATCAACTGATTCCACGGATATTTGAACAATGTAATCACATTGGATGAATTGAAAAAAATACATGTTTTTGCTGACTGCGGATGCATAACATCAGGGGCTCAATCATACCGAGGTCCAAGAAGAGCGGCTGTGCTAGACCCTTGGAAGTAACGGGATTGAAAATTTTGTTTTTGATGAGGAGATGATTGTTGGTCGTGCCAAAGTATGGCACGATTGAAATCCCTTGATACGTCATGCCGATACGATTTATTTTTGTTTTTGTTTTTTTTCATTAACAATATGAATGTGCTTGGTCTTGTGTGTTATAAATGGCAGCATAATTAGGCTTGAAATTTTCCTAATTTACAGATTACTATTTGCTAAACAGTAATTCCTAAAAACAAGATTAAAAACTGTGAAAAAGAATTGCAATAGAATTGATGATATGTTCATCTTTAGATCCCTGGGTCTCTTTTGCAACTGCGTCTACGATTTCCTCACAGCAAAGCGGAAAACGGTTAAACCTGATACGTGGACAAAAATAGTTAATTTTCTATGTGCTAATAGGCTTTTTCCCGACACTTTTTCAAACTTTTGCACTTCAGTGAATACCATGCAAAAACAATAGTAAGGAAAGATGTGTTATATTAGAAAGACGAACAATGCACATTTTAAAAGTTAAAAAGTCATGAAAATTTTTATACGAAACAAACATGGATATATCTTACATTTTAGAATTTTAAAAACAAGAAAGAATAGCATGATTTCATCAAAATGATTGCCATTCAGTTACATTTCCAAATTGATATCTCATTTTCTGTTAATTCCAGTATATCTACATACTTCTTTTTAGGAAAACATAAATTGCAATTAACCTTTAAGGCTGATTTTTGCTTTCGTAAATGCAGAGATGAATATGTTGGGCCCGATGTGTGATTTCCCTTGTAGTGTTTCTCAGAGAAAGTTTTAGTTCACGCTGTGAGTTGGGAAACTTAAGTTTCATTAATGGAATAGGTTGCATTTGCCTGATGACGAACGCCAGCTACGAGTGCAGTCGACATCCTCTGCACTTAAATTCCATTAGGAGCCTAAGATGGAAGACAAGAAGCCAACGACTACATTTCAAACAAAAGAAACATTATATCGTTTTTAACTTCATTCTGTAAATTCATTTGATTAGCAATAGTTAAGGAATTATCAATCATTTCTTTTATTTAAAATTGTGAATCTCTTTCATACAATTGACTTTAAATCTCGTTGGATTTAATAAATCAAAACCACTAACTTAAATATTCTTGCTGAAAAACTCGAAACAAAGATCTTATTTTTTTGTCTGTTCTGAGCCCTTTTTTTCCTGTAGTATATTTACTACAGATTGTACCCATGTTAATTTTTAGGTAATTGTTTTCTACCTTGAGTTTGGATGTGTTAATTGTATATTTTAAATTATTCTTCTTAAATTTCTTTAGTAAGTTTATCGATGTGTTCTTGTGAATTTATTTTGATTGAGAATGTAAAATGTAACTTCAAGAAACTTCGTTGACTAAGTATTGGAGACTTCGGACAGTATTTCAGTGACGATTTGTAATTTTCTTTTATCCTTGTTGATAAAAAATTTAATTTAAAAAAAAAAGAAATTAACAACACTGATAAAACAAAATTACAAATCATTTACACAAATACTGACCGACCTCTCGAATATATATAAACAAATTATCAAATGATAAGAGTTGCGTATAATGTGAGGTAATGTATGAGTGAGATTTGTTTCTTTACATATTACGTCAACACAACAACAACAAGCATAATAATAATAATAATAATAATAACAAACTAAAAATTACATTAGTGGACAAAAATTATACTTTCCCACACTCTTGAGCCATCCTCAACGGAATCCTGGACAGCTGTTTCATCCTTATTAGGAATCTTCAGCAGGATTTTTCCGCAGGATCCTCGATGATTGTCTCAGACCGTGCGAAAGGTTCCGCCCCCGGAAGTGGCATCAAACACCTAAACAGCAGAAATAATAATAAAAAAAAGCTGTGAACTCCACAATATTAAACCCCTTATCTTTTCACTGAAAGGCTCAAAAGTGTTTAAAGTATAAAATCAATAAGCAATTGAAAACAATTTGTGGACGTAAAATTTTGCTATCAATAATAATAATAATAATAATTGAAGAATAAAGAAATTTAATACTGACAAAATAAAAGTATTACTTTTACATTACTAAAACTATAATATGTAATGTTAGACATTTTATCTGCAAGGGATTTGTAGCAGAGGGAGACAAGTTCCTAGTTAAGTGAATATTTTATACATTTTATTTGTTATGCTAGACTAGACAAAATGAGTTAAAATCTTACAATCAAATCCAATAACATCCAATACTATTGTGTGATGGCATTGAATTCACTGCCTTGTTTAATAATGACCTTTGCTTAAGCGGATGTGATTACTCATGTCAACATCATGAAAGAAGGATCACAGAAAATTAGAGAAAATTCCGTTTGATTTTGACAAGTGAATTTGGAGCTATGGAGTTTCTTTGTCGTTTCTAAAGATTTCGATTCGATTTCTCAGTGGAAGTGATTACTTTGAAATGTTTTATTTATCCGCAGCTTAAAAAACAGACAACAGTTTCGGGGAATTGAATGAAGAAATATTTTCACTGAATGATTTTGAGTCTGTCGGTAAAAGTAGCGGGGATTTGATTCCATTGACTCCAAACACGTTGACGGAACTTAATTATCGATGGCAGAAGACGACTCCAATTGACTTAAAAGGATCTGTCGAGCTGAATTCTCTCAATCTGAGAGAAAAGTAAAGAAGAATCCGGTTCACCAGATACCATTCTTTGATTTTTTCCCTTTTTTTTATTCTCCCAGATAGTTACAGCCGTGTTCCCTCGAAGTTTTACAGTAAGTTTCAAAAATCGAAGATAAAGCGATCGCTTCACTGGAAGACAGTCTATCACCTTCTGTTAAAGAAATTCTACGTTGTTTTAATTACAGTTTAGAAGTAAAACGCGAGTTAAAAGTAATGTAAGACAGTAGTTTCTATCACTTTTTTTTGTCCCTTTTTAGGAAATATAGTGGAAATGAAACGTTGGCGGAACACTTCGTTATTCTTTTCCGAATTTTTCGGAATTTTCAAATTTTTTTTTCGAAATTTTCAGATTTTTTTATTTTGGAATTTTCAATTTTTATTTTTTTTTTCGGAATTTCTGGAATTTTTTTTTCCGAGAATAAAAAAAAATATCGATTTTTAAATTGCTACAATCCCAACCTCTTAGCATATATAGTATCGGCCCTAGTGCCAAAAAGGTAGCGGGCCCTTTTGAAGGACCCATGAGAACTGAGCTTCACGACAACTTTTCTTTTTTTCTCAAAAAGGAATTAGTAGTAGTACACAAAAATTATAACACAATATTAGGAAAATAGATATTAGGCTCAAAAGAACACAGTAAAATTGAAATTAACCAAAGAAAATTCATTTGCTCATCACTTGATCCCTTCTTTTTTACGAGAATTTCAAAAGTACATATATGTGAAGGTAAACAAAGCATTTTCGAACATGATCAGCCATTTTCAACGGGACTCTAGAATAGGTATTTCATTCTTATTGTAATTAATAAGATTGTTTACCTCACATTTAACAATAATTTTAAAAATAGACAATAGCAAACTTGGAACCCCTAAAATGCCAGGGAAAAGATGTAGCGTTAAATCTGACTTCGAGAAATCCCGAACGAAAAGATTAGGGCCTTAACTTTAATATCAATAAAACAAAGATAAGATATGAAATCAGTACAGGAGACTAATCAGTATGAAAAGATAGTCCTAAATAAATCACTGAAGACGACATATATTCTGTGAAAGTTGTTGTTAATATTTTCTTAATGTAGATAAGTTACTTAAACAGATACAATGTACATTACATTTATCTTGATTAGCTGTCAGAAATACATTCAGTTAGACGTACTGAAGTCTGTTGTTATCACTGTAATAATGGCTGTCTGTCTGCTTGAGTCTCTAGAAAAAGTTTTCTCTTTACATATTTGCTCTAAATGCTACTAACAATATGCACTAGATGATCACTTGGTTTTCTATTTGAAGTCAGCCATGTGTTTTTTTACAGGCTTTTGAGTCTCACTGTATAATTCCAATTAGATCAAATTCTTCTTTTCTTTTTTTTTTCTTCTAGGTACATTTTTTTTCAATTGGATAAAAATGGCATCTCTTCCCGGCTTCTGCAACGACAGGCAACGTCTCGACAGAAAACTCTTTTTTCCTTCGTTGTCTGCCAAACTTCTGTTAATCTCACATCGCTCATAATTTTTACGGCATTTTGGCGTGACAGCCCGAATTAAAGTCATAATTTAAAAGGAAAACTTTGCTTCAATCCACCGGCGTATTTGTTCCACCAAGAGAAAACATGACTTGCTTTTGCCATTGGTAATCCATTTGGAGTTGATGTTAGCAATCAAATTGCCTTTGAAGGCGCTTCATTACAAACGATGGTTCTAGGAGAGCAATTAATTCACCACCAATTTGACTTTGTTTAGTTTCGTATTTAGTTTTGAAGTCCTTTCTTTCGGTAAGATCAGATCTCTGAAGAAAGTACTTTGAAATATTTCAAGAGAACGCCTTTCAAATTCCTTGCGAATTCAAGCGATGACTTAGTAAACCATCAAAGGAAATGAAAAGAATCCACAGTTTAACAGGAAAAGTCTCAGTTATTCGATCTACAAAAGAGGGAAGGTCTAATAAAGTGAAAAGCTGCTTAATCCGACTTTAATGTAGAAACGATGAAAAGTCGTAGTCAAATATTATTCAAACTCTTCAAGTTCCTAATAAAAGATTTCCTGGCCTTCGACAGGGCCGTAGTACAACGCAAAGAAAGATTGAAATTTCCAGGTCATATCGATCTCTTTTCCGCTTGTATTCGAAAAATACAGTCGAAATACAGTAAAATTAAAGATATTTTATTAACCTCATAATTAACAAAGTGATTTGTTAATGGCAACAGTGCAGAAACCAAAAACAAAGAATGGCTTACAATAATCGCATACAATCAGAGCCGGCTCCAGGCCTTTTGGGGCCTTCCCCAACCTCTAAATCGGCGCCCTTTTTAAGTTAGAGTTATTGTTATGCGTGGGTGATCCTCCTTTTCATTTGGCAATAGACTAAAAAAAAGAACAAGTATCCAAGTATTGTGCTTCCTGTATTGTGTACAATGTATTTGCGTGGCTTTCTTTCAGTTTAATGATTAAACAAAAGGTAAATGTTGCTGATCAATACTGTTTTCTTTTCAATAGCAGTTCAGTTTAACGATCTATTACATTTTGGAAAAGTTTCCATTTGCTTATGATAACTCTCAAAGCCACTACAGTGTATCTACATGTGTTTTCTACGACTTAAACATGTAGACTATTACCAGGTGTTTTCGACATAAAATCTTAGGCCATAGAATGACATTCTTATTCTGACAACTGAGAACTGCATGAACGGCAGAACTCTATAATAGCGGATAGATAAGCGGACGTATTACCAGTCAGTCACCTTGTAGCTAGTAGAACTCATTTGCAATTTTACCTAAAATATCCATTTTGTAAAAACTCGATATTTTGTTAGATATGCTAATTTTTGTGTTTTTGTTTTAAAAATTTACTCCGAAATAGCACAACAGCAAAAACACACACAAAGAAAAAAGAATCAAGCCTTTTTTTATAATATTTCCGTTTCCCTCTTTAGTTTACAAAGTAATACAGTTATTGTAGCAAACTTTAATTCGATAAAAATTCAAGACCTAAAACCTACTCTTGTTGTAAACTTTTAACCCAATTGTACATTAAATTTATTTCTGAAATTTGATAATACAATAAATGTACAAATGACTTTAAAAACTTCCCTGTTTTATTATCTTTTGAATGAGGCACTTTCATAAATAATACAAATTGGTTTGCAATTGATTTTCAAAATGAGTACCTTTATTTCTTATGCAAGTACAAGCCTGTTTTCGTATTTCTGTTCTTGTGATTCTAGTAGAAACAATGTTCGTTATAACCTAACGAAAGAAACCAAAATATTGATAATGGATATTAAGGTTAAAACAATTACAAATCACGTCCTGAAAGGAATACGTCGAGTTACCAGTCATCCTCTAAATACAAACAATTTAACATAAACAATATAACCTACAAATACCCGAAATTAACTGATAGCCCTCAGACTATCAGAGAAGATTCTCAGAGAATAAATAAATCAGCGGGAAGAAACTAAGATTTACATGGCTAATCTGATATTCGTCTGCTCGAGAAAAGAACCGGACCCCCGTTCTACGGAAGGTGAATGGATTCTGGGATGTGTCTAGAAGAGGAATAACTGAGGAAAAACCTTCGATTTCAACTGGGAATCAAACTCGGTTCGTCTGCCTCATTTATTTAATCCACGGTTAAGACTAAAGTGAAACTAACTACCTACAAATAATTTTTTTTCATTAGTTAACAGTTATACTCAAATCATAATGAGCTGTATTGCTTAAATTTAAACATCTGTTTTCGTCACCTACGTTTTCATAAAAATAATCTCAGCTTTTTGAAAAATAAAATAAATACACAGTATATTATTGATAAGCCTATCACGACATTTTAGTAAATGTTTTTGTTTAGGGGAAAAAATTATATTTATAAACATTTTACATAATCACGTAAAAATCTATTATATTAATATTCCATATAAATTTTTAGTCAAACTGAATTTGTAAGATGCACGGGACTTATTTAGATCTCAAAACTTCTTAAAATTCCAAAGGAGGAAATTTAATGTTACGATTTAATAAAAACTAAAAATAATATTAGTAAGTAATAAATAAATTATATGTAATCATCATCGCAGTCAACAACAGAATAAAAAGTAGGACTGAATATAATTCTGTGTCGAAATGTTGATAAATTGCATTTTGTATGGTAATTACACTTGTAGGTCCATTTTCATCCATGGATAATGTAAAGTGTATGTAGATTTGAATTCGTCACGAATAGCATTAGCTTTCATTTTTTATTCATTGTGCAGAGATAAAAAGCGAAGTTTAGTTGGCAATTGAGCCGTAATCATAGGCTACAGAAGGCTGTGATTTTTCTGGTGAAACGGAGTCGTTAACGCCAAGTTTTCACCACCTTTGGTCGTATAAATGGTGCCTCTTGAAGTCCCCATTACTTGGACTGTGAGGGTTTTCCAGTATCTTGTGTACGGCTGCTTGTACTGTTGCCAATTAGTGTCCGTTGGTAGGGGGTTCTGGAGCGCACGAGAAGTGGATATAAATTAAGCTTAATTGTTATCAACGGATTCCTGGAAAGTTATACTTTGCCACGGTCTGACCCTCGAGGTGGGGGTGACCTAATTTGTTGTCAAGACGTGCGTTCAACTCATGTTCCAACCAAGAAGAGGAACTGCTAAACGGTTCTGGTCACAAGATGAAGAAAGACACACCTCTGTCAAGATTACGGCACTGAAGAATCATAACCTCTTTCCACTGCTATGAAAAAAAAATATATGCTAATAGAACAGTGGCTTTCATTTTTTTTTTTTAAGTTAAGATATTATTAATAAAAATTGGAATAAAAGGCCAACACAGTTGACTGATTTTTTAAAAACATTGAAAACACTAAAAAATACAGGACACGACAGGTTTCGCCTCCATGACGAGGCATTGACAAGTGACAATAATTACAAAAAACATGGATATTTAAATGCTTTCGCACTTATAAATAAAGATATTATTTATTTTATTTAACTTCTTTTGAAAAAACATTCACAGTTGTTTTCTGTTATTTTATGAATTAAAGAAAAAAAAAGCTTCTTTTCCTCAAAACAAAAAGTTCTAACAGGCTATGTAAAAAATATAAATACATAACGATTAGAAAACACAGTTGAAAAAACTCTTATTAGAACAGTATCATTTTAATGCCTTAGATTACAAAAAACGAACACGTTATGGTTATTAGCCTTCATCAGTTCAGAATGATTTTAAAATTGCCATTGGTGACATGTTATGACATGAGATTAGTTACTTAAAGAACTTACTGTATTAAGGAAACTTAATACAGTATTCTTTCCTTAAATCTGTTTAATTAGCCTGTTTTTTTTGGTTTTTGTTTTTTTTTTTGTTTCTTTTGAATAAATGTCCCAAACGTAAAGCAAACGATTTTTTTTTTTTTTTTTCCATTTTTTATATTTTTTATTTTTTAAGAAATGAAAACCAAAGACATTCGGAGATTCACAAATCTCTGTGATTAGGACTTTATCCCTCCCCTTCGAGGAATCACAGTCTTTTTTTTTTCCTTCGTCTTTCTTTTTTTGCTATCTTTGTATTTTTGCATTTGAAGCATTAAATAAAGGTGTTGTTAATACAAGTTTAAAGTCATGCAAAATGGAGATCTGGAGATCTTCCAGGCGTAATATTTACGTGAGCGAAGACAACGAGTTTTGTGGAAGGAGAAGAAACTAATAACAATTACAGTTTTTGAATGAAATTTTTGTCATTTTTTTTAGTAGTCTTATTAAAAAAAAAAAAAGTTAAAAATATGATTTTCTGAAATTAAACTTTTATAAAAATTAATACTAAGTGCATTATTCCATTTAATGCAACTCCATACAAAGCTGCTTGCTCTGGAACGTTTTGTATTTATTTTTTATTTTTTTTAATTTTTCATTTGAAAATTCCGTTTCTGCTGCCCAATGTATCGCTGTTAGAACTCGCCACTAGACTAATGATATTCATAACACCATCGCATTTACTTGAAAAAAAAAAGATAAGAATTTCGAAACCTCATTCTTTAAAATGTTATTTCTTAAAATTTATTTATTTATTTATTTATTTATTTTTATAATTGTGAAAATGACAAAAACAAAAAACCTAATCTATATTACTAAAATCTTTTATTTCTCTGTCTGTCCGGCGCAATTGTTAATTATTAGTTTCCCTTGCTGAGAAAGTCGGATTAATTTTTTTTTTTCGCCTTGCATTGGATTCGAATCGAGGACCTTCGTCCTCGCAGTCGGGAACGCTAACCATTGGACTACTGCTGGTCCCCCAATATCCAATCCTACTTTTATTGTATTGGTTCGCGCGCTATCAAATAATGAGTTCATTCAAAAAGGAATAAAATATCACTTTTTGCCATAACCGCTTGGAATCGATTCTTCTTGGATTATCTCATACTTACCAGGGGGAGACAGGCCTAGTTTATTACAAATTATTTAAATTTATTATAAATTATATTGTAGTAACTACCGAATAAGAACGGTAAAATTTTTCTATTTTCTGGAAACAAATGAATTAAATCTGTATTATATTTCTTTAAGTTAGATTAATTTTAATCTTTAGAAATCCATGCGCAATAGATTAAGTCAAAGGATTGAATATGGGTTGTTTTAAGATTTCGGGAAGATCCATCAACGGTTCAGAAGTTATTAAAAGATAAAACAATGCACACACACATATATTATATAGACCTAAGTCCTCAAATTCCTACTCGAACGTATAAATAATGTTAATAATTATTTGCGATATTAGTCACTAGATGGTGTTGATGTAATTTAAGTTAGATGGAGGAAGATAATGTGTAGTTAATGCATATCATTGTAAGAGTAGTAAATAATTGCCCCGGTGCTAATGGATATTCTTTCGCGCGGTCGCCTATTGTCGTCATGGCGACGTAGTAACGGGAGGGAATTTGTTAAAACGTAAGAATTTATATTATACATGGTTCGATATCATTAAGCATTTAATAATTAATTTTAGTGTTTATTTTCGAGCATTTTGGAAAGAAAAAAAAACAAGCACTGTGCTATGCTTTGAAAAATGATGAAAGTACCATTTAACATGCACTTCATCTCCTTGAAAAGTATCATTTAACATGCATTGCATCTCCTATGATATTCTGTTTATCCGCACAAAGTTGATCCATTTAGAGCTCTCATTTCTAGGAATGCATTCGCCGCATTATACAAACTTTGTTATAACTTTACTACTAAAGCTTTTATAACTTTTTAAAATGTAAACTTTTAGGTAATCATCTGTCATTTGAAGTATTGTAATTTTATTCATTTTCTTATTTTTTTATTTTTTTTTTTGAGAAAGGGAAAAAAATTAAAAAATAAAAAATTCCCTAATTTCTGGTTGTAAAAAAGAATAAAAATTTTTGCAATTTCTGGTTGCAAAAAGAATAAAAATTTTCCCAATTTTTATTTGAAAAAAGAATAAAAATTTTCCGAATTTCTAGTTGCAAAAAGAGTAAAAATTTTCCCAATTTCTAGTTGGAATTTTTTTTTTTCAAATTTCCAGTTACAATTGTAACTACAGTGAAGTCTCACTTACACGAAACTCACTTATACGAAACATTCAGTTATACGAAGAATTTCCCATTCCCCGGCGAAACCCCCGTAGTCCTATATGTAATTCACTTATACGAATAATTTTTGGTTCCCCCTCACATTCGTATAAGTGAGAATTCACTGTACATACAATACAATTTAAGTTATCTATAATGCAGCATTCTAAAAACTTTACCATTAGAAATTACTGACATAATTGAAACAAAAGGAATAATTAATGAATTAAATAAAAAAAATCTCCACAGTACATAATCTATTCAGTAAAAAGACTAAGGTCCATAAATGTCTTTCGACTTCATTAATTACTAACTCATCAGTGAACCATTTTGAAGGTGAAACGTCTGTCTCAATCTTTGCAATTAAAAAGCATGAGCTTTTTAATCAAAATCGTGTTAGTTCTAGCTGATGAGTGAGAACGGAAGCGACATTGGATGGGGAATAGGAGCAGTATTTAATCAGTTTCCACAATTTTTTATTTATTATTATATTAATAATCTTTGATGTCATTCATTATTACATTCAATATTATAATAGAAGAAAATCTTTTTTTTGTAACCTCAGGCAAACCTATCTTAATAATAGAGAAACAGTAACCACAGAAGCTTGGTGTTGCTCCTCCTCTAATAAACAACAAAACATATTAAAAGCCACGCGCGAATTATTACAATGTTCGATATGTGAAACTGCTACTTCGTTTGGTAATAAATTGTGTTTTATGTATAGGTAAAATCCTTAACGTTTATAAATGGTTGTAAACTTAGAATATCATAATGTCGTGTATGATAAGTTTACTTAGCAGCCATTTCTCTTTTGCTACGTCATTATTGTAGTTAAAGTGAATTTCGCTTCGAGATAAATATCCTGTAGCTATTACTTTAACGATCTGTTTCTAAGGCCAAGTGAAGCTTATCAACTCAGTTAGTCTGCGTGTGTGTGTGTGTGTGTGTGTGTATATACAGTGCAACTTGGATAATTCGAAGCTGAAGGGACCACTATAAAACTTCGAATTATCCAAGACTTCGAATTAAACAAGTTAAATCTTTTAACTTTAATTTCAGGTCCACTGAATGCTTGAAAAGATTATTCTGTCAATAAGTAAATATTTATTCAGAAAGATCATGGCATGAAAGACTTAAACACTATATGTATGTAAACAAAATAAGATTTACATTACATAACCTACAGTACATATTACATTCAATACAAAAAAAAATAGTTTTTCAAAAAATTGTGCAATGTCTGATTGTTTTGTAGAATTCAGTCACTTAAGGTTAGCAAAATCATCAAGCATGTTTAGTGAACGGAAAACAGCTTCACTTACGTTGGTTTATCCTTACTGACGAAATTCGGCGCTATCCCGTACTCGTTGGCGATTTGGCATTTCTTCTTCACACCCTTTTCCACATCGCGAATGACGGCGACCTTTTCAGCGAACGTTAAATTCTTGTACACGTGTGGTTTACTGAAAGACATGGTGACACTGACAGCAGGAAGCTCGAATGGCGTCTGAGGCGTCACGTGTGGAACGGTGGCGGGAAGGGGATTTCAGTTGTCACGTGTCGAATTTCTTAACGATGAAATGCCGAAAAGTCGTTATGGTTTGAAATTTTTTATAAAAAACTTCGAATTAAGGAAGTTAAACTTCGAATTATCCACGATTTTTTAACATTGATTTAATAAGAAATTCAAGGGACCAAAAGAAATCTTCGAATTAACCACGATTTCGAATTAAAGACGTTCGAATTATCCAAGTTGCACTGTATTTGATATTCTTTATGAAAAAAAATACACTTCTCCCACCATACTTTTTCAGTCTGTTCCAATTTCCATGGGATAGCACAATAGACCTACAGGTCGCAGTGCTTGGCTTCCCTGCCACCCACATTCACCAAAATCAATCAATCAATAACTAGAGTCGTTGTATAGATCTTTTTGAAACTTGGTGTGCATATTTAAGGCCTACAGACGATATAACTTTTAATGTTTGAAATCTTTTCCAAGTGGGTCCATATCCAGAAATTGTCCAGAAAGGTACCGAAATTCCAACAGAAAATCATCAAAACATGAACAGTGGATTTCTATTCATGTCTGAAACTATACTTCCATTAGCTAATCCATTAACTTCCGCGTGGTTTTGAGTCGATTAAAACTAATTCCATTTACACAACTTTACAATTTTTTTTCCATATCTAAAAAAAATTCTATTGCTTATATTCAGTATATTCAGTTTGTTTTCAGTTTGAAAATGGATAAAGGCTTTTTGCTTTTGTCTTTTACACGATTTTTAAAAAAAAATAATAATAATAAAGAAATTTTTTTACAGAATAACACGTCAAGGAAAGTAGAAATTGAGTTCTTCCACAACTTTGTATATTTAAGATAGCTTTTTGGATAAGTAATTAAATGGAAAACAAAAGACAGACATCTCATTTCTGTTAATTTTGATGATAGCTTAAAAGATCTGCCGAAATATTTACCTTAAATAGTAGCATAAAGACGAGCCGTACACCTGTTTAAAGATTATACACAATTTTTAATCAATAAAAAAATAACACAACTAGTTTCGCTCCCCGAGAGAGGGCATTATCACACTTGATAAAGCCCTCTTTCGGGAGCGAAACTAGTTACACAACTTTTATATCATCTTAAACAGGCTCGTCTTTATGCTATTAATGATTCTCAGTATACGTAAAAGATTTCAATTATTTATCTTAAATTTCCTACAAAAAAAAAAGTTTTTTATTTTTTAGAAAAAAGAAAAAAGAAAATATTAAATGCCTAAATAAATCACTGCAATCCATTACGAAGCGATGATTACTTACATTCGAATCTTGACATATGATAATTTATTATGAAAATTTTTTTTTCTTTCAACCTATTCTATTTTTTTTAACAACGTCCATAATTTTTTGTTTTCATCGTCTTTTAGTCTAATGATAAGAAATGAATTTATAAATATTTAAGATATTTTTTTTTCTCCCTCTTCTGTTACAAACCGTTGTCTATTGAAGGATTTATCTCGTAGATGTTATCGCATTCTGTTAATGGATTTTCAATACCAATGATGCCTGGCGTAATGACCATAGAGGTTAAGGGGTTTTTTTTTTACTAATTGGGAGTGTGGGAGTAAACAGAAGGAAAAAAAAAAAGAATGCAATAATACATAATCCACCTGCCAAGTGTACGTGACTTGAAAGGCCAATTTCTGCAAAGGGGTCTATGTGACTGCTAAGAACAAAAACATAAAAAAAAGGCGCCCCCCCCCCCCTCGCTTCGTTGCCCCGTTTCCTCCCACCCCATTTGCAGATCGTTTGCTTCTCTATTGTGCCATTTGTCTGATTTCGACTTAAACTTATAAATTCCACAATGAGGCTGCAATACGCCGGCTTTTTATGAGACCATTAATCTACAGGGGGCTTTATTGCTTCGTCTTCCAACCTTTCCCGTTCCCCCCACCCCCGTCTTAAATTGTGGCCCCATACCCAACCCGCGCGGACGATTTCGTACCAGAAAAAAAAAAAGGGGGGGGGGGGAAGAAAGTTTGCGAATTTCGCAATCTCTTGACTTTTATTTATTTTGTCGTGCAAACTGCGATAGCTACTCTGCACGCTATGTTAGATGGCAATGGCTGATTAGATAAGCAAGACACAAACAGAAACCAAAAAAATTATTAATGCTCTTCGCTTTTAACACTACTGGTCTACGTACGGAACGGAAGACATGCGGCCCACTTGTTCTTTTGTTTACTGATAAAAGAGAGAAATACAAACAACGCCTTTTCACGATACGCCTTTGTTCGGCGGCGGCACCGCTTTTTGGTCAGAGCGAACGCCGCCTTTTGCTTTCGCTTCGGCGTTTATTCATGTTTGGCGGTAACCCACCGTCACACAGGCACAATAAGTTACAGCGCTGATTGATTATTAGATCGCACAGTTTTAGATTAATTAGCAAGAGTTCATTATAATATTTTTCATTAACGGGTGTGTGCGGAACGTTAAAGATACACAACGCAATAGGTTTTAATGAAGGGTTTTGGGAAGAGTAGTTGAGAATGTTGTAAATTATAATTACATTAACCAATACGTGAAAATTTACAAACCATTTTTTGGACGTACAGTTGTATCCCCGGACCAATGCACGTGCCCCTCGACTAAGGTGACCAGATTTTATTATTGGTAAAGCGGGACACCATTGACCGTGGGGAGGGGGGGGGGGGTTAAAAAAAAAAATCTCCAGTTCAACAACCAAAAAAAAAAAAAGAAACGGAATCTCCAGTTCAACAACCAAAAGAATTATGGAATTCAACAATCAAAAAAAAAAAAAATCGGGACTTTTTTAAAACGCCGCGGGACGCGGGACAAATTGTTAAAAATCGGGACTGTCCCGCCAAAATCGGGACGTCTGGTCACCTTACCCTCAACTTAAGTTCACTTAGCATTGGAACCATACTACGTTTGCTTCTGAGTTACGTCCACTTTGCAAGAACTATGTACACGGCCGTTCGCGCAGATGATTACTAATAGACTTAGGAACGTTCCATCTTGTTATTTTCAGAGGCGTGATTGACTATTTCTCATTGTGATGAAATTGATATTAAAGTGTTTTATAACTTTTATTTTAGTGTTTTCTTGTGAAAATATTTCTATATTTCTAAATTAGAAATTAAATATAGTAATAGAACTCATGAATTTACGTTAGTAAGGCTGTTAAACATATGGCATCTGGGTTGTGTTTATTATCGATGATCCAGTATGTTACATATGCCTATGAAGATCGCAATACAGTAGAACCTCATTATAACGGACCCTATTATAACGGACGTCGCTTATAATGGACAGTTTTAAAAAAAATTGTCAGCCTACAATTAAGGTGAGCGAAGTGAAAGACCATTTAAATTTTGTTATTCAATATGTTGAACAATCGGCAAATGAAAATGTATTGCATATTATGAACACTTACGGCACCTCCGTCAGTTATTAACTGAAGAAATAAGCAGCAAACAAACCCAGCAGAAAATAAATTATTTTTTTAAACCATTGAATGTAAGCAATCCACATGAACCAGGACCTTCTTGTTCTAAAGATTAATGCAGTGTATACGTACACATCTTTTTCAATTCAGCCTACTATGTTGAAGGCTGTTTTTTTATTTGATATATAATAAACACTTTTTATAGCTAACTATTGTACTTTCATTGATGTACCCTGCTGCATTAAACCCCTATAAGAATTATTTGTTATAAACCGGACTTTCATTAAAACGGTCAACCTTCAGCCCCTATTAGTCCGTTATAATGAGGTTCTACTGTACTTACGGACATTGATAGATGAAAAAAAAAAGTCATTGCTGCCCTAATTTCGGGATATGATAAGTTACCGCCACCAAAGAAAGTTTGCCATATAAGGAAATGACCTGGTCTGAAATACACCTAAAAATCTTAAACATCCCTGGACATACATTGTACTTGATGACTCACTCTCAGCTACTCCCGATGGTCACTGAAATGTTGGACTTGAATGTTCTGCGCTTCCCTAAGCCAATGGAGGATCATACAGAAAACAATTAGAAATAGATGGTTAGATGTTTCGGTAAGTTAAACATTGGTCAATCAGCTTAGATGAGCGCTGGAAGTATGGATATGCCTTATTTGGCTGTGACATAGCTGATCATTTACGCCTGGTCTGCAACATCTCAGTTACTATATCATTGTTTCAGTTGTGACGTTCAGAAATTCATAATTCAGAAAAAAACAAAAATGACGGAAGCATTAAAAATATTTTCAATAATTAAAAATAATTTAAATACAGTATTTATACTATTTTGCGTCGATACCAACATTTGATTATCCAACAGTGGGTTATTCAATGGCACAGAGATTAATTATCATTCTTTTTAAGGTAGTTAATAGGTCAAAATTTTAGATTGTTTTGAATTTTGCATTCTTGAATTATTACTAGCAAATAAACGTTATTTGCTGCAATGATTGAAATTTATTCGTTGCCGTTGTTGTTCAATTTTGGGTTTTGAATTTTGAAAATATTAAGCTGTTGTTAATAGTGAGGTTTTGCAAAGCTGCATGACTTGTCAAAGTACGATGTTACAGTAATAAAACAAATTGCATTCCGCAGCAGAAAACTTCGTGAGATAAAATTTTGTGCGAAGTGTGGTCTCTTAATGCAAGCACATGTTTATTTTCATTTGAGGTTTTTATTTTCGTGAATTTTGCAGAAGAAGATATAAAAGGGATGATCGAAGACGGAGATCCTAAGGCTATCTGTATTCAAAAGGCTGTTACTCTATCTGGTGAAGAACGAGGGGCAACGGAGAAAATGGCGAGAGAGGGCAAAAGAACATCTTGCGCAAATAAATAGACGATCGTAGAGAAAGGTGAGTTTGCAAAATAGGTAGTTCCTTGAGTGCCACGAGGTCTTAATGGGCAAGGCGATGAGGTTCCCGCCAAAAAGCATCTTGCAAAACGATCTCAGCACGGCACCACCCATAAACGCTAGGCTGCAGGCAAAATAACGAAAAGCCAAGAACGAGCAGCAAATAAGATTTTTCTTTCTTTCTTTTTTTTTTTTTTTTTCGGTAAACTATAAATCACAGAAAACATTAAGGTCAACTGTAAATGACTGTGAAACTGTTCATCATTTTTTTTTTCGATTAATATTTGACGAAAGAGACAGCAATAATATTTCACTGGGAGAAATTGAGTAGTGCTTTTAAGTATTCCTTTATAGAATAAAGTATAAGACCTGAATGTAAAATAAGCCCAGTTACGTAAGTTAAGCAATATATGTAATTATTTGAATAGGATGCTAATGTTAAAAAAAAAATATATTAACGTTAAGCAAGTTTCTTTTATAAACTCATTTTATTGATAATTTAAGAAATCATTTTATTGCTAACATATTAATGATCTGTTCTTCATATAAATAGAATATCGTCTTTGAAAATGAAAAAAAAAAGTATCTTTACCTATTTGTAGATTACAAAGAAGCTTTAAGAAGGAAATTTATATTGAAACAATATATATAAAGAAATAAATATATAACGTAAACAAAAAACAAACAAAAGATTTAATGTGCTAGAAATTAATATAAAAACCATAAAAAATGACACAGAAATGAAAACTCAACTTATGGTTTTGTATTAATTTCTGGTATGTTAAATCTTTTGTTTGTATTAAACCAGGTTGGATTCAGCCTTGGTTCTTTATATTCAAATTCCTTCGTGCCTGACGGCTTCGCAGGCGAGGATTTGAAGTTTTTCCTGTTTTTGGTTTTTTTTTTAAATATGTTTTCTTTTGGAAGGAGGCCACAGTCGAATGTGGGAGTGGCTTCCATCATCACTGTTGCACTACCTGAGCATTTCATCTGGTAAATAGGTTTGGCTGACGAGTCCACCAAAAGGACGAAACGGTCCATCCCAAACTCTCACCCGATGAAAGCTCAGATATTTTTATTTCTGTATCATTTCTTTATGGTTTTATAAAAAACAAAAGCAATATTACTTTACATTTTTGTGCACGTTTATTGTTATCATTTAAAAAAAATGATAGTAAAATATGTATTACTATATGAATATTTTTTTTGGAAATTTTTATTTAGTATTTTTTTTCAATTGCCGATTTGTCTTAAAAGTAGATTACAGAGTTGAAATCCTCTCTGTGTCTGCAATTCTGAATTAGTTTGGTAAATATCTTGTTCAGTAAAGTAATTTCAAATTACGGATTAAAAGTTATTTCTTTATGAACCGAAGTTGTCGTATCCCTTTGTTCAAATTGCCTGCAGTATTTATACAATAGAATTTTCATTTTTAGTTGGAAGTTTAAAGGAGTGTAACATCCAAGGAAAAAGGCATAACTGCCTCATTAACATTGAGTTCTGATGCAATTCAGCAGTCATTATTATCAATATTCGACACGAAGCTATTTCGTTTCGGAAGGCTGAACTATGTTAGTAGCTGTGTAACAGAGTGTTATTCTTTATTCAACATCTTAATTACATTTTAATTACCATCCACTGCTATCATCATGCGTGAGCAGAACAGGAAGCGTTACAATACTTTTTTTTATAATTTTTGATTTCAATTGAATTTTTAAAGCTCTTTGATACGGGCTGTTGGATTCTTTGTACGCAATTCTTTTGTTTTATTTAACTTTGACTATTAAGTTCCGATAATATGAGACCTTGACAATTCTTTCCAGAAGAATGATCATAACGACCTACCTATAAGACGTTGTGGAATGCAAATATTGTTCGTATGACGATTTATTTTTCTTGTATTTCCTCTAGTAACGAAATGACAGCTTCAGGGAATCAAAATATACCAGGAATGCGAAACCAGGGATTTGTACTGTCTACAATTGAAAGATTTGAATTCAAAAACAGGTTCAGGATGTAACAGTATTCTGTCCTTAGTTTCACTTCTCAATCATACAACGGCTGCCTTGGTTTGGTAATAAATTTTCTGCCATAAATCGAAATATTAATTTTTTTTTAATATTGTATGATGTACTGCTGCTGTAAAATTTCCAAATATTTCCTATAACTTTTTAAGAACAATAAATTCCGTATGTATTCAAACATTAGTACATGATATTGTTAAAAATTGGTAACACAAAACTTTTTCTTAATCCAAGAATCTTATTTTTTTTAATTGTTCATATAAGTTCCAATTAGAAACTTAAAGTAGCATTTTTAATAACTGAATTATTTGGTTATTGTGAAGCTTTTACAAGCACTATTAATGCTAACATCGTAGTTGATATAGTTGCTATAGAATATTTATTTCTTAAATGCTTACAGAAAGCCATTATATTTACACTTAAAGTTAGCTGAAATTTATTTAAAAAACTTGTAAATAAGAATGCCTTTATGAATGCGCCCAACAAGCTCGAAACGGCCGTCCCAGAGTATCAGCTTGACTCAATACGGCATTCTTATTTGAATTAATTGCTTTTTGTTTTACCCATTAAAGAGTTTGTTATTTATTTGTTTATTTTTTTTCCTTTTTTTGTCGTCAAATACCTTTTGTGGTAGCCTGAATGCTGCCCAAGGATTTGGATTCCACATTTTGTTCTTGTTTTTTATTTTCTTGCTTTTAGTCATTGAGGGGCCACTGTCTCTAGCATAATACTTTTACTTTACTAAAAATCATGTAAAAAAAAAAGTGTATTTTTTAAAAAAATTATGCATTCTGATTGTAATAATATTTAATTCGTTTTTAATTGAAATATTCATCTTTCTATTTTCTAAATAAATAAACATGAAAATATCGTTTGAATAAAATTGAAAGGAGTACAAATGAAGAAAATTTAACATTATTCTGTTAAATTAGAAAGAAAACAAATAAGGTGAACGAGATACTGAGAGTAAGGTCATTGGTATGACAGTTGATATTAAGCTTTTATTTCTGTTGTTGTGTAATATCAGGTTGCCGTTGATTACCTGTCCAGCGAAATGTCACCTTATCGTTTATGTGTATCTGCTGCTAGAAATAGTGCGCCATGTCAGTCGACAGAGAATGAATGGACGGGTCGGTGGTCTGCTGTATTTACTGTTAGATCCTGGACAGGTAGGGGATCAACACTGCCACAGGGTCCAATTGCTCTTCTTTCTCGTGGTTTCACTGGGGATTAAGAAAGTCGCGCCAGTTGAGAAAGAAAGAAAACGAAGTAACAGAGGACAAAAAAAAAAAACCCATCCCGCCTTTCCGAATTCATGGAATTGGTCCAAGGAATAACGACGGAAAGGACTCTCCCTCTTTCTACGACTTAATTTCTTTCGATAATTACCATTCCATTTGCAATGCTCCCTCTTTCAAGAGAGGAGGTGGAATAATAGATGGCGATTGTGACGAAAAGCCATAGAGCCAAGATTTCAACCATGCTCTCATTCTCTTGCTTTTTTTTTTCTTCACCTTCGTTTCCTTCGTCTTATGGTATTCGCAAAAGGAAAGAAAAGTCACGGATGGCTCTGCAGAAAATGAGCGAAATCTTTACGAAGATTGATGATGGGAAAAAAGCTGTCATCACCATCACGGCCATAGCGGCCTCATGACAAGAAAAGACCTAGATCTCAATGCCTGCCCCCAGTCCCTCATTGTCTTTCCCTACCTGTGAACAACGGCGACGGAATTAACACAAAGTCTCTGCTGTAGATACTGTCCACTCGATGTGTAGTGCTCGTGAAAAATTTCTCAACCCATCTCCTCTCTCCCATTTTTTTTCCCCTGCTGCTTTTTTTTTCTGTCGTTTCAGTTTCGATTTCTTGTCTGTTCCATTCTTTGGTTTGTTTTTGTTTTTCATTCTTCTCTTTTTCGCCTTCTTCCATCGTGTCATGTTGGCACTTTTCTCACTTGTATTGTGGACTCTGTCTCTTCGGCGAAGATAAATGACAACGGACGGGAAACACCTTCTTCTACGCTTACTGTTTTCTCATTGCAACGGTCCGTTAAAGATACCCCAGAGATTAAGGAAGAAAAAGCAAGCGATGGACAGAATGTATCCATCATTTCCGCCTTCATTCGAAATTCTGTTCCATTGAGATAAATTAAATTCAGACTGGGTTAAATCCCAGCGCAGCAGAGAAGCTACAGTTGTTTCATGTTTCTTTTTTTTTTTTCCTTTCTTTTTTGTTTGAGATGCCAAGTATTAAATAATTTCTAACATAAAACTAAAGCAATTCGTAATAAGAAAACTTTTGGAATGGCCAAGGATATATCTTCGTCTCTTAGAAAAGAAAACCTTAAAAGCCATTTTCACTACATGAATAAATCATTAGATTGATATTAATTCTTTTCCATTTGTAAGCCTTCTTATATATGTGAATACCAATGGTTTCGGCCCGAATTTCGCACTAAAACTCTGAATATTCGAATAACATCTAATGAAGATACTGCTAATGAAGTTTTTACAAAATGCTTGAAAGAGGATCATCAACATGATAATAACGTATATTTCACATGGATTGTTAGTTTGATACCTGCCGTATGGTCTAACTTTAGTAAAGGACAAAGTGTGTAGTACACTTATAGCACTCAGGAACAATTTCTTGGAAAAATATCTGTCTGTTTGCATCATGAAGTTAGATTCTGGACGGGGAAGACTTAGTCAAAATCAATGAAATTTATTCTTTCTTATAGTGTCACAAACAAACTAATCCTACTTCAAACCTAAGAACTAATGCTGTTACCTGTGTTTTGTTTGTGTGGATAATTGAATTAAGTAACAGGAATTATCCGTTCTTTCAAAAATAAAAATAAACAGTGAAATAGTGAAAACAGTGAAGCAATACCGAAGTTTTATATAGTGAATTTTTTACTTTACATTTTTGGTTGCATGCAGTAGCAAAAAAAGAAGAGCAACATTTGTGCTCTTGGTAACCGTTGCTGCAGTTTTGTGTATTGATGTCGTTGTGGTTCTCAGGTTTAGGCATCACTGGAATTAGTAAGAAAAGTATAATTCCCAAAGGTTACACAGTGTGTTTCGGTGAAGAAAATAAGGAAAGGCGAATAGTTTTATTTTATAGTGGCCTTTTCTTAATCCCTTGTTATTTCTAGTTCGGATCATTTAGTTGAGAAGCAAAACAATGTTCAATTCCTGACTTCGACATTTTTTTTTCAGTGTTAAAAGCAAAAGTATACTGAAATGTGAATGTGCTTAAAAAGGAACAATTGGAACATTTATTTGTGAATACAGATTCTCTGGATTATCTTTGTCTTAAAGTCAATAACATATATGCTATCTTATCGTGATGCTATTCAGTAATGCAAGATGTAAGGTACTGCTTTTATTTTTCCTTAACCATATGAATATTATTCTTGTTAAACAAAATCAATAAAATATTCTTTAATCGTCACCATTCTCAGCTACCATGTATGTTCTTAAATTAGCATCATAGTTTGCTAATTTGCTAAAACTAGCAGCAAAGCCTGTCGGACGATAGGCATAAAAAAATCTGAAAAATCATTTTATTATCAACTATCAAATATAAAGTAAATGTAATCTAAATACTGTGCTAACTTGTGAACGAAGCTTCAACGGCAAAAATGGTTTTGAGTTTCAAAATCAGCATAAAAAACTGAGTAAGTATGCCAAATTTCATTAAAGTCGGTGCAGTGGTAACAAAATTATTTGGTTTTGAACATATATTTTGTTAGAATTTCAGTTAAAATTTCATGGAAACAACATGGAATGACAAAATGAACTAATATTTCATCCAATTTCAGTACCCTTGAATCAATGGTACCATTGAGAACCTTGGATCTATCTTAATAGCTTAATTATACCGAGTCACAGACAGACGAAATTAGCAAATTATATAAGTTGATATTCATTAGTGAATGTTAGTCCATTTTTACATAATGGAATTTGAAATTGTTTTCCACCAATCACAGAAAACTTAGAAATTTTTAAAAGTTAGAAGAAGGGTATGTGACATCATTTAAGGGAAAGCGAGGAGAGATGACGCGGTTTTCAGTTTACATGTCTAACACAGCGTGGTGATATTTACCCTCAGTCGGATTGTACAGTGGTGTGTAGTATACACGTTGTCAAATTCTTCTACATTTTTGTGAATATTTCTGGATTCTGCGAGGGAATTTCTGCATCTACTCACTTTGGCAAGTGTCTGAATTTTCATGTAATTGTGTTAATACTTTCACACAGTATATTTATCGCAGCGATAAAGGATTTTCTGCTGTTGTTAGTTGAAACTGGGTTCTTGGCGAGATTGTATTCACAATGCTTTCGTGTTCGGCCATGTTTGTGGGGGAAAAATTAGTGCGATGTCTCTCCTACCCACAGCGCGTCATCTCACCTACCGTATGAGGAGAGATGGCAAAATATAGTATTTTTATAAAACGTAATTTTTTTGTAAAAAAAATTATATTTTTATATATATATTTAATTAATGCAATGTACACTATAATTTTTTTTAGAAATTAATGTCTATAGAATGATCTCGAATGAATTCCAAAATTTTGAAAATATAAATTATTATCGAAATGCGCGTCATCTCTCCTCGCTTTCCCTTTTAATCGCCTGCAGAAAGAAACCAGAATAACATACAGTTATCAGTTCACATAAATAGATAGAAACAAATTGGAAAGTACTCTGAACAAAAATGCAGGAAGAAACATAAGTTTTTCAATGGATCGAATCTCATTTTCAGTTCTCCCAAGATACGTAAACTTAAATTTGCAGAAACGAATTAATAAATCGCTGCAAATGGCATTGGAGTTCATCAGGCGACAAATCGGCCATTAATTTGATTAAGCTATACTGCGTTGACGCTGTAGGAATTCTAAAAATCAATGAATTCACAGATCAACAATTAATACCTGACATGCTGTCGTCTACTATCAGTTTTTAATTATTGGTAGAGATCGATTTATAGAGTAAATTAACACTGAGCAAAGCTTAAGATTAGACGACTAATCAGCGCGGGATTAGTGGAATATGAAATGGGCTTTGAATAGTTAACAGAGGTCGAAACTCATTGAGCCTTTAATTATTTAGGATGGACGAGTTAAAGCAGGCAGTACAATCTTGTCATTTCATCTTCTTTTTTATTAGGTTTTTCAAATTGACAATCATAACAGAACAGGAAAAAAAAACCATCCAGCATTTATATATTTAATGCATTTTTTTTATGTATTTGTATGCCTTTCTTTTATATACGAAAATGTATTGTTTTCAGCATTGTTTTCGTATTATATTTAAAATTTCAAGAGCAAAAGGATTGTATTATAAAATAAACTATTCGCAAGAAATATAATGACAATTGACATTATGGAATAGAAGTATATGACTTTTTTCAGATGAATATTGCGAAATAAAAAGTTATTATAATTCAAGGTTTTTTTTCAGTCATAATTCAAGTATAATGATGATATAAATAAAAATAACAATAAAAGTATAGGTAAAGAAGGGAAGTAAGAAGTATTACAGTAGAAGTATAAGAAGTATAGCAATAAAATTTCTGGCAATAATAAATTAGCTTTGATATAAAGGTATTCCATTTGATGTTACATGAAAAGAGTATTAAGTCACATTCAGATGTTTGCAGCTATGTATCTATTTTCTGACAGTTTAGGTGAAACTTGCCTTTTAAATATGGTTTAAAGTTGTGATGTTGCATCATCTTTTGGGTAAGTAGTATTACGAATGGGAGTTAAGTTGCTATCTTTGGACAAATGCAATTCTTAAATTACGTAATAGTTTAGCGTGTGTTAAAATTGCATTTAATTGAAGAAGATATCACCAAACACATCAAAAATTGTTAAAAATCTTTATAATAAAAAATTAAAAATAAATTACTTCTGCACAGCCTCGATTCAACAACAACTTTATAGATAGGCACTTGGTACCAGAAGAAAAATAAAATGGTTTCACCAACTCATCACTAGAGGAAGCATAACAAAAATCCAAATATCACCAATCACAGAAGTTCTGCCATCAACTTTTCACCAATGTTCCTGATTGATCCTTTTACAATTAGCATCTTCTCTGACATTGGTCAACCCAACATTTCCTCCAAAAACAAACTTCTAAACATTCTGACAGAACTTTTACTGCTTCTCCTATTTTAAACCCAACCAATTCATTTTAGATTGATAAGGGAATCGCACAAGATTCCGAAAGCTCTCCTTTGGTTCCTTAATATGTTTTTAAATTTTTATTAAAAAGATTTTTAACAATGTTTGTTGTGCTTGATAATTTCTTATTCAATTCTTAAATTCTGTAGATGAGTTCGCAGTATTGATGGTGGATTTTTGCATTGCATTTGTTCGCAAAAACGAACCATATCTCTTGCTTGCATTTTAGGGACAAGTTTTTGAAATAAAAAACAAAGGGATGTTGTTACTGCAGTATCAGTTTAACATTGCAAGGTAGGCCTAAGTCCGAGGCTTTTTATCCCATTAAAAGCTAGTTTCTATCAAAACTGAGCACGAATTCGTAGATTGGAAAGTTACAGCAGATATGTTTGGATGGATTAATGACTTCCAAACAAAACAAAGAAGAGGAGAGATATTCAAGTATCAGTAAGGTCTATAGGTATACCTCGAATTACGAATGTCCAAATAATGCGGCTTCAAAATTATGCCTTTATAGATGGCAGCCTTGTGATACTAGCTTCACCTCACTGCCTGCAAGTTCACACTAAATAGATTGGTGGACTTACTAGGCAGTAAGTACAAAAAGTGTTTTTCACGTCATGTAATTGGTTCCAATTAATAATTAATTAATTAAGGGTCCAAAGCGTGCATTAGTTTGCACAAGAAAACAGAAAAAAATCGCATAAAACTCTAACAATCGATGAAGAAATAAAGATGAGTCGTCGCATGGAGATTGAAGAGTGTCGACCCGATGTTTGTAGAGTAAACAATGAAGGATCAACAATTACCAAAATTATCGTTGAAGGTATGTCTTCTGTTTGGGCAAATAATGTTTCATATACAAGGAGTGCATATTTGGAGAAGATGGAGATATGTTTGTGTCTATGGATTGATTTTTTTGACTCAAAACCGAGTTTCTCTCACCCAAATGGGGAATTATTACATGTGCAGAAGACCCAATTATAGAGTATTTTCCACTGATCTGTTACTGCTTATATTTTTATTACTGTATATGTTTCTACATAGCGTTTGATTGTATTTTGTGGCAGTAAATATCCATATTTTTGTAAGTATTTATATAGAAAAGCAATAACATTTGCTTGTTTCTTGGCACTTTTTTTATGGTCTTGGAAAGCCTTTATTTTCCTGTAAGATATAATTTTTGATTTAAATCAGGAATGATTTATTAGAAAACTTCAGAAGTCAATTTATTATTCATGTTTTCAGGCTGGAAATTTCAATACAGAACTATTATCATAATGTCATAGAAAGAACAGCTTATCAGTTTTGAAAAATTGAAAAACACTCAAGAGATTCTGAAAACTAAACAATAAAAGATAAACGATTAAATTATGTGAAAAATCCCTGCATTATGCCACTAATGTCTGGTGCACTATTAATATGTTGCATTGAGGTTTTTGCTTGTAATCGATAATTGGCTATTCAATTAGAGAGGTTTTATAGAAGTCTTTTGTCGATCTCATAGCTTTGGTGAATGATTCCTGCAACAAAAGACAAGTAGTAATGAATTACGACAAAGGCAGTCTTTTTTTTAAAAAAACCTGTACCACTTTAATAATTTCAAAGAATAAGCAAGTGCAGACATGTGATCTCTAAAACCTAAATGCAACCTCTGGATTAATAAATGAATAGAGTTTTCAAAAAAAAACTAAATAAACAAAAACATCAATGGCTGTATTGCATTGTTTTATATAGAAATATATACATTATTCATTTATGTAACGTGTAATAGTTAAAATGTAATAATAAACTGTAATAAATATTTTATATATCATTTTAAAAAATAAAGAAAAAAATGCTTATCTAAATGTATTGTAGTATCCAAGTGTAGCGAATTACTTTTATTTAAAAGAAAATAAAAAAGTTATTGATTTTCAAATAAAACCAATCAGTACAAATCCATTTTTTAGATCAACAATAGATATATACCTATTTTCGCTTTAAAATGGCGGTTAAAGTGGTTTGGTTGTTTGTCTTTTTTTTCTTCCTTAGGCATATTCTCCATCTACTTCCATTTCATATTGAAAGACAAACCTCAGCGTTAAGGAAATATAAATTACTTACGTGTTTTCACTTAGCCTTTCTTAATGTTTGGGGCCACTAGAGATAATGGCTACATTTAGCCCCGCCTGATTGCATCCATTGAAAGAAGAGTGTGTTTAGTGACTCTCCTAAAACAACTGGGGGTTATTTCTGTCAGCCGAACTCATAAGCCATTAAAACTCTTGAACCAAATCTATAGACCTTATCTGAGCTTCCACTAAACAAAACTACAGGAAGATACTTAACAAAGAAAACACTTTTATATATATTGGCTTTAAAGATTTTTATTCTTTTTGTAAAGCTTCCATTTTTTATTGAATTCTTTGCACAAAAGTAAAATCTAACATTCATTGGTTTCATTTTTAGTATTAGAAGTCTTATTTTAATTATATAATTGTTGTAAAGCTGTCACAATCAAAAAAGACTATTTATAAAGTAGTAGAACGGTCTACAGTTTTTGTTTTTGGTAGTGATATCAAAACTTCATCTTTTATGTATTACAAATCCGGATTTTTAATATTAGCTAATGCGATCTAAATATTACGTAATCTACTTTGTAATTTCTGCTAGATTTAGCTTTACGCTTTGTTTTGTCTTTACTTTTTAATCGCCTTTCTAGCTCATTTTATCATTTTCTAAAGAAATTAAGCTGTTCCATTATCAAGTTCCTATAATAATACAAGAGCTCTTGCTCAGAATTATGTTAAGCAAATTTTTCTATATCGAACAGGCTACTAGATCGAGAGGCTTCACCTCATTGAAATACATTGAAATACAATTAACTGTTTGGAGAGTTAGTGAAATTATTAATGGCCTAAAGGTTGATGAGGCAATTATTAATAATAATGAAATTCAGTTGTTGTAATGAAAGGCTCGAAATAAATGATAAACAGTTGGGGTCAAATCAGGTGAATAATGAGGATGAGTTTTTAAGGTTCTGAGTTCCATTGATGTTTCTAAATTGTCTTCTGTGTTAGGAAATGATGGCACCTTTATTAATCTCAAAATACAAAAATC
This sequence comes from Thereuonema tuberculata, assembly GCA_023159025.1. Lineage (NCBI taxonomy): Eukaryota > Metazoa > Arthropoda > Chilopoda > Scutigeromorpha > Scutigeridae > Thereuonema > Thereuonema tuberculata. The sequence goes on from JAFIDM010005346.1 coordinate 41,145,948, forward strand.
TTACGACATTTGAGTGACCATTACACAGTCTTTTCTCTGATTTCGCATAGTTTGTGATTTAGTCATTTGTGATTTCAGTTGAACAGTATTGATCTACTTCATTCAAAAAGCATTTTTTTTTTATAGAGAGATTTTACAAATTACTGTAATAAAAACATGGAATATAAACTATTGATAAGAAAATTACACTTGTTTCCTTAAAACGCACTTCACCTAGAAAGTGAAATATGTTTTCTTTATTTTCTAAGAGATTAAATTATTAAAAAAATAAAAAAGCCCATGCAATCGTTAATGCAACTCCTCTATCTGTTAGACACTATTTGAGTCCTTTGAAATACTTTTTTTTCCTCAAAAGAAACAAACGTTTTAGATTAGAAACACTTTTATATAAATTACTGAACGCCTTTACAAATTTATGTAAACCAAAATTTATATGACATTTACAATTTCCGAAAGTTATAGAGTTTTGATGAAAAAAATTAACTTTGCTTCCATTTTTTTATTCCAAAGTAGTAAACAAGGATTTAAAAGAAACAGGCACCTGTTATATAAAAAAAAGTACCAGTGGTGAATAAAAAAATAAAAAAACGTCTACGACAACAGCTTTTTCGGTGAAAACCAATTTTCTTTTTTCTTCGTTTCTTTTTGTTGTTGTTGTTGCTCTTTTGCCATTCACTGCATATATGTGTGTATATATTTTTATATCAGCTGTGTTTGTGGTTTAGTCTGGAGTAACGATGAATTCCTTGGGCAAAGTAATGCGGAGGTTGATTCCCTCTGGTATTTGATTAACAATTAAGCCTGTCTTTCATTTGTCCTACGTCGAAAATCATTTGCCGGAGAGCTACCTATGGCTTTACGGCACCGTCGGGTATTTCGAATGCCGTAAAAGGCGAAGCAAACTCGCCCTTTATACGCAATTATGGGTATACATTTTTAAAAGTTACATTCGTGTTAATATGTAGAGCACTCGGAGGGGCAGTAAAAATTCGGGTTTTCTCTTTGGAATGCAGCAGGAAAACGACAGTAAAGCAGACAAACACAGACGGGAGGTTGATGGAAAGATCAGGACGTACTCTTGATCGTATTCTTTTCTTTTTTTTTTCTTTTCCCAGCCTTTTCTTAAAGTAATCGTAAAAAGAATTTTATAGCAGTTCAAGCATCCAATGACTGTGGAGTGATTTGCATGGTTTGAGATCTATAAAAGAGTCATAGCCTTCACAATCGGGGTTTGTGTTTTTGTTTTTTGTATTTTGTTTTTCTCCCATTACCAAACAGAAAATAAAAAATTAAAGCTCAACATTCAGCGTTGATAACGTTTCTCCACTTATAGTTGCATCTCACAGTAGAACTATGCAGATAGACGTGACAAGCCATTACTGTGATGTTGCTTCTACGGAGATAATGCAAAGATAATCATAGAAAATCTTCCCATTACAGCTTATTTGTTTAGAAAAATGTCATTTTGATTTATTTAAAATCGCTAACGTTGATTCAGTTTAGATTACGACACCAAAAAGTGAGATAATGACATCAGTAGCGATCATACCCACAATCCTAATCGAAATACCTAAGTTTTTTCATTTCTTAAATCCTTCTGTAATGCAGTAGGGAAAAATATCGATCTTTTGAAGTTTAACACAAACGTAAATAAATAGGTCACTTTAAAACATTTTTCAGAAATTCCTTATAAACTGAGATATACGCTTTTACAACTTCGTATTGTTTAAGAACTGTTTGTCAAGATGTAACAAAACTGTTTATTTAATCACTTTCGACCAAACGTCCAATACTACCGAGAAATCTTCTCTTTGTTGCTGGAAAACAGTTGGTATGACAAAATTCTCGTGACTTGAATACAGAAGAAAAAGCTTCATTCTGTTTTGTATGTCGTGTCTTTTCAACTGCTGCAGTGACAGTGAATTATTACCATTTTACTCACAGTGGTTATAAGCAACTGTGGAAAAAAAAGCCCTGGAAAAGGATTCTTCCAACAACAACATCAATGTTCCATAAAAATGGTAAAGTTTTAAGCAAATGAAATAGGAATTCCAACACTTCCGTTGCATCTCAAAGCTTTAATAAATGAAAAATCATTATTACGTTGCTACTATTGTAGCTGCTTCTCAAAAATAACACACAAAGGACACGAAGAGGGATTAAATAGTGAAAATAGAGGTAATTTCCTTGAAATATTAAAAATGTTGCCAAACTTGGCTCAAGCGTAAAACAAAAAAATAGAAAATATACTTCAAAACGCCAAATATACTCTTTCGTCCATTCAGAATGAATTGCTTCAAATTATTAATTCACTGATACAGTGAAGCTCGGTTATATCGGATCCAAGATCTCGAAGATCGCGATCTGCCCGAGCTTTCTTTACTTCGCGATGTCAAATGTCATATACTCAAACCCTATTATCGCCCACACGATTCCAAATCGATTTAAAATGGTCATTTCGCGATTACCTACATCATTCAGCGCGATGTGAGAGAATTTTATACAGTATTTATAAATATTTATAAATCATTACTTTTTCAACACATCTTAGTTCTTGTACAAACGACGATTGTACAAATCGCGAGCAGTTCTCTAAAATCAATCGATTTTCGTACTTTTTGGGCGAAAATATGGTAAATTTTGGAAGTTTACAATTATACACCTTTTCCAAAATAGAAGGGGTCCAAGACCAAATCGCGTTATACCCGAATTCGTGATATAAACAACCGTGTTGTAGCCGAGTTTGACTGTACTTGAAAACAATTCCACGAAAGTTAAAGAAGCTCGGTTGTTCGCATTGACTGCCGTGAAACAAAAGATATAAGAAAACAAAAGCAAATATCTCTTATTGTTAGTAGATCATAATGTTCCTTGCATTAAATATAGAACTAACGATAAAATACTACGTGATTTCAACAATTCGCAGCTGAAACAGATCGTAGTTGTAAACGGTAGGGGGGGGGCAAACTTTTTTTGAAAGTAGCCGAAACCGCTTGAGTTGGAAACACCAAATTGCGCATGACTGTTCTTTGTCAAAATCTAAAACTTAGACCATATTCGATGAATTTGAAATATGAGATGTGAGGTATTAAAATATTTCGATTTTAAAATGGATAGAGCCACACAACATTCTGAGAACATGTGAAAATCTGAAATAATCGTTTTATCAACTTTATTCGTATTTTCTAACTGTTAAGTCTCACGTGCCTGGAGTGAATGTTGATCCCGGCCTTGCCCTCTGTCAAGGTTTTTCTAACGTCGCCAGTAATTACAAGTGACACAGGTGTTTTCCGAGACAGGTTTTCATATAAAAAAAAAAAGAATAACTGGAAAGGATTAACAATTTGGTAATTCTGATCTGTTTTCCATTTACTGTAGTAAACTATTCAAGGTAGGAGGTCTTTTTATATTGGCAACAGAGACATAATGAGATTAATTCACAGAATCAATTGATTTGTTAATTTAATGGTTATAAATAGTTACTGGAAATAACTGGACTTGATTATTAAGTTCTTCTATGCAATTACAAGTACATTTACCTTAAGTCTATACCTCTTCCTTATATCGTTTCTTCTTATCATATTATAAGAGCCAAAACATCTTCAACACCAAATATATAAAAAAAAAATATATATTTTTATTTGCGAATTTTCGGAAAGAGTTCCTTTTTCCTTTGTCAAGCTTCAAATAAAATAAACAATTTACAGATGTTAATTACCATGCTATATCACACATTCTGGACATTGTTACAAAATAACCATCAAGACAATACTCCTTTCATATGACAACGAACCTAAACTTTCTATTACAATATAATTTCAACAATTTTATTCATTCTTTAAAAAAAAAAAAATCTTTAAATTTTTGCAATTTTTATTAGACTATCTAGTAGAAATAAGAAACACAAAAGGATAAAATTTGAAGAATTGGTTTTTTAATGAATGAATAAAATTGTTGAAATTATGTCATAATGAAAAGTTAAGGTTCGTTGTCATATGAAAGGGGTATTGTCTTGATGGTTATTTTGTAACAATGTCCAAGATGTGTAATATTGCGTAGTAATTAACATCTGCAAATTGTTATATTATTTGAAGCTTGACAAAGAAAGAAGAACTTTTTCGGAAAATATATATATATATTTGGTTGAAGATGTTTTGGATTTTACAAGTACATATGTTATTAATGCTGTTTGACATCTGATCCAGTTTTTATTTCAGATTTTATCCGCATTGTAAGATTGTTTTAGTAATGTTTATGGTTTTTCTAATTGCTGTTTTTCCTAAAACAAGAAAAACAAAAACTCATTAAAAGAACAAAACAGAAGACAAAAGTACGACAAGCAAAAAGTTAATGAAGTTGAGATTTCTCTTCATTTAGATCAGTTCTAATCTGATGTTTGGCTTTGATTTCAGCTGGGAAAAAGCTTATTTGATTAGAGAAGAGATAGTGATTGCGAATCTCACCAAAACAAGTCTGGAATCAAGGAATTAGTCACGTATAGAAGCTAACATTCATCTTTACCATACTAATGGCTACAGTCTCAGAGACGACAAGATACTCTTTACCATTAGCTGGAGCTTTTGCTTAAATGATGGGTAATGTTGGCACTTTAACTGTAAAATTCAAAATACACTTATTCTACGTTTATGAAGGAATAATCATTTTGTAAACAAAAGTTTTAAAATTCGAAAAAACAGACAAAGTCGGACTTGCCCTTGGGAAAACAAAATTCCAAATGTAATCTTCCGCTTCTGGACATATTGTTTACAATTGTAAATTTGTACTTAATTTATACAGTAACTTTTATACCATATTTCTATTTGTTTTGTTTTTTATTGAGATAGGAAATCCTGTTTTTAATAAATTATTCAAAAATGAAAGAACCTATGAATTTAATTTTACTTAAAACGAAAAATCCGTTTCCCCTTTCTCTAAAAACAAGAAAGCCACACTTATTTACAGCTTTGAAATCACTGTCTCATTAGTTTTAATCAATTCCAGGCCGCAGGATTAAAACGCTTCTGCTTTACATCGTTAATAAACAAAGTTAAAAAGTCCTGTGCTTGGGAAAAATAAGACAAGTGTGAAATGTATTAGTTCTCAGCTTCAACCCTCTCGAACCTGGCACCAGCGGCCGTATGCTGACTCAGTTTACTATCATGCTGACGCAATTTGGAACATAGTGGTGTCGTATTTTAAGTGTAGCGACGGCTCAAGTGCTCTCTACCTTTGCCCCTTCTTATTTCTCCTGCATAATTTCCTACGCAGGCTATTCCAACCACTTACTAATTCTTCCTCTCCCTTTTTTTTTTAATATTTTTTTCTTACAATTTTTTTTAATTCATAAAATTACTTTGAAATCCACTTAACATTAAAACAAGTAAATAAGGTAAATTTTGTAAACAAAGACATGAAGCTCCGAGATATAATAATTTTACTTTCGACTTAGAAATAGTTTTCTTTAATTTTAGAAAAATTAAAGAAAAAAAATAAAGAATTGATGGTATAGATAAAAAAAATTCTTTTAATAATTGCAATAAGGTTAACAAACATGCTATGAATCAAAGAAAAGTAATTGCTGCAACTTTATAAACTTTCACTATAAAAATTATTAGTCCAAGATTTTAATTTAAATTTTAAATCCATAGGAATTTAATTGAAGTTTTGCATTGATATGTTGCTATGTTGAGTAGTGTACAAGAAATGGTGAAATTGTTCTCAATGTAATGCAATTCAAAACATTAAAGTACTTGGAATTATTTAAAAAGGTCGTGCGGGTGTCGTTGTCACTAAGACATTCGGTTGTCATGTAATGGTGGACGATCCGCGTTGGCAGGTTTTTCTCGGAGTTCTCCCATTTCCCCTGCACTTCTCCCGCCATACTTTCGCTGTCGTTACTCCTGTGTACAATAGACCTCCGGTCGCAGTGCTTGGCTTCCCTTCCACCTACATTCACCTCATAAACACAATTATATAAAAAGAAATCATTGAATAGAATAAAAAAAAAAAAAAAAAAATCCTACAATAATGTAATACTTTGTGATGAGTTTATAACGTGTAATCCTTTGTAATACTTTACAAAGTTTTAGTAACATGAAGATAGGTTTCACTGCGATAATCTTTGATAAGAAAAAGTATGGTAGTTCTTAAAAATTTGTTGTTAACATATTAGATTTTCTATTTGATCGTTTTTTTCCCTTATTTTGTTTTGTAGGAATGAAGTGATTTAAATATCTAACGAATTGTAAGTATTTCTTCTAGTTCCTCCGTTCCCTTTGGCTTAATATCTAAATTAACATTTTAAAATTCGACCTTTACCAATTTTCAATATTATCTATAGAAGGTTATAAAAACGTAATCTTTACATCGCTATTTTACGAAACCTAATATTTGATTGATATTCTTTATGAAAAAAAATTATTGGAAAGCATAAGAACGTATAGTAATAATAATAGTAATTGTTATAATAATAATAATAATAATATTACTAGTTTATTGTCTCTTGTTAGAAAGATATTTCTGATTTTCTATCTTGGAAGAATTTGAACGGAAAAGGTCTGAATGGAATTTTGCCTGAATCTTTTTTTTTTTTTTTTTGTCGTTACCGTGAGTTGTTTCTCTTTCCTTTTCTGTTTTTTTTTTCCCCCTCTCATTTTATCTTTTCTGGAACATTCTGATTGAAATGATTTCTACCATTGAACGGCATCATTGATTTTGCCTTCCTCAGAGAGTTGATTTTGTAGCGAACTTTGGAGAAAAATAATAATAATAAAAAAAAAAAACCTATATACATATATCGGTGCGCATGCGCCTTTAGTGTTGACATTCACGACTGATTTATAGTCAGTCTGTGTCTTGTGGCCTCTCGAAATTTATTACCGAGGTGTACCAAGGGATAGAATAATAATTACCAAAGTAATGTTTCTTTCGTGAGGTAAATATTTTTATTTGCCGTTGTTTGTCTCTTAAAGGTGCTGCAAAAGCCTTGATTGATTATTACTACGTAAATCTTATTAATAAACGAATTTTGGAAATTAGACTTAATGTATGTAGACAGTTTGAATCGTATACTGTGTTCAATGACTAATGGGTAATACAAAAACCGTGGAAGTTTATCCATTGGTAGAAGCTGGAACCCTTATCGGGTATTTATCATCTGTATGGTATATGTCATTAAAATGGAATAGGGTTTATTTTATATAATTTCTTACTCAAATACCTCTTTTTTTCCGAAAAAATCTTTGCCTATTTGTCATCCCTAAGAATTTGAAAGCGAAATAAAAATATACAAAGTTATTATTTTTATTTAAAGTGATAAAAAGAGAGAGTATCAGAGAACAGGAAATTTTAGAATTTTTGAAATTACAAGTCCTTCTGACTTGTTAGAAACGTTAAGAAACTCCTCTACAAACAAAACTGCAAGGTATCATTTATTTATTTATTTATTTATTTATTTAATTATTTATTTATGCAAGGATTTTTTTTATTTTTTATTTTTGGAAGAACAATTACGTACCGGTAATTCTTTAATCCAAATTTTACTTTTGTGTTCCGAAATATATTTGTTTACAAATCAATTTAATAAACGCGTTTACTTATTTAGAGTTGCTGTATCACTCAAAAATAATGATAATCACTAATTCGTTGTAATGGGTCGGTTAGCTTCTGTTGCTTCTCCTATCGCTTTTCTTGCGCCTGTAATCAGAGGCTGAATAGCTGTTTCTGCTTAGTTCCCGTCCTTTTCTTCGTGGGGTGTCGAGATGTCGCGTGGTGTCCGTTGACGAAAAATAAATAGAAAACTATTAACCTGGCGCGACCTTGGATGTCAATGCGGAGGGCGCCACAGTCGCCCGGGAATTTATAGAGGCAAAACGGAGATGAAGGGAAACCTATTTTACACGAATGCAGAGAAAGGCGAGGGCAGATGAGCAGGAACAAAAAAGCGGAAGATGATGAATGAATGGAAAGAAAAAAAAAATAATAATAACAATAAAAAAAATTATGAAGATAGTGCAGAGGAAAGGGTTCGAGTGGATGAGGGTCTTCTTTTCATTACTGTTCAAGAGAAACGAGGGGAAGGGAAAGAAAGAAAAACAACGTAAAGGGAGAGAATAGGAAGTAGATGAATACTGATAGCAAAGAGTTATTTTCCTTTTTGTTGTAACTGTTATTGTATTCTTTTTTTAAAGGAAAAAAAAAAAGAATGAATTATTAGCGAGTAAAAACAATTAAAATGTAAGTAGAAAGTAATAAAAAGAAAAATACATAGTTGAGAAGAAGGAAGAAGAATAAAAATAGATGCCGATTATGAAAGTAACGGAATGTTCAGAATTCATTTGTGGTTTTTTTAAATACATCATTGAAATTAAAAGGAATTCTTTGACTAATCTGCCCGCTATGATGTATTTCCAACCTCTAATTGTAATTTCGCTTAGATATTTAAAATACGCAACAAACTTCGCGTTTCGAACGCCCTAGGCCAAGGATTAAATAAGTATTCAACCAAATACTTGATACGGAGGCGAAAGAATAGATTTCGGTATTTTATTCGTATTTATGTAAATGAAGCTTCAACTATGCTAAAATTATTTTGTAAATTATTATTATTTTACTTCCTCCTATTCAACAGAATTTTTATTTAAATTTAAATCTTACACATCGAAATATCCTGATACTCTGCTTCTATTATTCATTATCTACTTTTCTTCCAAAATTTGGCCACATTTCAGTTGATACTAACGAAATAAAAGTGTTCGTTAGCTTGATTTGGAAATTTGTTAAATTATATAAATATAAATAGTACGCTTCAATTTTAAATAATAATAAATTTAAAATTTTTAAATGCTAATTTCAAGTCTTAAACTTTTAATTTCAATAATAAATTAGATGGCTGCCCGTCGCTTTCTCTCCGGAAACCTCGCATTTGTAGCAGAGAACAACATTTTATTTATTCAAAAACAAAAATTATATTGAGTAAACTAAAAATTAAAGCTAAAAATAAATTAGAGTTGAAATTCTAAAAAAATTATATGCAATATAATATTCAAATCCGTTTGTAACAGTCGAAATTTGATTATGCAACAATACTCCTGTTGCCTGGCATCGAGGCTGCGAAATTTAATTGTTGCGTAATTCAGTTGTTGCAGACGTAGGCACTAAGGCTTAATAATAATTCAGAATTTAGTAATTTACAACTAGCAAATGCTTATAATTTTTTATAATAATTAGATCAACATAATCCATTTATAAAAGGGAAATAAACACTTATTTAAATATCGTATGAAATGTTTTGAAGAGGAAATTTCTGTTATGAAAAAGGAAATGTGACCAGAATTTAATTTAATAAAAAAATAATAATAATAAAAGGCGAAGGCAGATAAGCAAGAACAAAAACAGCGGAAGATGGTGAATGTAAAGAAGAAAAAAAAATAATAACAATAAAAAATATATATGAAGATATTAGGAATCATTTTTTTTATATGTATAAATTTCATTGAAAAAAGTATCTTAAATTATTCATTTATTAACAATTTATCTGCGTTTGGATATAGCAACCTTAAAAATTTGTAATTGAAAAAAAAAGTGGTACACTTCAATGTTTTGTTTTGTTTTTGTGCTTTTTTTTTCTTTTTACTTCCCAAAAGTAAAAACAGAACAATCAAATCGGATTCTGAACGCCTTTTTGTGGTCCAATCATAGCCTAACTTTTCTAACCAATCAAAACAATTAAATAAGAGCTCTCTTTTCGGTTCGTTTCTTGTCGTTATTGTTTAATTTTGAGTGCAGTTAACCTGGCTGTCTCCAAGAAAATTCAGTAAGATTTTAACAGAATTCTAAAGACTATTGAGTGAAATTTAGGTTTTATTTATTTTTTCCCCCAGATTCAGTCGTGTTTCAATTACTTAATTTAAATTAAGATTTATTTTTATTTTAGAACTTTTGATTAATTAGGGATTGTTGATTGGCGCCATTTCTGATTCACTTACTTAATTCTTAAGTTTGTGTTAATGTAATTAAATAGCTTGATTTTGCTTTGTTTTGTTTCAGGCGCCAGACAATTTATTTATTCATTTATTTATTTATTTATTTATTTAATATATTAATTCTTTGCTTTTTTAGATTGATATCTTTTATGTACCTTTATTCACATTTACATAAAAGAATTTAAACTAATAGTTGTTAGGCCTAACGATTATTGTTCAAGATAAAAAAAAAAAAGCGAACACTTAAAAGTTTAACTAAACAGAGGCAGAGAATAATTTATTCTATAATGTCGCAGATCTCTTGTCAGTGAACGGATAGGCCACATCAGTGGATCGTTAGGCCTAACGTTTGGTACCTTAAGTACAGTAAAGCCCTGATTATCTGCAAATGCCGCGAAAAAATTTTTTAATTATGAACCTCAAAAAAAAAACAATTTTAATCCAAGCCAACAACAGGGAAAATACAATCGGCCCTACAGTGCGAAGGTCGAAAATTACTGACTGGTTTATTCTGCATCGTAATCCTATATAGGCCTTCTCGGAATTTGTGGATGAGGCTCTTGCTGGGTTTCAAGGTTTCTACTGTACTGTATATATTTTAAAAGTTTTACATATGTTTTTTGTACTACAAAACATAGTTTTTATGCTGAAAATTTTTTTTCTTATTTACACCTCATTTTTAGTCTTTTGTCAGGTTATCCGCGGTTTTCGCTATCCGCTGTGCCCTTGCCACCCACTTCTGCGGATAATCGGGACTTTACGGTATATTACAAATGTCGTAATATAAAGATAAATGTAAACATGTAATCAAAACGACAAGAAAAAAATTGCTATGTACATTTGTTTATTGTTTTAAAATTTGAATACTTATAAGTGATCTAGAAATTAATATTAGGTTTATTTCAATATTAGATTCGGGATAATTAAAATTAATGTTCAGTTGAGTTACAATTTTCCAGATTCGTAAGAACAGAAATGTATTTGTCATATGAATTTACAATAAGGAAATTCAGGAAAAATGAATCTTAATTTAATTACAAGATACTAAATATTTTGTAAGGTAATTAAGAATAATTTTCTATGAAAATCCATACTTCTTTTTACTTATTTTAATGTTTCTTATTTTTGAAGTTTATTTCTATGTGAATTCGACAATAGATTTTGGGATGGATCTTTTCAAGGGGAGGTTGAGGGCGGTTTGAATGATGACTCGAGGCTGGCGTGGTTTTGTTCGGAAGTTTAAAAATATCTCTGATGTCTGGTTCCACCACAAGAGTGAACGAAGCAGGCCCAGATCCGTCGGGTCTTATTTTTAGAGAACGAGAGAGAGAGTATATGCGCGTGTTTCATTGCCTTCGAAAGTTTTGGCGAATTGCGTCTGAGGGATTCGGAACAAAATTCCCTTAACAAGATATCCGGTATTGGATTTGGCATAAACTGATTTCGTACGAGTACATTCATAATTCACCGACAAGACATCTCCCAGATCAAGGTAGGACATAGGAAAAAAGAGAATCAAAAACTCTCTAATCCTCCAACATTGGTTTTGGTTTTATTGTGCATGACTCTACAAAACACGATAGTGCGGCTACGCTGTTTGCGAGGCAACGGAGTATTTACGTAATTTAATTGAAACGAAACATATGGATTGGTTTTCCAGATGACGGGTAACTTGACCTTTCCGCCAAGCAAAAGCCGGCTATTTTTAAAGTAACAGCCTCCTCAGAAGTCATGGCCATTAAACTCACTGAAATTCCACAAGTTCCGAGACGAAAGCTGTCGCACAGTATGTGAACTGTGACCTCCCGGCTGCCGACATTTCAGAGAAAAATCTTAATTGACAGAATTGGAGAGTTATTATATAAATAACATAGAGGATTTTTTTGTATGTATATTGTTTTTATTTATATTTTTGTTTACATTTACAAAAAAGTAATTGAAATTTAAATTCGGTTCCTTTTGTTTACCAAATTTGCGAGAAGAATTAAAGCAGGCAAAATGTTTTAATATCCTTCGTTATGATTACATCTGATCGCGAAACCACGTTGCGAACATGTCTGGGCGCCGCCATATTGTTTTTAACAGCCTCGTCATCAATGACTTTGTCCTGTTAGCAGCACCTCTATCTTGTTAACACGTTATTATTTTTTTCTTCAGTGATTTGTTAATTCCATCAGCTATATATTAGAAGTTAAAATGGACAAAACAAAATATAACTTCCAAACAAATTTAGTTTTTAAACACTTAATTTAAAAATAGAAAATTCTAAATTTCTTCCTTGTTTTATTTATTTTTTTTTGTGTGTGTGTGTATGTTAAGAAAAAATTAAAAACATTTAGGAATATTTTTTTTAAAGTGATTAATATCTAAAAGCGAGACTAGAAAACATAAAACTTTTGATTTAACTTAAATTCTATTAATCACTTAATTTATGGATTTCCCTTTTCATTAGACTTAACATATTATAAATATGGGTAACATTTATATGGTTATAAATATATAACATCTGAAATCTAGTGCCAGCTGAAAATTATGATTTTTCATATTAAGAATTTATTTCGTTTCTTCATCACAAATCTAATTAAATTCATTAAAAATACCTACGACTCAAGGTGAATTTGATTCAGTTTATCCTTAATTTATGATAATATAATAAAAAAATAGATCTAATACTAAGAGTTATTAATTATTCATTTCATTTGTTCTTTTAGTAAACGATGGAAATTATGTAATTTGCATATTAATAAAATTATTGCGAACCTAGCCCAGTATAATTATGTTAAGACAAGTTTAAAAGATTCCCGAAATAAGTTATTCTAATATTAATTATCTTAGATATGAAAATTTAATTTATAGAGGTCACTTGTGGAAGTAGATTTGATATAGATGATTAGTAAATGAATGCGTAACTATCACAGGATTCTGAATTCTCTATCTTAATTCTGTTTGTTTATTTAGTAAAAATTTGAGTGTTATTGTGGTAACGCGAGGCGTATTTGTATTTAGGGTATAAATCGTTAATTTTGATGTAATCGGTTAAAAATGTCGGATAATTAATAAATGCATTTCCATATTTATAATGCACTTTTTAATAAATGTCTTATGATACGTTGTCCATAGTAAGAATATAAAAATACAAGAAGGAAATGCTGGGTTTTTTTTTTTGGTTTTTTTTTCTCTACTTTCACTTACTTTCGTCAGTTTTTAAACATTCTGTGCACTTCTGCCAAAAATAAACGCGTATCGTAGGAGGTCCTGTCATTACTCTGTAAGACTTTCATTCCGAAGAACGATTAGATGGATTCTGATGAAACGTGATTTGAATTAATGAAAATATCGGAATTTTCTTAAATTTTACAAATAATAATAATAATGTATTTCGATACTTGTTAACTACACTACGGTCTGATAAATATCCACAAATAATTACAGCCATTTTATGAGTAGGGAAATCACAAAGAAAATTAATCTTTTATCGAATAGAGGATGACTTGCTACTAATTTTGTATACTATATAAATGCACTATAAGGATAAAAAATATATTATTATTATTATTATTGCAATTTCAGTAATTTATAATTCAGACATCTATCTTTGTTTTTAAAAAAGCTATCTAGAACTTATCACTACTATTAATTAATCTGCATTATAAATACGTAAATGTAACTTTGATGATATTATTTAAACATCGCAATTCACTTCTGATACATCTTTTATTCGTAATATTTCGTCATCCTTTAGTGTGCTTGACTTCATCAGACGATAAGAAACGGATAATTTATCGGATATCTTATCCCTCTTCTTAACATTCATGTATGAATTTTAAGAAGAGGGATAAGATATCCCTTTCTTTTCGTCTGTGAAAGTCAATCCCTCTAAGGGATGACAAAATATTACGAATAAAAGATGTATCAGAAGTGAATTGCGATGTTTAAATAATGTGAATATTTTTAAAGTTTTTATTAACTTTGGTGATATCCGCTATTAACAATAAATCTTTAAAGAAAGAAATATCTTTTTCATTTTATTATTTTTATTTATTTTTCTTTTGTGAAATTTATCTTAGTACCAAGTAATTATTCTCTTAATTAATTATTGATTTAATTATTGAGTTAACATTTTAGAATATCGTTGATAAATATTTGATTCCTGTCGCCAAAATAAAAGTTACAGTGATTTGAAAAATAACGATGGTGTAGTATTTTTATTTATTCGTATATTTAAAAAAAATATCAGATAAAACTTATGCAAAAACAGCATTATTTTTAGATTTTGCCTTAAGTTTCCAAGTATATTTCAAAAATTCCTATAGTGCTGAAGTTAAAGAATATATTTGGTTTTTCCTTCAGGATTTTTGAAAATATTTTTAATGTAAAAATCTAGTATTTTTTGAAGGAATAAATTAACTGTTGTATTCTTTAACTATAAAAATTACCTGTAGATGACAAATTGTTAATTTTGGGTAAGGTTTAAGTAGGGTTAATGAGAGTACAACCCCCCCCCCCCCAGATTCTTTACGAAATCTCAAAATGGGCTTTTTGACTTATTTTTGCCAACGATCCTCCAGATGTTGGTTGAAGGGGAGTCAGAGGATGTGGTTTTAAAAGGCAGGAGGGGGTGGGTGGTGGAAAGGGCTGTAGTTTTCACTTGTTCTTTCTTTTTCAAAAGGGCTATTAAGTAACCGTAGCTTTTTGAGGTGTTAGGTATTTTTACCAATTTGCAGAAGAGGTCATGAGATTACGGGGTGTCGGTTTGGCTCGAGTCTCTTCAACATCTTGAGAAAAAGCTGAAGTTGGATTTGTTTCGGTTTCGTGAATCCATTCGCGGTGAAAACGGCGGACGTGGGAACCGGGTGCGTGTCTTAAATCTGGCGTGAGATGCTCCAACCCCTTGTTCTTGCTGAGGAAACCTCGTGCACATTCTCTGTACCAAAAATTAACCCAAGCGGAAAGGGCGGGGCCCCAATGGGTTGACGAGGGCGGTGTTGCTTGAATTCGTCAATTGTGTGGTTTTTCCTCTTTTCATTTTCCGTGGATCCAATTCAGCACGGAATCCAACGTTATTGCAAAAGCAACGGCGCATCTTGAAGAAGAGAGCCTGGACTTCTGTTGTGGAAACCACGACATTTAGGAAAATAAGGTTCAGTCCATTTGTATCGTTGAGTCATTTAATGAGGGGAGTCTATTCAGCCTTCTGACTCTATGGAAAGTTCAAATAGTTTGTCGAATTCTTTTAATCAAAACATGAAAATTTCCTGAAGTTCCTTTTAAAGTACTTACATTTACATCCCAGTTGCATTTAGCATTTGACCTTTAAATGACAATCATTTAATAAAAAGCAATCTAAATAAGTAGGACTTACATTAAACTTCTTTATTCTTCAACCTAATCTCTCCATTAATCGCAATATTCAAAAAATCCCATGATTTTTCTTTTTCCTTTAATAGGCTGTATAAAAAGGAGTTTGTTTCTTTAATTGTATGTTGCATTAAAAAAGGCTTGTAATTTCGGCAAGCCGAAACGTATGTGTATTTTTAATTCATAAAGTTAGTATTTTAGAAATTGTGTGTTTGGCCTTTTCAATATAAACTTTCTCACACACGTAAAATCATCAATAAAGAAGTTTAACATCAGGTGACTGAGTTTGCTTTATTCAAGATGAATTTGGTTATAAATTGGGCTTATTATTAATAAATAGGCAGACAAACCATATACACACAAACCATACATTTTCATATAGGATTAAAACACTTCATTACATCCTCTTCTATAATACACGATATTTCACAATATTTCGGCTTCATCTAGCTACTAGCCTTACACTTTAGACATTTTTCAAAAAATTGTTGGTGAAAATAGATAATGATTGAAATATAACATTTTGGTATATAATTCAGTTGTTGGAAGACAATATCACGCAACTCATTGCGATTTTAATTGTCATGTTTATTGAGTGTTAAATCTCTTGCTGTAAAATTCGGTCATGTAAATAAAGCTAACCATCAAACCTGAAGAAGGCTGGTAACTAGATACGGCCGAAATATAGTAAAATATTGTGATAGTATACAGAAGAGGATGTAATAAAGTGTTTTTAATTTATTTAATTTAATTTATAGGACTATTATTGTTTATTGTAACATTTTGATCAAACCACGTAAGTTCCTAGAAACGTAATGAATGTTTATGGTTAATTTCTGTATATTCTTCATCCGAATGATCCACTATCCAGCAAGGATGGCCGAACTGCGACTCGCGAGCCACATGCGGCTCTTTGACATGTAATGTGCGGCTCGCGGAAATATATTCACTGAGCTCCTTTTTGCATCAGAATTCATATAAAAAGGTAAATAAAAAAAATTCAAGCTTTATAATTATTTGCCACATATACATTGAGAGTCCGCTGGATTAAAAGATAAGCTTAAAGTTCATACTGAGTAAATTGTACCTGATTTTAAAATGCTGAATTTGAGTCAAAGATTAAAAAAAAATTCGGATCAGCATTTTTTCTTAGATGCTTCCGTAGTTCATTACTGTATTGAATACGCTCAAGTTTAAACAATAATTAGGATTTTGAAAATGCTGATGTGTATGTGTGTGAGCTTTATGGTTATTATAACTATTAAGAATTAACAATTTAAAACTACGTATATGAATAAATATTACTATGTATATGTATATCTTAATATTTGCATAAAAGTTTTGTAATAAAATGTGCATGTAACGTTACTCATATGTACTGTATTTTACTTGTTCATGTCTTTTGGCTCTCAAACATCTGCGCCTAATGTATGTGGCTCTTCCATTAATAACTCATGCCACCCCTGTTCTATAGGTAGGATTCCTATTATATCCCCTATCAAACTAATGTTACATCTGTAAACGCTTTAGGAAATTCATATTTTTAATTATATAGCGAAATAAAAGCTCCTAAGCTGTTTAAAATGCGACTTACGTATTGAAAGTTTACTAAAATAGCTGAAAATTTATACGTTGACACCAGACAAAACTTCATGACGTAAAAAAAGGAAGGTATTCACGAAGAATAAAGATTTAATCATTTGTTTTCTGAATTCTAATTAAATTCCAATTTCTATTAAGCATTTGTGAGTTAAATAAAAATTATAAAAATAATTAAATAAAAAAAGAAAAAAAAAAAAGCATAAAACGATTAAAAGATGTAAGAACGTGGTCTGTTCCATTCCCTGTGTGGGGATGTGGAGAGATTAAGGGGCGATAGAATTGATATTAACTTGAAATCCTATTTGCTATTGATTAAAAATAATATTTTTTTTTCTAAAATGTTAATTATTTTTTAAATGATGTACATTAACCTAATTTTTAAGAATTAATTAATTAGGGGGAAGGATTTTATCGATTAAGCAATCTGTTTATTCGAATTATCCCTTGTAGTAATGTGACAGTCTTAAAACGTTAATCAAACTGTTACAACAACAATTCAGAATTGCATAGTTGAAAACGGATCAGAAATGAACACTCCCACGTTTCGCTTATTTGGAACTTCTCGGAAGTGATTCAACTGAAGTATAGGTAAGTAGTTTACGTGCGACTCTCGTCTTATTATTATAGAAAAAGGAAAACTTTATATCTAAATAACAAAAACAAGCAGTAGGAGATAGATATCAGTAACACGATTCTAACAAAATATGCTTCTCATTAAAGGAACATCAAAATTATTTAACGTTGGCAAACATAGTGATTAGGGGATGCCCCCACCCCCACCCCACATTTTCTTTATGGATTGCTTTCGGTGGTTATTTTTAAGTTGCGATCTGTTTTTTTTTTATTATTATTATTATTCCTTTTAAATTCAAATTGTTGTATTTTTTTTTCACTATTATTATTAGTCTATTATTATTATTATTATTATAGTGAAATTTATACTAACATTATCTGAGTCATTGAATAAGCGGTTCATTCTCTATCAGATGCAATTACGGAAGCCTAAGACTTGTCTGAAAGTTTCAGTTAAAAAAGCTCTCTGTTTACAGTTTGTCTTGAGAAGTATTATAATTTTAATTTAAATATACGTGTGATTAATTTGTGTTATTTGTTATACAGCTATAATTAAAGTTACCTTTTATTGGGTTGGCCAAAAAGTTGTTCGGGTTTTATGTAAAAATAAACGACAAAGTTTTCATTGTGACCAGTACCGTATTTGCTCCAATAAACGCCGAGGCTCTTATTGTCGCCGGGCTGTAGAGGGGCCACGGCTAAATAGTAGCCGGTCTCTAACAGTATAGCCGGGTCTTTGAGGGATACTAGTGTAAGCGTCCGTATCTTTATAGTCGTGCGTAATACCTTACGGTACATTGCATTACAAAATGCCGCCGAAACGGTCATTTGACATTGCCATTAAGATTCGCGCGAAAGAAACTTCCGGAGAGGCGGCCGCCCGTCATTACGGATTCGGACAACGAATAGCAGCGAAAGGTACAGAAAGACATTGCCATTTATCTTTAAGTCTTATGTAGCATGTGAAATTTAAATAAAGTAGCTGTTTGTAATATTGGCCGGTATTTCATATGTAAAAATAATGCGTTCAGAAGGTTTTTGTTAATAATGGCCGGCCTCTAATAACAGCCGGTCTCTATTAAGCGCCGGGAGCCGAGGCCAATTTTGCAAATAAACGCCGGGGGCCTCTATTGGAGCATATACGGTACTTTTATTGAACAACGTTTCAATGGTTTGTACCATTACCTTCTGTCATCTTTCGGGCAACTTCATAAAAATCCATCTTTTTATCTTTTTGAGCAAATAAATGTTCCAGATGCCTTTGGTGTCTTCCAGGGAATTGAATTTTTTCCATTAAGAGAATTTTGTAAAAATCGAAATAAATGGAAATCCGAAGGTGCAATGTCTGGTGAATAGGGCGGATGAATCAGAACTTCCCAGCCAAGTTTGTGCCTGTTCATCAAAGAAACATACGGTCTTGTGTGCTTATTGTCTTCTATCTTCAATTTTAAATTGGCGACACAAAATCTACCAATTTTTGATCAGTTTTTAATTTAAATGCACGTTGATATGACAGCTATCACAATACAATCTTAACAAAATGGTGTCGAATGACGTTAAAGATATCTAAGCGCTACTAGAACCCACTGGCGGATCCAGGATTTCGCAAAGGGGGGGGGGGGGCTAACTTTTCTGAAGGCTGACTATATTTGTGAGTCTGAAGTGGACGCTAGTAGCCAGCTTTTTATTAGCAATTGAAATCGTCATCGTGGCAATTATGATGTTTATCAGGCAGCAGCCTTTGTAAACCCCATTTTATCCAGTCTATAATAAAGGGAGGGGCTATAGCCCCCACTAGCCCCCCCCCCCCCTGGATCCGCCTATGCTAGAACCAACATACGTAAAAAAAAACAACTACTTTCTGGCCATCCCAATATAATACTTCCTGAAAATATACTTAGTGCTACGTATATTTAGATTGAACTATTACTTCTGTTCGCGTTCGTTAAAAGAAAAACTCCTCATTACTTCCATTCCATTCTTTTCTTTTCGTAATTCAAACATTGAAGTTTTGTTTTTTTCTGCCCTGGGAATTTGTTTAGGGAAATCTTTTCCTTCTATTTCTTTCGTTAGGCGAAAGGAACAGATTTTTCATATTGGCTGATTTTTTTTTTTCTTTTTCTTTTTCTTTTTTACTTTCTACACCTGTCATAACTCTAATATTTACGATGACAGCTGATGTTCCACTTGTGTCGCAGAGAAAAGACTTTGATGATATTTGTTTCGATGCAGAAATCTCTCAAGTCGTAGCTACAAGGTTCCCGTTTCGGAAGATGATTTGCGAAAAGGCACAAGGACCCTCCCTTAAGTGGCGCCATTGCGATTTTATTCAGTTTTTCGTAAAGATAAAAGAAGAAAAAAATACGAAAAAGAACAAGAAGCGAAGTCAATAAAGCCTTTTTTTTTTTCTTCTTTATTCAGTCTCAAGCAAGAAAATCAAATATTGACAAAGCATTACCCATGGCTGCAGCTAATACAGTTCCATTAAAGATTGCATTTACAAAAGCATTGTATTGACAGTGTTCGTTTATCCTTTTCCTACAGCAATAACCCCTTCTGATGTGTTTTATTACATCACGGTATTGAGCAATAAAATCAATAATATAAAGTCGCCCATTACAAGTTGATTCTTTTTGAGTTTTGAGTGTAATGTTTGAACAATCCCAACTGCTAAGGTCTTTCCTACGTCTTTTCAAAAAGATTTAGAAATGCTATCTTCTAGGATTTAAAAGCACGCCTTGCATATCTTTTTTGTTTAAAAGGAAAACCAGTTCTTTGTAAAATGCCAAACGAAAAACTGGGGGGAAAAAAAAAATTCAAGACTTACTATAAGAACTACAATTAATTAATCAACTAACGGGAAATTATACACGAATAGCATTGAAACATATTAAGCTTTTATTTCAGCTTCACCTATAAAAAGCTGGAAATAATTATCATATCAAAATCCTTTGTATTTTGTAGTTTAATGGGTTGAAGTTTAGTATGCGATACCCCCAATGGTCGCCCGCCGTGGTGACTTGCTGTTATCTCAAGATCGCAGTTAGCCAGATAAGGGTTAGTTTTTCTAGTAAAAGATCGTGCAAAGCCATTTTGAAGTAAGCATTCTACTTTTTACTAGTTAATTGTTGATTTCACATTATCCATCGTCTTCAAAATAGTGCGACGACCGCCGGCTATCCGGCGGCCATTGGGGGTATCGTAATCCAAACTTTAAGCATTTAATGTTTATTATCCATTATATAATGTAACTATTATCAAAGATTAAAACTATCCTGTGAACGGTTCGTAATGAATATGAGGAGTAATGGAAGCAGGAATCCCATAGAATTAGGCTCACAGTATGAAATACTAGGGTATACCTGACCATCGTTACCCCGACGGTTCTCTTTTGTATGAGCATTTGGTAACGGGATAAAAACAAGCTATTTGCAGGCTAAAATCTGAAAAGTTGAAAATATTTTACTCTACATTTGGGCCATTTGTACTGCGGCCACATGGGCGTATCGTACCTACACAAGAATTAACAAATGTCCGTAGACATCCAGAGAAAGAGAAAGGAGGAGATAAACACAGGAAAGGCAGGAAAGATCCATGCCAGTCATGGGATTCGAACTACGATTCAGACGTAACAGCTAAGTCAAATTGCCGCCGTCTAAACAGCTCGACTGTGGCTAAAACTGTGCTGATGATTCGTCAAAAATTTAGGTTTAAGAATAATTCAATATATCTTATATATTATAAATCATTACATTAAAAGACAGTGGAATTTTTACAGTATTACAGTAGAGCATACAAAATAGTATTTAAATAGACTTAAGATTATGGAGTGATTAATGTACTGTAACTGTCCTTACTGGTTTTACATTCGAGAAGAGCTGCCTCGCTTGCCTAACCCTTCTACCGGCACCAGACCTCACCTCAAAATCTTTCTTTCCAATTTTCTCCTTTTATAGTTTTGTTTGAAATAATTTTCGTCAATTAACATTAATACTGAAATTCTGAGCAGTAAGAAAAAAAAACAAATTCTTATATAATGTATTGGCTGCAAACATCAAAGGTTCGACTGCCACTGCTGTAATTTTTTTTCTTCTTTTTCTGTTCTTGAACTTTCCACCGAATAAATGAACATCTCATACATCCGTTCTTTTTTTTATATTATTGTCTGATATATCTTGTGCTGCTTTTGGTCATTCGACTTCTTCTCTCGCTTTCTCTCTTTCACCCACACACATTATCGATTTTTAAGAAGTAAGTCCGGGGCTGATTTTTGCTCCCATTAGCAGCTTACATTGACGCCGTTAAAGTCCCCCTGGTGTGTTTCGTGAAACTGCCAGACGCGACTTAGAACAGTCGCGATCTCGTCAACTGTCGCCGACCGAAGCACCCGAAGGAAAAAAATGTAGGAGAGCAATAAAACTTGGTTTTTATAGTTACAGGAAGTTGTTTTGTGCTGAAAAGTATTATGACGGGAATGGTTAATAAATTTTACTCAAAGATATATATATATATTTATTTTTCAATTTGGAACTATTTTGATGTATGGATTTTAAAAAAAATATAATGATAAACAAAGGAATTTTTTTCCTAGTTCCATTGTTTGGACTGAACCAAGATTCCGTTATTGAGAGGGCTGGAACCGTGAATTTTTTAAAAAGTTCTTTAGAGGCGAAGGGATTTGTAGAGGAGGTCCGCTGTGTATTCGTTAGAATTATTGTTCAAACTTAATCAGCTTCTTTGGAATATAATAATGATGCCAACCCACGACCAAAAATCACTGAGGACATATCTTCCGCCATTCTTTTTTTTTTTTTTTTAAGTGAGAAAATAAAAGGCAGCAAAACAAAAAAAAATATAGCTTAAATAGCATTAAAATAGTTTAGCTAAAAAAATTTCTTTGTGACAATTTTTAAAATTATTAATTTTTTTTCTGTAAAGACTCTGTTCTCTGGTGAGACTCTAACAGAAAGCCCAAAATTTCATTGAAAGCATTGTTCGGAAAGTATTATTGTAGCCTGACAATCCAGTTCTATGTAGGGAAGCGTGTTGTACCAAAACCACTGTATCTTGGACCATTTTGAATATCTGGGACATGCTGGAACCTAGTGATTTCTCGTAAAACCATGTCTTTCTTAGTTGTATACTAGTGTTTGCATAAGGATTACATGTGCTCAACAAAAACTCATTTTTATAAGTTAAAAGTAAATTTTTTCTCCCCCGATTGAGGAAGAGCGTATTTTCCTGGCTCATAAGGATTATTTACTTATTGGAATCCCCTTACTTGATGAGTATAATGGTTCTGAAACTTTGTAATTTGGTTGAAAGGTAGCGTGCAGGCAGCCATATTTGTTTGAAGTATAGACACTCGTGTACCTCGGTCCACAACTGCGTCTTGTACCTTCGGCCAGTGGTTTATGGTACAAGAGGCTACAATATATATTTTTGTGTGTGTTTCATATTGGTTGATATCAAAGACAACACTGCCTCTGTACTAAAACCGGGAAGAAAAGGGACCTTGTAGACTCAAATGCATTAAACAGATGCCCTTGACGCGAGTTACTCCGATGACCCAAACAAAAATATTTCTTACAGAGAAAACCTCAATGAGTAGGTCCGAATTGGTAATGTAGGCATATACTTTGTCTACTTTCCACTTAATCTTCCTTGTGGTTCAAGGTATTTGGATGGTTGTCCCGAACTACACAGGCATATTGTACTTTGGTCCTCTATGCAGTGTAAAGATTTTTTATTTGAAAAATTGTTGAGCTAACTTAATGGGTTATTTCCACAGTAAATATGTAAAAAAAGGTATCGAAGAATTAATTGAGTTTTAAAAGAAACCACAAAAGTCCTATTAAGACTGATTTTTATTATGATAACTCAAAAAAATGGCCCAAAAAAAACAGAGAAAAAAATTTAAAAAACTCTCCCTTACTTGAATTTTAATAGGAGGGAAAATGTTATATTGAAAACAAAATTTAACATTCGCATTTAAGTTATTAAATAAAAAAAATTTGTCCACATATGAATTTTTTGTTTAAGAAGTTACATTATTGGCATATAATAAATATTCCAATAAATACTATATTAAAATATACTTCCACGAAGAGAAAAAGCTATAAAAGAAGACCCACTTTTTAATATATATTAAAAGTTGGAAGTATGTTTCTTAGTTTTACAGTGTATGTGAAGGTCGTGAATCGGCGCTGAAATACGCTATATGAGAGTTTTAAGAGTGATTAAATTTCAACGGTGAAAAGTCAAGTGACATTTAAAAGACCAAAGGGATCTCGAGTCATGAATGCGACAGCTAATTGATAATAAAGTGAAACATGATGGAAAATGGAAATATGACATTGTTGCATTGAACTCAATGTGAATATAAATTCATGTGAGTGGTTACTCTTTGATTTATATTTTAATGAATAATAAACAACCATTAAAGCACAGTATTAAAAGTTTGAAGATTAAAAGACTTCCTAAAATGACTCTACTATTAAACGAGAGACCCCTTTCTCAAATTAAAAGGTGAGCGGTGCTAACGATATTCGTCCTTAACGGAGTCGTCAGAATTGTATTTTAATGCTTGAAAGAACTTTGAGAATATTTGCGGAAATATGAATGTAGCTGAACTACGTAAGGCCTAATGCGGAATTCAGAAATGCTAGTACATACATAGTGAAGCAAGTCCTGGACTATCCTTTTGTATCGAACTTACCTAAAAAGTTACGATCCAACCATTTCACGTAAAAAAATAGATTTAATTGAAGAAGTGTCAACATTATGTCACTATCAACTTATGGAAGTTGAATATTATATTCCGTAAATTAGTAAATAATAGGAGATAAGATTTATAATCCTGTGTTTGCTTGGCATTTGCAATAAATTCCATTAGTTTTAATATTTGTTCATTGTAAATATTTTAATTACAAATAAGTTATTCTCATAATGACCTTTAGTACGGATTCCAATTTTGTAATTTCCAATTATTAATGTAAATACTAGAATTATTAGATTAAATTATGTGAAAGAATAATAATAATGGTTTAGGTAGGGGAGAGGTTTAAAAATTCATTATATTGGGAACAAAAACATTGTTGTTTTTTTTATTTTTTTGAATGGAAATAGAAAGTTCCCATCGGAATTTACTCAGCAGACCTTTTTTTTTTTCTTTTTCTTTCTTGACTCTTTTCAACTTTATCTTTTTTCTTTTCTGCTGCAAAACAAAAGTGTGGGCATTGAGAAAACCGAGCGTGTGACTCGAAACGTTTAAAGAAAAGGGAGGGGGTGGGGGTGAAGTGCCTCGCCTTATTTACCTAAAAGATATGGAGTAGCACGTATTCGGAACGAATTCATTTTAATCTTAAAAAGTTTCGGAATTTTGGTCGTACTGGTTGTAGAGCATTTTTCCACTTGCTTTTTCTTCTGAAGTGTGTTAGGAATTTCTTGGAATACTTTGCATTCGCTTTTGTATCCAAATGGTGAATGGAATGTCAGCTATTAAGAACGTCATGAAATAATTACGCTGTCTCTTGATCAAGAATGTCGTAAGTCAGCAGAAAAGTTTCGAAAAAGATCGACTTTTTTAAAAAGGGAGTGCAAGAAGTATTTCAGGCTTTGCTCCTGTTGTCTTAAGGAATCTTGTTCGCTAAAGTTTTGTTCGAAAATTTCTTTATTTACTTAATTAAGACTTTACGACACATTTCAGTTTACAGTGCGGTCGCGATTTATGACGTCATGATTTTTAGACGGATTTGCAGTGACGGAATTTGGGAGGAAAAAGTTCGAAAAAAAAGAGCGCCTTTAGTCTAATAACTTTTAGACAACTTATGTCAGAGAAGACAACTACCGTATGATATTTAGCAGATTTCGTCTAATGTTTGTAATTAATTTTAATACAGTAAAACCCCGATTATCCGAGTTTCCGCTTTAACCGAGCTATCAAATATTTCTAGGATTTTTTTTTTCGCAAATTAATCTTCGTTCATCTAGTCATATGACCCCCTACCTGGAATCGGGGAATGGTTTCGACACCAACAATCCTGGGTTATCCTTAAAAAAATGCCGAAACATTGCTGCAGAAAAACGCAAAAGTAACAAAAAACAAACAAAAAATTAAGGACTTTTTTTAAGTAAAAGAACTCTTTAATTATCGTAACAATATGAATTGCATGTGGTGCATCTGTATAACTTTTGTATTTGTTAAAATATACATTTAAACCTAGACGATTTATTTTATTTACAATTTTCGGTTTAACCGAGTTTTTCGGTTATCCGAGTTAGTCTTGGTCCACATTAACTCGGATAATCGGGACTCTATTGTATGTATCAAATTACATCTAAAAATAAAACAATTTAGAACAGGGTTTTAGATAAAAGTCGAAAAAGACTCCCGTTTGTCTGTTCGTTTGTAATTAAGATAGTTTTTGGTCAAACATTCGGTAACAAAACCAACAAGAAGTATGAGCCAAAATTCACCAAATTATATTTGGTCAGAAACTACCTGGAAAAAAACAAACTAAAAGTTTGACTCCTTATAAAACTATTAACATTTCTTCCCATTTTAACTGTGTACGTTTTCTTTCTTGTTTGTATTCGTTAACTTCCAAACACTAGTTTTTACGTTTTCGATTCCTTTTTTAATGCTGTCTAGTCTTTCTAGTTTTTGAAAGTGGGCGCGCCATCTTGTTTTATATTCGTTGCTTTTTATGATGACTTTCTTAATTTTCATTTTTCACAAGCATTTTCTTATACATTGTACAGTATTTTGAGTAAGAATCCCCAAAGTAATAAAATTGAATCAAATTACTAATGTAATTTTTCGTCATGCATTAAAAGGTTAAAAAAACAGAAAGTTTCAGCCGAGGTTGAGGCAGTTTTCAACCGTGAAATTGGGAGTAGTGAGATAGGTTTAAGTAAATTTTTATAATGTTATTGGATAAATCATTATTGATGGTGGGGGAGTTGGTAATGTGCCACGACATTACCAACTATCCAATAACAATCCAATAACATTGTAAAAAATAAGTTAAACTATCTCACTACTGTCCGTTTTGAAAAGCGAGAGCCACGACAATACAGACGATTCTACTCCGCAAAGGGGTGATATGCTGATGTCAATATGTCATTGACTGGTTATTTACGATCTGATTGATAGTCTTCAGTAATTTTTGCACTGCCTTCAGAATTAAATATTCATTTAAAGTAGATCTCAGGTATGTACTGCGCAAAAATAAAAATCTAGAAATTAAATAGAGAGTTTGATATATGGTTAAGCAAGGAGTGGTTTGGTTCAGTCCCGCTCCGAATCCAATAAATAATTAATTAAAAAAAATAGTGATTAAGAGAAAAGCGATTTTTAAATATTAATACGTTAAATTGCGTTTTAATAAGTTTTCGAAAGAATTTAAAGCTTATTTCCTTTAAAATATTGTCCTTAAAATTTATTTATTTATTTTATTTATTTATTTATTTATTTATTTATTTATTTATTTATTGTGAAATCTATAAACATGTCTACGTTTGCTTTTAAATTATAATCAACTATCTAAAACAAATAGTAGAAATTGTCATTGAATTAAAAATAACATACAAATTAATTTTAAAAGCATTTAATAAAATACTTAGCACGTGGAGTCTTTCGGGCTCCTCTGCGGACGCCCCTCTTCAACACAGTATTTCTACAATGGTCTAATAATTAGAAATTGTCCAATTTTGAAAAGAAAAAAATTAAATCGTCAGTTATTTATTTCAGTTTTTAAATCCGATTAATTTTAATCCTATTAATTAGTGGATTAGTTGATTATTTGGTTCTTATTCTTCTGTGGGAATTTCGTCACTTTCACCCGACTTCTAGAAAATGACCCACACAGAAAAAATTTCAAACATAAAAAAAACTTCGCCTTTTGTCCTGAAATATGCAGACGAAGATTCAGGAAGATCCATCCAGCGGTTGAGAAATGTTATTATTGGGAAACACAAAAAGACTAAATGATTTGATGAGCCTCACTGTTTTGGTCTTAGGCTAATAAAAATGAGGAAGAAATGAGACGTTTTAGAATAGACATCCTCCTCCGCATTAATGTAATTAATTAGGAAAATTAAAAAAAAAAAAAGAATATCAATTAAAAAGAAATTACGCTACACTTCGTTGTTAATGTTTGTAGGCACATTTTAGATGCTTAATAAAAAATCTAAACCCGATTTTTGCACAGTTCGCCCCCCCCCCCCCCCGCAATTCTCTTATGTTTTGATCTGAATAGCAACTGTAGAAGATAACCCACATATCAAACGAAATTTTCAGTTCAAATGTAGGTTTCCTAAATCTAAGCATTCCTTTAGGCCTAACATGGTGACTGTCAATTACCTTGCTCTCTATTCAAAACAATATCCATTTTAGGCTTCTGATACCACGTATCAAAGCCTTACATCCCCGCTTTGTCTGTCCATCTGTGGACTGGTATCAGCTCAGCAACAATCACAATAATCGAAACAATCGCCCTTTTTGCATTCGCAACAATCACATTTATAATATAGCTCAGCAACACTCACAACAATCACAATAATCGCAACAATTGCACCTTTTGCATTCGCAACAATCACATTAACAGTAATAAGGAAATTAAAGCAATATCAATTATATTATACGGATCAGAAGCCGTTGCGAAGCATTGTGATTGGTTTACTAATCGCTATCGTTACCTTGTTTTGCTTACGAGTAACTAACTTTGACCAAGTTTTAATGACAGATAGTTAACTTACAAAATGCCTCCATTTAGAAAAGAGTTTCTGTTTTCGGTTGGTTTTTGTTATAACTTCTACAGATAATTTTTTTTTTAGTGAAGAACTATTTATGTATTAAGAAGGTTTACAACTTGTGTCGTAGGTTGTACCTCCTCCACCTGCTGTTTTATATTTTAAGCGTAAAAGCCATGAATTTCGTCGGGAGCACGATAAAATTCGGTGGTGTGCTTTAACTAACCTAGGTTAACGGCACATGTTGATTTAATGGAAATATGATTAAATTCACCGTATAATTTGGCACTTTCATCTTTTATTTAACACCATCACTGCAGATTTTCAGGGTAATAGAACGAAAAATGGTTAGGGAACAGCCTTGATTTTTGGACGTTTAATCTTTCTAAATGTGTATAAAAATGTTGAGTTATTTTCTCAACAGTATAAGTCATAAACAATAACCTTCACTTACAGTATTTTAGCTATAATAAAGGTTTATCGCTGATATTTATAAAAATAACCTACATTATTTTTGTCATCAGAAATCTCAAATACCAACTTACTGTAAGAAGAATATGATATAGTTGTGTGTCAACTTTCGAACATGCGCATTGTAAAAACATATAAAAACATATAACAGAAGAATTTTAAACAATTGAACAGGAAAGCTATCTACTCAGAAGGTTTTCTTAGATGTACTCGTCGGAATTGAATACTAACGTGTTTTCTACTTGTTTGGCTCGTATCTCGATCCCTTTTGGTTAGACTTGTACCAAAACCCAAAAAGGGATTTTTTTTTTTTTTTTTCAGAGCCTAAAACTTCTGTTGAAGTTTCAGCTTTGGCGGATAATTAGTTTTCATTAGGTTTGAAGGACGGATTTTTTATTTAAATTGTTTTAAATCAACTTCTACTGCCTTGTTCATTCATGCCGATATCTGACTGGGTTAAGCGTGGCTCCAACCGATTATAAATTATGAAGGGTAAAGTTCGATGTGAAACTTTCGAGGTTAGTGATTATCATTAATTTCATTTCTTTAACGTTCGGGTGTTTTGGTAGTTATTTAGAAGGTTTAACGTATTACAAAAATAACAACCATGGAAGGCACATAAGAAATCAAAAAGATTTCTTACACCTGAGCTGGCAACGGCGGGAGTCTGGGATGGGTTTCGTCCTCTTTAAGACTCATCAGCCAGACAAACCCGTCGATGACTGTTGTTTTTTTTATGATTTATTAGTAAGTTATTTTTTTTTTAATTGTTGAAATTGGCTTAACATATTGTAACAGTTAAAATTAAAAATATATCATTTAAAGATTTAAAAAACAATTTTACGTTATAGCGACCACAGGCGCATATGACATCTATTTTACTAAAAATACAAACTTTTCCTAATGAAAAAACGTTTGCGAAAAGCGAAAATGGTTCTAACTAAAAAATAATATCTTAGAAATAAAGCAAAAAAGTGACAGTTCATACAAACCCCATGACTTCCGTTTTCACATTGAAAATCAAGCTTTACATTTTAATATATAATGGCAGTAGGATTGTTTGGATCAAATTAGCTGCATGTTTTGAAGGATTTTATTATATTTTTTTTTTTTTTTTTTTACCTTGACTTGACTGATAATGTGCAGATTTTCATTCAGTTTCTATGTTTTTCCTTGGTTCCTACGCTGCTCTTCTATTCTTTGTTCGATTTTTCAGAATTTTTCTATTGAATTCTTTTGTAGGCCTAAATTTCTTTTTCTACTGAAATATGTTTCTTTGTAGCAGAAAAAAAATGGCGAGTGTTTAAAGATGGAAGAATGCGAGCCTGTATTGAGACTTTATTTTTTTTTTTTAAGGAAATGGCGTATGTATTGTGAGGGAAACTGATGGCATTGGCTCTTTGCTGTTCTGCGTGGATGGCGAAGAATGATGTGCTACGAACGGTGGAAGGCCTCAATATCTCGGGTCCGTAAAAATCGCGAGCGGCAAACGCTAGATTTATCGGCCTCCCCGTACCATTCGTTCGCCTTCACTGCAGTGGTGTAACTCTAATTATTTTTCCCGCTGAAAAACCACCTCTGTCGCCCAGGTTTAGATTGAATGCGGCGATCAGCACGAATTGTAGAAGATGTAATGGCAATTATTGTCCTCCGGTAAGGGATACCGTGGCAAGCCAAAGCCCCAATAAAGTCGAGTGCCTCCTACAGATGATTAGTGTTCCAGTAATCTCGCGGACCCCGGAGCAAATTGGCCAGGCCCCCTCGCACTTAGTACATGGCCCCGTCCAAATTACCAAATGAGCACCACCACCACCACCCCCCAAACCCAAACTCGTCGCGTGCGTTTTATGGGGGTTTGTGATGGAACTGGGGGATATCCCATGCGGGTATAATTGATTTAATCACAAGGATAGGGCGGAAGGGGGGAAATAGAGAGAGAAAAAGGGCAGAATCGAAGACTAGGAGGAAAAAGCTTTGTAATTGAAGGCTCCTGTAGTTGGCTAGTGTATATCCACCGCCGAATAATTATATTACTGTTCCTCGGGGATGAGGAGACACGGATTAATAGTTGTGGGAGGACACAGCGATCCAACTTCCGCCCCCGTCCTCATTACTGTCCGCTCCTTACTTTCATCCAAGTTGTTCGTTTCGCATTGAGCTTCTAGAAAAAAGTAAGTCACAAAAGCAATTACTGGCAGCCATTGCCTGTCCATTGCTAGTAGGTATTAAACACAATTTGGCTGAATAGTTGAGGGTTTTACAGCACCAGTCAATACATAAACCGTTTTATGGATTCGTTGCATAATGATTAACTTTTTCAATAAATCAATTGTAGTTTGTGATGGCTTCAGTTGTTTGTTAATATATCTTCATCATGTGACAAAGCAGTTATCATTGAAAATACAGGCCAATTATAAGAGATAACGATTGACGAAACATCGCTGGTAATAAGTTTCTGATTGCAATTTTTAAACAGAGAGTTTTTTTTTTTATTGTACAGATGTTAAAAATAAATAAATTAAAATTAAACGAAAACAAGCTGAAACTTTAAAAAAAAATAAAAATAAAAATTACATTATCGGAATACAGTATTACAATATCGGCGGTAGTTATGAAATGTTTTTTTTTTTTTTTTTTTGCCAATTTCAAACTACATTAGAGATCGTCGGAATCACAGTGGTGCCTCAAAAGCAAAAATAAGCAATAAAAAACTCACTTATGAAATAATAGTGAGAAAATTCATAAGCCAGCAGTCCGCAGGAATCAATGAAGTTTTTTAATACATAAAAAAAAAAAATCAATCTGCGCATTCAATTATTAATTGCTGTACGTTTATTAAAGAGATGTTTATTAAATTTTAATTCATTTTGTTAACTCTCTCTTCAAGATGGAAGCTTATCATTTTGACTTATCAAATACTCGGCGGCAATGACCAGTCGACTGTTTCTGAAAGTCTTTAGCCTGAATTATGGTGGCTTGTTGTCAAAAGGTTAATTATACAAATAAAATTAGTATGAAAACTATTTAAGGTGAAAATACTTCAGGAATTCCTCTCGAGAAACTTCTCTGGAATTCTTCTTCTGTATTGATTACAAAAGAATTCCTAGATAAGTAAAGTCTACTTAATCTTTGCTTTCGTAGTTTTATGTTGTAACGATTACTATTCTTATGAAACAAACACGTTACTTTATAATGCTTTTCTAATTTCAAGTTCATTGTTTATATATTGAAATAAATGCAGACTCACTACTCGTAGAACTTTCGATTGCTTATAAGATGTTGCTCCAACTTTCTCCAAAAATAAATATTTAAATACATACGTAAATAAAATAAAACACGCAGACCTGTGTGTTAAATTTTAAAATTTTAGAAGAAATCTTAAAAGAAAAAATATCAACTTCGTTTTTCTTTGGATTAAATCTCGGGTTTTTCTCTTCTGGCCTTGTTACTCGTTGGATAGAATTTCATTACAGTTCTTCGTGGAGAATCGAAGTAAATCGGACAACAAAAAATATGGCTTTGGGAACAAGGGATGGGAGGGTAATTGCTTGCTATTATCCCCCTCCCAAGTAGTACCAATTTCTTGGCCACAAGTGTGATTTTATATATATGGCTTCTACCTTGATTTTTTTTTTTTTTTTTTTTTTTTTATTTAACAGTAATTTTTTTTTTATTCGCCCTTGAGCTGAGAACCATAAAATCAACTCATAAAAAAATAGTAAATGGATATTTGAAATGAAATCTTTATATTAGTAATAAATAGCTGTCAAATGAGTTGGAGGTTTTGCGTATTATCTTTATAATAGATCCACTTACACGAGACTAGTCAATTGAAAATGAAGTAACTTTTTTTTTTTTTTTTATCATAACATTATAATATTTCTAAACATATTTATTTCAGTTTCTTAGGAAATATTTAAGCTTAATCTTTAAAATTAAAAAAAAAAATTGTGGACATTGATTATTCTAAAAATAAACAGAAAATTTCTGATATACATCAATAAAGAGATGATAACAGAAATGTATAAAATGAAATTCGAATTACTTTTTGATTACTTTATTTAAAATATTAAGTTTACTTTTTATGTTACCAAAAATGACGGGCTGATAATAAAAATATAAAAATATAAATTGCAGCTTTGAATACGATTTAATTTTATGTTTAATGAACGAGTACTTAAATAATATAACTCTAAAGATATTTTACATTAGAAACTGAACATCCAGTTATAGCGCTGCACGTATTTTAATGCCTCCAGATTGTTTGTGAAACCTGAATACTTTGTAATACAAATTGTATATTGTTTTTGTTTTTTTTTGTTTGTTTGTTTTTTTTTTTTTTTGCAGCAGTGATGTTAATGATTTTCACTTAATGATGACGTCATTAATGAATACCCACAGAAGTATTATTGTTTCATTCGAAATATCTGGTAAAACGAACCAATGTAAATGTTCATCGTTAAGTGTAAAGCATTCATTATTTATCGCTTTAAGCTTCACGAATTGACTGAAGTTGTTGTCCCTTTAATTATTATTCTAGGGCTGCATTAAATGCAGTCGGATCCCTTCGTGATCTACAAATAGAAGACGCATCGTGGGAGCTACGTTCGGGATAACTTTTAATTACTTGTGTTTGCATTTTGTGTGATTCTATCGAATGTTCGTGTTATGCATTTGCATTAATTTAAGTGAGACAAAGCAAACGGCAGATTTGTAGAAATAGAGATTTAGATGACACCTAGCAAATAAAATTTTTAATTTCACATCCGCTCAGCTTTTAAAACAATGAAAAAAAAAAAACAAGATAGGGATAGCGATTAGTAAACCAATCACAGTGCTTCGCAACGGCTTCTGATACGTCCTTTATGTTGCATTATTCCTTTAATTTCCTTATTATTATAAATGTAAATGCTGCGAATGCCAAAGGCGCAAATGCAATTATTATTTGTTGTGATTGTTGCTGTATTGTAGATGTGATTGTTGTGAATGCAAAAGCCGCAATTGTTGCGATTGTTGTGCGTTGCATTGTGGGATACTTGTCCACAGACAGACAAACCGGGGATGTAAGGCTTTTTCAGAAGCCTAAAAGCACCGGTCTTCAAAACTATCAATAAATGCTCGCTGCTTTACCTGATAGTGCAGTAGTTGAACTACAAGGAGATATCGTATCACGTCATTAAAATTTATTAATAAATTTAAAGTTATTATAAAAGTTAAAAACAGATATTTATATAAAACATTTTTTGATATCTAGCGTAATATAGCTTCGTCAACCCAATCTATTTTACTTAAAATTGTTTTTGTGTGTTTACTTTTTAATATTAAAATATATAATTGGAAATAGATAGAAGCTATTATCAGCTTACGTTTCTAGGGAAGTGGGGCTTATTAGATCGCTAAGTCTGCATATGGGTCAACTGATCAGATGCATGGCAGGTAATTATTTCTGATTTGATTGATTTTTTTTTTCCAGAACCTTGATAACTTCAAAAGAACACACATGAGATTTTAAGACTTAGATGCTTGTGGTTTACGAGTAAAAAATTGTGGTTCAGCAGTTTGTTGCAAGCTTTTGCATTAACAAAATGTATCGTGGAACAAAGTGGCCATTTTGAATTCAATAAGTTTGCATAGAAATGAGCTATAAGGTTGAAATTTCTTTTCCTGGCACATGTTCTTTCCGAAATTGCAATAGATATCTTAGTTTGGGAGATGAAAATTATTAAAAAGTCAGTTTTAAAACGCAGTGTTTCGCGGTTCATATTTTTTCAGGTTTATTGAATTATTATTAATTCACTTAGAAGCAGGATTTTTTTAATTTAAATAGTATGGGTATAGATACTGTTGGTGGCATTTCCAATGTCACATTGCGAAGTAGTGCTTTCCTGCATTGCTTTCCTTAAACCAGTCTAATAAGGGAATGGCTAGGTTTGTCAGATCGAAACATCCCTTGAAATTTTATTATTTATTCAGGATCTTAATGAGTTGAAGTTTACCAAATTTTAGCTCCTTTTTTGCACTGAAAGGGAGTTAAAAAAAATTGTAAGAGCTGAGAGCTTGTTGCACTGCGGGGAAGCATCAGGCAGCTAATATGACATTGGAAATGCCATCGACAGTACCTTTCCAGGTCCCAGGGTTTGGAGCTTAGGCTACTGCAAAGAAGGCATAAGGAAGCCGCCAATTAGCCACGGAACGGAATTCAGCTTCTACAAGAATGACCAATGGCTATGTGGGCAATTGCCTACGAGGTTCTTATTTTTTTGGAGAGGGATCATAAAGGTATGAAGTTCATTTGACTAAAAATTCAAGTTTGGCCCGCAACTCTAACTATTTTTAATAACTGACTGAAACGTGCTGCCAATCACTAGAAATCGTATTCTTTCCCTGACTTATAATATACCCTACAATATGACCCTACAATATATTTTATAATAACATGTACTTCAATATTTAAGAGAAAGCAATTTAAACATACACACATTATTGTCCTCAAAATGAAAGTTGACCGGCGGAAGTTTGAACTGCGCAGCCCTTCCGGTAGCTGATCAATTATGTTTTCCTGTCACAATGGACAACAGAGTCTATTTTCACTGAGAAAGACATGTTGATAACGCCAAATTAAAACTTCTCTCGACTATTTAGCGTTATTTCAATACCAGTTGCTAACAATAAGTATTTATATAAATAAGTAACATTTATATAACAAAATATAAAGTTAAAAACAGATATTGTTTTTGCAAAGTAACAAGCGATTTGCTGTAATGGCGGCGTCCTGTCATAACATCAGACGGAAGTGCCTGACCAGACTAATCGATGATACATGCGCAGATCTCACAAAAACAGGGCGGCCATCTCTCATTGGGAGGACAGTACACAATATACTTAATTCTATTAACTTGGTAAAAGGAAAACAAAAGGAAAAAGAAACAGAAAAATTTGTTTTTTTTCCTCTTAGTACTAATAGTTTAAATTTTTAGAAATTCAGAACTTGAAATTTGAATTAAATAACGAAATAAATTTAAAAAGCTAATTTATTTCGTTATTTTAAATAAATTATGCCAATATGAAAAATTAATTAAAAACCAAAAAACAAAAACACTTTTGAATTAAAAGTTAATATAAAATAAATATAAATCATATCAACTTCGAGCTCATATTCAAATATTGAATTAATAGTTAATGTTTAATGAAATTACGTTTTCTAAGTTGTATTTTTATTTTTATTTTTTTATTTTTCAGAAATTGTAAAAAATAATATCAAGAAAAGCCACACTTTAAATTGTGTTAATCAAGACCTGTTGCTTTTTTTCTGATCGTATAAACTCACAACATTTACTTCAATAAGAGATTATCTGTATTTAATTCTTTTTAATTAATCGCTGGCTGATCCTTGTAAAACATTTCGATAATCCACAGTAATCTTCCATATTCGGAAATTCGTAATTGCACTGTTAAAGTTTCTCCCTTCGATAGGCCATGGCTGGCCTGTGGGATCGCGGGAGGTCAGGCTCCCGCAGCTCGACCAACGGGACAAAGTTGGGGCCGGGGGGTCAGCCCGACGCCCGCCCGCCTTTAACTCCCGGGAAAGAAACCCGGTACCCATTCTACAGAGGGCTGGGTAGACCCTAGGACCCGTTTGGAGGAGAATGGAGCGTGGAAAAATTCCCGCTTCCGCCGAGGCCGGGAATCGAACCCGCGACCTCCAACCCGCAGCTAAGCGCGCTGACCACTCGGCTACCGGGCCCACCGTAATTGCACTGTATTCTCAAAAATCTTTTGGCAGTAAAATGGAGAAAAATCAGACTTTTTTTTTTGTGCGTGTAAAAACATTACAGATCCTACACAATTGTTTATTTTTTTTTGTTTTTCTAATTTAGTTGCAACTTTTCCATTTCTTTCTTTGTGTGTGATCCACCTGTGAGAAGCAGATCACGTCAAAGCTTTAATTCCAATCGTGTTCCGTTGGAAACGATTACCAAGAGACGGGTTTGTGGTTGTACCAACGTTTGTTTAGCGCCACGGGAGTTCGACAAGTGGCTTTGGCCCCGATCATAATCCTCGCTTTTCTCTGGCCACCGCCGTATAACAAGAACGACGGTCTCTTTCTTCTCTTGGGTCGCTCGTCTCCAGTTTTGTTGCTTTGCGTTTTTTTTTTTTCTTTTTCTCCTTTTTTTTCTTCGTTTTATTTTGTGTAGCCAAGCACTGAAAAAGAAAAAAGAAAACAACAAACAAACTCCACCTATGCAGTCGAGGAGGCGCATTTATGGAGGTTGTTTTTTTGGAAGGGGGGGGGGTGAATTGGCGGGGGCGAAGGAAAATCGGAAATTTCGGCCTACGACAACTTGACGACTTTTGTATCGCGCTTAAAGATATTCCCCGAAGGATCATATTCTTACGAGATCTTATTACAGAAACGGCCGTTGATGCAGTTGGGAAATGCCGTTGCAATTGGAGGCCACCTTCTTCTCCTTTAAGCCGAAGCACCCACTAGGTGATCGAAGTAGTACTAAAAGCAGGGATGCTTCATGAGGAATAGAGCTGCACGAGTTCATAAAAGTACTAACAAACACCGCGGGACACATCATAAACACACAAAAGACACACAGCCACCAGATTTTGCCCAACTTTTATTCGCACTTCATAAGAAGTTTTTTAGTTTACTTTTATCAATTTTTTCCTTTTTTTTTACATACATTTAAATATGAGCATTCCGTATATAATTAAGGAATTACATGTTAGTTCTTGATATTTTATGATAGTAATTCTGTATAGGCTTTAAAGGCAAGAATAAATACGAAATGCCAAAAGAGAAACGCACCCAGTCTGTTGATAACTTTTTAAGTAAAAGTCTTAAAATAAAAACAAAATAGCATCAATTTTTGAATAGTATTTTGAAATCGTAGAACTCTGCCAGATATAATTCTTGCTACTTAACATGTACGTGATTGTAAAAACGATATTATTAAATAAATATTAAGTACTGCATAATAAATAAACAATAGATAATTCTATCTTTTAATTCACCATGACAAACCCTGACTTACCTAAATTAGGACTTACGCAAAGTTATCCTGAACAAGTAAGAAATAGGAGAATGCGACTTCTGGAAGTAACTGGAATATACACGGTTTAAACAGTTAACACATCTGACTTTTATTTACAATAACAGGGGTTTATATACAGTATATACAGTTACAACGAGTTCGCGCTTGCTAGCCAATTTCATCCAGGTCCATCTGTGCGGGAGAGCCATTCAGATGAGGTTTTTAATCAGCCAATCAGAGGAGGTTTTAATCAGCCAATCAGATGAGGTTTTAATCAGCCAATAAGGGGAGATCTTAACGAGCCAATCAAAGAAGGTCTGAATTTCAGGAGCGGGCGTCAATCCTAGGATGCTTAGCTAATCCGTTTCACTCCTTGTCCTTGCATCAATACGAATAGCAACATTTGGTCTTTAAATTTGTCTGATTATTTTTAGCGGCCAGTTGTTAAACACATAAATGTATCCCAGGGAATGCTAGTGTATTTCCAATTGTGCTTCTGCCTGCAATAAATGAGTCTGCGATTTCATCAAAATGCAATCAAGACATTTGTAGAACTTTTCGATGATCATTAATAGATTATTTCAGAAGTAGATATAAAAAAAAAGAAATGGCCTATGAATTAAGAATAGAGGTTTGAAATGTATTGGCAAAAGATTACTGGAGTCGTTAAATCAGAACTCGAGTACTAAATTACGTTTGCTTATTGCATTCCGAAGGGTATTTTGAGAGTGTCATTATAATCAGAAAGCCCGTCATTGGAAATCCTTACCTTCTGAGGTGATTTTAAAAAACATTTTGCCCATCTGTGACCACTACATAGCAGACTTAATTGGTTCCAAAGCATTTGTGGTAGTAATTAAACTCGGTTGACTTTTGCTGAGTTTGTCTAGAAAACCCATTACAGGTCATTAAAAGCAACAGCAATTTTCGAAACTTGTTTTTGCTAATTGCCGATTTCTTGGCGTCTTTGCACGTAGCCTAACATGGGTTCAACCGATCGACGTCGGATAGAAACACGTTAATTTTTAAAATTGGTGGAAAATTATGGAGTATTACATTCACTTTTCATTTAGTGTGTCTTTTTTTTTTTCTTTTCTTTTCAAGGTTTTATTATTTTTTTTTTCTTGGCAGCATTAATCTATAAATCTTTTATTTCTGTATGGGTCCGGCGCAATTGTTAATTTCCTGTGAAAAATAGAAATAAACTTTCGCGACGGGAATCGAACCTGCAGCCTTTTGATTATAGTCAGACGTCTTATCCATTAGGCCATTGGGACTACATTGAAATAATTGTTTCTTATCACTTTGTGTGTGTGTGTCTGTGTGTGTCGCAATGAGAGAAGAACCAGAGAAAAAAGAAAATAACTCATTAATTTTAGCCTACTAGATTAAGATTTTAATTTCAATGTTCATTTTTTTTTTATGGCGCGCGTTATCAAATAATGAGTTCATTCAAAAATGAATAAAATATCACTTTTTGCAGTAACCGCTTGGAATCGATTCTTCTTGGGTTATCGCATACTTACCAGGGGGAGACAGCAGGATGGCCTAGTTATTTTATAAAATTACTTATTGGTTTGAAAGATGACCAAAAAAAGTGTAATGATTAAGGTTTTATTTATTTCCTTGAAGAAGAATCTGAAATGTCTAATATGTTTAGCCTCTTAAGGAAAAACCTATTGTGGAATCTGACTTCAGTACCGGTACAATAGTTTCATATAATGGAATTTAAGTTTACCATTACCTTATATTTAACTGAAGTCATTGTCTTACAAAAATGATGCTTTGGCGTTTTTCTTTACAGTATTAATTGCTTAAAGAAGTTATTTGATCATCTACATTACGAATCTTTTCCCAGTTCCGATAATATACATTTCTCTATTGATTTTTATTTCGTCTTTCCAACAATTGACACTGGGCTTTTTTTATTTGCTTCTAAGAACGACAAAGAAGTTATTGAAGTATATTACGAAGAAGAAATTACTGAGACAGTATTCGCTTTTTTTGAATATTGATTCCGCCAGCATTTTAATTTACAATGGCTTCTTTATGCTTGACTATTCACTCAGCTGAAAAGTAGTCGTCGTCGGTTTGTAAAGGGAACAATTCTTCGAAATTTAAAGGTTCGACTTTAAATAAAGAGTTTAATTATTGGCACAGGAATTCGGCATAAGGTCCCGCCCGTTTGCCACCGACGGTAATTCTGGCCATTGTCTGCCGTCCTCTCGACTGGATGTTCGCCCAAGGAGAAGTAATTGGGGTAACGGAGGGGTCGACCCGTGTGTGTCTGTGTGTATGTTCAGTGGCGTGTGTGGAACTCCGTTTCCGGTGAAGATGGCGAAGGAATGAGGTCGTTGCGTAGGCGCTGGGCAATTAAATCCCTCATTGCTTTACAGGGGTCTTTCTCTTGGGCCATTAGTTCATTTCGTTTCATAAATTCCTGCAAGTTTATATCTACCCATGGTTTATCTCTCCCTTCTAATTCTTCTTCCATTTGTACTATTCTCTGCCCCGTTCTCCAGATCTTTTGATTTACCCTAATAAGAGGGTCTTCTTGCCTCCTGCTGCGTGAGAATGGCTTAAACGGCCCATTACTAGTTCTCCACTTGTAATTGACGTTGCTGTTCTTAACTTCTAATGAAAAAACTGTAATTGCTTTTGCTGATATGAATCTGTCTGACCACGGTCAGTAAACAGAACTTAAAAGACAACTATAATATGTCAAAGATTAAAGTGAAAAACATTATCAAGTCATTCAAAAATAGGAAAAATGAGAATCAAAACAAAAAAAATTTTCATCCACAAAAGCAATAATTGTAAGAAATAAATTAGAATCCAATTAAAACAAAAAGCAAAATTAACTTATTTATGAAACTATTATTTCAAGTACCAGCTTTTTCGTTAGTTTCCAAACACATTAAAATAAACTCAAAAATTAACTTCTAACTGATGAGCCAGCTAAAAAGATTAATTATATTTTTAAAAAAAGACTAATAACATCTGAATAATTGTTAAGTATAAAATTAATGTAAGAACACTTACTAACAAAAGAAATTAGTAGTTATTAAAGGTGACCTTTGTTCATTAAAAAAAAATTTTGGAACAGAAATTCTTTACAAATCTTACTTTTTCCAGAGAAAGGTTGAATTATTGTCAATTTCTGTATCATTTGTAAGCTATGTAATGACTCTACGTAATATAAAAAACATACACAGATGGTTTTGGGGAAAGCATTTAAGGAAATAGATTGATGGAATTCGTTCCAGATTTGTAACAGTTTAACAGTACAGAGATTAGTCTTCAGCAGACCTGTGAATAAGTTATAAATCGATTTACTTAATCTCGTTCACATGTAGAGAATCTATCATTCAGATTATTAGTCGGCTTATTCGGCGTAGGAAGTTATAGAGATTTGATGTTTACCAACATATTGATCAACGACAGTAAATATCCTCAGTTGAGTGATCAATGCCAAAGTACTTTTATCAAGATGGTGGATTATTGCTGCTTTATTAATTGGATTAAAGCAGTTGTTTGACTTGTGTGGGTTTGTTTATATACGCTTATTTAATACGAATTTACAAAAACTTAATCCGATTGAAGCGTAGAACTCCAAATTAAAGGACTGGTTTTGAATAGGCTGTTGACAAGCATTTTCCTTAAGACTTGAATAAAGATTTTTATGTAAAACCTAGTCCAACACAGCTGGTTTCAGAAATAAGAGAGATATTTTTAATCTTACTTGTTCATGACGTTCTTCCATTTTTAGTTGTTGCTCTACGGGGAATCATATGACATTTTTAAATTCGTTCTACAATTAAAAAAAAATTGGAATTGTTTCCATAGACCACGCTTGTTTGTTTTGCGGTATCCTCGTTCACAAAGACCGAAATTGTAGACCAGTTTGTCGAATAAATCTTCTCCAAGTACGCCGTAGGAAACTGTCTGTATCTATGGCTTTCTGGGTCTATTACCTGAACATTATTTCCGTATCGATTGACTTTTTTTTAAATTCGATTTTCTTTCATTGAAATTAAATTAAAAGTTGTGTTAAAGGAGAGGAAGTTAACGTACAAAACTTAAACAAAACAAAAAAAGAAAATCTAATGTCTTATTTCTCTCTTTGAAATGGGCTTTCTTTTTTGGAAGTTCCCCTAAACGAAGGCTTTTATCTCAATGCATAGCCAGTCCTCACTTTCCATTCAGTTGGCAGACGGAATGGTATTTTTGGCAAGATCTCACCTGCAGTGTATAAATAAAGCATAACTAATGTTTCGATGGCTTCCATTTGCCTCAGCAAAGGATTTCGCGACGAAACTTTCCTCCAATTTTTATTCGCTTGAGTCTCACCCGGAATACTTGAGTTTCTTCTTTGATTTAGAATTATCTCTCTCTCTCTCTCTTCTTCCATTCGAAACTGGCAGATTCACAAGTGCTATTTCTTTTGTCTCTCTCTCGAGTGTTGAATATTAGCTTAGTCAAAGCGCATGCGCAGTGGAGGGCAGCTTATACTTATTCTAACATTTAGAATTGCTTGCTGTGATTATCTACTATTTTATTAAAAGCCCTTAGCTCTCGCAATCGTATTATCAAAAGGGATAATACTTTTGGCGCCAAATTAAAGCTGGAGAGTTTTAAAGCTTTGCCGAAATGTTTTGGTAGTTAAAGCAAATACCAAACTAAATGGTTAATTAAATGATTAGATGAACCTCAATTATAAGAAAACAGCTTATCATTATCTGTATAGTTGTGATGTTAGTAAAGTAAAATGGCGGCGGGTAGTTTTTTTGTTATTTAGATTTGTGAAAATTGGATTTCATTGGATGAAATCACCGAAAACTACGTTATCTGAATGCAAATTTGAAGAAAATGTACTGAAAAAGCGGATAAATTTACTGTAAAACTCTGTATACTTGCCTTTGTACAAAGGGTACGTAATTACGTACCCATTGGTATAATTTCGTAGAATTAGAGAAATATTTGTAGAACTAGTTAAATATTTTTAAGACTTCACAACTACGTTTATTTCAATTTAACTTACAAGGAACATTTTCTTACCTGCTGATACTTTTTATTTTTCGAAAAAATTCGAATGTATCAGCTTTAGTGAAATGTGACGTTTAAATTCATTCTAGTAAACTGTTGTTATAGCATCAATATGGCTGCCGTTTTGAATTAAAGGAAGGATCTAGATGTTTTTCTGTGTCATGTTTGTGGGTTAGGTAAAATGCTTAGCAAAATAATAATAATAATAATAAAAAAACCAAACTTGTCTTTCTTGAAGTTTAACTTTAAGGAGTTTTTGTGAAATAAGATAAGATATTTGTGTTAAGCATAAGGTGTATCATTATATGTTGAAACGTAAGGTAAAACATATTTATCGAATGAAATAAATTAGGAAAAAGTAATATCTTGATTTATTAGCTTCTTTTTTGGGGTTAATTAATATTTCATGAAAAATAAAGTTGTGCAACTTTTATAATAAAATTTATCTGTTAAAAATAACTTTTTTTTTTTAATACCTCAGTCTCTAAACAAATAAAAACGAGAGGGCGTGTTTTCTTATTCCCCTACCCTCTCTAACCTCAAGCGCTGACCAAATATTCGCTGGCTGTTTGGCATAGAAGATGCCTCGCCCTGCTGTAAAGTGACTCGCGTGCGGCGA
This sequence comes from Thereuonema tuberculata, assembly GCA_023159025.1. NCBI lineage: Eukaryota > Metazoa > Arthropoda > Chilopoda > Scutigeromorpha > Scutigeridae > Thereuonema > Thereuonema tuberculata. Next base: position 41,189,399 of record JAFIDM010005346.1, read on the forward strand.
TAAACAATTACATCCAACTTAATTAGTTCTGTAATCGGAAATTGTTGACTGACGAAGGAGCGACTGCCTGGAAATTGCATGAGGTTACCCACATGGATAAGAACTCCTACTTGGGTTAGATGCTCCGTAGAACAAACAGCCGAATAATCAGTCGACCTTCCTCCCTCGGCTCTTTTGTTAATAAGAGGCCAACCCCTACGGATCGAACAAACGCTTAACCACCACCCGGACTACGAAGCATCTTTTGCAATAACTAGTGGTACAACTTCAATGTAAAAAAGAAATCTGAACAATATTTATTAAGCTTAAATTAATGATTAATATTGGTAATCAACATAATGTGTAGGGAGAGAGGAAATAGTGTTTCCACACCCCAGTTTCTTATGCCGTGGGGAGTAGACCTCCTTCCGGTAATGGATGGGACACGATAAATTAAATTTAATAAAATTGCTTGACGAAATATTAATTTTAGTTGTGGAACCAAGATAATAAATCTTCAAATGAAGCAAAGCTTCAATTAATTAGGAAAAATATTAATCATTCACTTTTGTGTATTTTAGATTGTTCCGAAATATGGTTAGAATTTTATGCAAAATATACTACAAGCTTATGATCCTAGAACTAATGTTTTTGCTTTCTTGCAAGAAGGAATTCTTAAGTTAAATCTATAACAAATGAGATGGTTCATCCTGATTTGCAAGTATTTATTATAGATGCTCATTAAAAAAAAAAAAAAAAAGGAAAAGGTTAACAGGACCATAAAAGCACAGTACTTTCGGACGGTGGAGGTATAGGTTCCTAACAATACTTTCATCTGCAAGTCCTTGAAAAATGTCTAGTTCTTTGTGTGTTTCAGAAGCATTCCGCTCATTAGAACTGTTAAAGTTTATTTTTGTATGACAATTCTGTTATTCAAGTCTTAATTGACTTCATCTATAGGTTATGATAGATAATTATAATTACATCTTAGTCTGAATTTATGTGATAATAAAATGATTTTGATTCCCAACGTATGAGATTTTTTTTTAGTTTTTTTTTTTTTTATTAATAACCCACAGATCCTACAAATTATTTAATTAATGTTGTTATTAATAAGTACTAATAAAGATAGTACACAGAGATTTAAGTGAAAGTTAATAAGTTAATTATGTTAATGATATGTTTTATTAAAATGAGTAATGTATAAATTCGTTTATTAATTTCATGTTTTTCTATTTTTGTTTTAGGTAAGTTCAGGCAAGATTCCAGCCTTCTTTAAAGCCCCATTGGTATGAATTTTCATTTGATTTGTTTTATAAAAATATTAATAATCTTCATATTAAAAAACCTACATCATAGTTTGGAATGAATTGGAAAAATAAACTTATTCCAATACATTTTAGTTTTGTGAGGACACTAAATTAATATAAAAAAAATCTATCACTATTCTGAAAATTTGCTAATATGTTTTTGCAATATTTATCTATTTCATATGCTTATTACGTTCCCTATTTTAATGAAGCACTATGTTAATTTGTGATTTTACTGTTTTAAAATCACTTAGATTTTAGTATAAGATTACTTTGAATTTTTCCACAGTACAGTCTAAATTCATTTTACTTTTGGATCAACAAACTGCTTCGAAATTGATTTCTGTTATTTCTTATCTATCAAATTGTCTCTGAAATATAGATGTATATCTAGTGTTTATATTATCTCCTCTGCGTAATAATGTGTGTTTGCTTTTTACCAGTTTAAGATTCACCAATAGTTCAAACCAATAAATAGTTTTCTACGTCAGGCAGTTGGTGTAATGCGATAAAGCTCATATAACAATAAATGGATTTATTGATTCTTTATCCGAGGCCTAGTCAGGTCACCATTGCCAGTAAAGCTGGTCTAATCCAATTTATTCTCAATTGTGTTATACAGATGGCTTAAACAAAATTGTTGCCCAACCTAACACCTTGTCATAATTTTTGGTCAATAATTTACGACCCGGTAGATCGCCTAAGGTATCGTTTCGGTTAATAAAGCTGACAAAGTCTATTTGTCATGAAACGTAGCCAGTTTCACGTAATCGCAGAATCTCAGCAGAATATTACCTCACTCTTGTGTATGTGGAAACACGATCGTATTCCGTCCTATTACAACTGATTTGCTTTGAGTTACATCCAATACTCCTGTATTAAGTTTTGTTGCTTTTAACTCTGCTGGTATTGTTCTGTAGATGAATATTTTTTGAAGGAATAAAAATCTTAAGTTATTTTCTCCTGTAAATGTTGAAGATGATGGAAGAGATCATCTTACTACGAAACATAAGAAGTATATATTCTTATTCTACCTGGATTCGGAATGATCTCTCATATTATTAGTCAACAATCAGGAAAAAAGGAACCATTTGGAGCTTGAGGAATAATTTATGCCATATTAGCCATTGGACTTTTAGGTTTTATTGTTTGAGCCCACCAACATATCACCGAATGTATCGTCATCTCAATTACGGTAGAATTTGGATTTAGTGAGGATCTGTTCAAAACTCTAAATAAATATCTATCTTTACTATACATCATTCATTTAATAGCTTTTTACCATTCGTTATGTTAACTTAAATTTCATTAGTTATGTAAATTATTACTTGCTCACTTCTTATTGGGGACTGTAAATACTTACAAAGCCGTATTTATTATATTTTGGTGTTACTTTAAGAAGCCTTGTATACTTAAGGCGAAACCGGTTGTACAGCCATTTATTAATTGTTTATATTTTTTTTTTCACTTTTAATATAAGTGTTGGCCCATTTTCATCAATTGGTAATCACACGTTAAAATTGATTATTAATAGTTATCGTGATTACTGCTCTTTTAACAGCAATATAATTTTGAGACTTTTTGAGACTCAACTTCTTATTGACAGGTTTAACTATGTACCAAATCAACAGGGACTTCCATTCAAACATTTCACTAGGGTGCTATCATCCTAGAATGAATAGCTTTTAATTATTGATCGAAAGAGGAGGCGAGTCGAAAGACAGACGGAGAATATGAAGTAAAATTGCATTTTGAACTCCTTTTTTTAAATTCTTATTCTTTATAAAGAAGTTACAGATATTGCACCAAATCTGTAAAACCCTTTTGTTGCAGTCTTTAGTACGCGGACAAAAATATTAAGTGACAATAAATCTGCTTCATGCAAAGTCTAAATTATAAATGCATAATTTGTGAGAAGGAAAATAAGACGTATCATAATCGGTAAATTTCAAAAGAAACCCCTTTTCCGATGGATGTTCACTTCCCGGAGGCCGAAGGGTCGTGGGTGTCACATTTGCGAGCGCAATAACGATCCCCATATAAATGAGCGAATGATCTCCACTATTTTGGGCTCGTAAAATTCAGGGAAAGACGAAATTACCAGAGAATGGCTAAGCAGAGTCTCTTGCTATGGAAACGAATGGAGAAGGAAGTAAAAGAAGAAAATGAATTACGAGCAGCAACTGAGGAAATATCCCAGACGCTTGTGTTCTACCCTTTCTTCTACAATTATCTTAATTTTGTGGTTTACTTTAAGACCTTTTAAAAACAAAGATAATTTATTATTATTGTTATTAGAAGTGACTTTAGGTGTAATTTGATTGTTGTTATTGTTTGAAATATTTATGAGAATAAGCTGTTAAATGTTATGATAAAAAGCTTTTCAAACGAGAAGATTAAAACAGAAAATTAAGCGTTTCAGAATATTAACTAAACTGTTACTGGATGATGAACCACTGTTTTAGAGGATAGTACTATTAGAAAATTTACATCCACAACTGTAGATAAAATTTAGTCTGTGGGTGCAAGTCACATTGAGAGGGAAAAAAAAGTACTTATTATCCTCCCAATGAATGATGGCCGCCCTGTTTTTGTGAGATCTGCGCATGTATCATCGATTAGTCTGGTCAGGCACTTCCGTCTGATTTAATGAAAGGACGCCGCCATTGTGCTAATCGCTTGTTACTTTGCAAAAGAGCATTGTATTTATAAATAATATATATTTATTTATTTATATAAATACTTATTGTTAGCAGCTGGTATTGAAATAACGCTAAATAGTCGAGAGAAGTTTTAATTTGGCGTTATCAACATGTCTTTCTCAGTGAAAACAGACTATCATCCACTGTGACAGGAAAACATAATTGATCAGCTACCGGAAGGGCTGCGCAGTTCAAACTTCCGCCGGTCAACTTTCATTTTGAGGACAGTATCTACATTAAAAAAAAACAGCGTGTGTGTGTGTGTTTGTGTGGCGCATACGTCCGCAACAAAGTTCGCAATCGCGTTGCCGGGTAACAGGAGTATTGTTGCGTGGTCAACTCAACTGCGTAAATTTCCGAAACGGTTACAAATGGATGTCAATATTGCATTGCAGGTAGTTTTTTAGAATTTAAACACTAATTTATTGTTAGTTTTAGTGTACTTGAGATAATTTGTATTTTTGAATAAATTAAATCTTATTTTCCTTTACTTATGCGAGGCTTCCGGAGCGAAGTGACTGCTAGCGTCTAGTTATCTCTTAAGTTTTCTTATTATAACAACACAACTGTTAGTAGTCGTAACTTAGAATTATTGGTCAGATTACAATATTGGAAAATACTAGAATTTACTTCTAATATCCAAGAGGGCGTGCCTACCTATGGTATTGCTATCTTTCCTGAAATACTATTTAATGGTGAAATTTCCTTTTAAATGGGCTTGTAACGTCTATTTTGGTTTTTTAAAGGAGAATGGGCAGATCTGCCCCACCACTGTATAGCGATAAGATATATACGTAAAGAAAGATCTCCATAAATAGAACGTTTATTATTATTACAACTTGTCTCTATTATTAGTCCGTTCAGCGTTAGATAATTCTAGATATGACTTATCTAGTTGATATCTTAATTCCCGGATGTATTAATTAATTATTATTTAATAATTATTTTCAGTAACAGTAAAACTTATTTTCATTTTTTTACATGTAAATTATTATTTACTTGAAATAAATGATAATATTATTATTAATTACGTATAATAATTATTAAAAGATAATTACATAATAAATTCGAGAATTACGATGGCAACTAGATAGTCACATCTAGCAGTATATAACTCCGAATGGACTAATAATTGAGACGAGTCGTAATAACAAAAAATGTTCTATTTTAGGAGATCTTTCTATTGGTATATATCTTATCACTATACAGGGTGGGGCAACTCCCCATACATTTGTGCCCATTGTCCTTTGAAGTGATTTTTCTTTAACTTGAACTTATATTTACAGTATCTTATAATACAATATTATTCTATCTTGTTGTTCATTATTATAGGTGACAAAGTTTTTCTTGTAAACTATCTCAGTTTTTTAACCAAAACTTATTTTATAAATAACTAACAAGCTAATGACCTAAAGTGCAATATATATTTTAGTTTCTTTATTACCTAAGTTTTATTGGATATCCATTGCTGGCAATGCAAGAGCCGGTAAAACACAAGCAAGAAATATTAAAAAAAAAAAAAAAAAAAAAATAGATTCTTAAATTGAAAATGTAGACTAGCTCTAGGGAAGGGGGCTGCTACACTGAAAGTTGATTAAAGGTTTTTGATCTTTTCCTTCACTTGAACCACAGAACGAAGTACTTTGGTAATTCTGACTGTCGCTAAACCCTTCGGGCAACTGAATCTTCCTGTCTTTTAAAACAGAACTGAAAAGTTATGGCTGAACTTACTTTGGAGTCATTGCTAAGAGCAGTACATAACAATACCAGTCACTAGATTAACGGAATATTGTGGGAAAGAGGCGTTCAATGAGAGTGAACCAATTTGCAGCTAATTTTCTGGTTGATTTCATTAAAAGGAAAGTTCAGCTTTTAGTGCTATTTTAACGGTTCAGGAGTTTAGAGAAGAGTTTAGATTCGTAGCAGAAAGTCAAATCTTTAGTTATGTGTAATTTGTGAATCTGTAACTGTATGACTTCAGATCGTATCTAAATAGTATATCTCCGTATGTTCGTCTGGTAGAGTTAATCCAGTTGTTTAGATAACGTCCACATTGTTGAAGCAGCAGCAATAATCTTCATTCATAAACGTATTTAGGACGAGGAAGTAAAAAAAGTTAATTTATGAACTGTATTGGAGAAAAAAATGTATTCTTGTTACAGTCTGTATTACACAACGTATATAATATTATACATAAAGCATTCACTAAGTAGAAACGTTTCAGTAAAAATTGTTTGATGTCGATGTAAGAAATAGTTATTTTAACATTAGAAAAAAATTGAGATTTAACGTATTTCTATTTTTACTGTTAATACCAACTATTCGAAATCCCTTGCTCTCCGAAGACGGAAGTCAAGAGTGCATCCATTGACAAAGGAAAATAGCCTGTGAATGCTATTGGAGAAAGCATTAAAACTCGTTTTGTAGAATATTAATAACAATCGTGTCTAGTTTTAATTTGGTTGGTAAATCGGAGGCTGGAAAACCGAATTGGAGAAACTGACCTGATCCGTTTGCAGTAATCCGTTTGGTTGCGCATTGTTTCATTAGCTTTTGGAGTGTTTGATTTTATTAACATACTAATGGGTTCGATGTTCTCCGCTCGCTCCAATTACATCCAACAGACAGCACTGATTTGATTGCCTGTAGACGACGTATCTATTGCTTTATTATTTCCAAAACTTTATTGATTGTGGCACTGAATTATCGAATACAGTACGTCCGTTTATTATTAAGCCTCGTTGTACCAAAACATTGTTCAATAAATCGCAAAGTTGTTTCCACACATCAGGTTCCGAAAATCGAAATTTCAATTTTTTTATTACAACCATTTATTTACTTATTTATTTATAATAAAAAATGTATACATAAAAAACTTCTTAGTGGATTTTTGTTTCTTTATTTCCGTTCGTTTACCTGAACGAAGCATGTTGTCCTGGCTGCTATCTAAAGAGATTCACTGCGTGCTATACAGAAAAGTGAAAAAAGAAAGCTGAGGAGAGCTGATTAGCTCTGGCTGAGTAGAGCCCAACAAGCTCGAAACGGCCGTCCCAGAGAATCAGCTCGACTCAAAAGTCATTCTTATTTGAGAAAATCGTACAATTACTCAAATATCTAACAATGGATCGAAACGAAACGTGTATTGTTATCAAGTATTATTAAAGACAGGTTTTTCGTGCAGCTGATCAACACGAAAAAATTTGTATGCTTCATTTTTAGGAAACAGGCTACAGCATAGTGTAAGGGTGCTCATACTATTAAAAAAAGCAAATATTTAATAATACTGTAGTGCTCGTTATCATCATGAAAGAAACCCATATTCAGAGTAGACATGATAGCCACGATTTTCCTTTCAAAAACTGGAGACACAATTTTGCACAATTTTGCTTTTATCTATTTCCCATGTCATGATTTTTCAAAATTGCTATCGGGAATTTTGCCGTATGCCTAAAAATTTCACAGCTAAAAAATTCGTGGTTTTGAACAGAACAAACTTTCTAAATTATATATTACATAAAATTAGGTGCAGTGAATCATTTGCGCCTACCCCCACATATTTCGTTAACTTTCAATTATTTCTGTCTAAAGTGCAATCACCCCTTTTGCCTAAATTGACCGGAATGATAAATGGGTGGCTCGTTTAATTGATAACTCAATCCAATTTATTGTTATTCGTCACCTTGCCTTTAAAAATCTCCGAGCGTCATCAGTTAATGATGAAGGCGGGAACGGCTCTTAACCTCCAGAGAACGAAAACATTAATTAACCAATCACTTTTTAATAAAGGGAAGTTTAAATAAGCTTAATAGAAAAAAAAAACCGTAATACTCAACGGTTTTTAATTAATTTTCTTAAAATTGTATTTTGCTTTAATTAACTTTAAACAAAGTAGGCTGTGAAATTTTTAACACATAAAAAAAAAATAAAAGTAAAAAGAAAATGAAGAATAAATTGGAACTGTTAGGACGAGCAGAATAACAAGGATATTTTTGTTCTTCAGAAAATTTCCATGTTTAAAGTAGAAATTTTTCACTACGTTTCTTCTGCTGCCTTTGAAAAAATATAAGAAAGAGAAAGTGAACGCGAAGAAAAAATAACTTCCGGAGAAAAAGAAGCTAAAAAATGTACTTTGTGCTAAAAACGGACGAGAAATAAAAAAAGAAAACGTCATTAACTGTAATTAAATAAATGTAAGTTTTAATTAAAAGTAATTTAATAATATTTACCATATAAAGACTTAATAGCTTCTTCTTATTTTAAATCAATCAGTTATAAAACAAAACAAAACAAAAAACTAGTGTATAAAAGCATTTAGGAAGTTCACATACATCCCAGAATAATTCAAGAACAATGAAAACCAGGATCCGAACTAAGGGGTGTAAATATGGGGGGGGGGGTAAACTTTCTTGAAGGGTATCCATATCTCTGAAACCTCTTTAGTTGGAAACACGAAATTTGATAGGAGTGTTCTTTGTCAAAGTCTAAAACATACGTATTCGACGAATTTTCGATATCCGGAGTCTTTAAGAGGTGTAAACGGGAGGGCAAACATTTTTCAAAGATATGCGTAACTCTGAAACCGCTTGAGTTGCAAACACGAAATTTGACATGAGTGTTCTTATTTCTAAGTTTCAGTTTTTTGTTTGCTTTATGTAATTTGCTTTTTTTTTTTTTTTTACGTTAAGTATGCAAGGCTTCCGGAGCGAAGCGATGGTAGCAGGTCTATAACGTAATTTGTAACTATCATGTGCGTTTTTTTTTACTAAATGGTAAACTTTCAAAGTGATCACACAATTACAATTTCTTCGTCATCCACATCAGGAAAATCCTTTTTTATTTTTGTAACCCGAGCGAAGCACGAGTATTTTCGCTGGTAAATCAATGAATGCGAATAGTTTTACTTAAAAGTAAAAAATGCATTTATTAATAAAAAAGCTCTTAATTGAAATTTTAAAATACAAATCGGTTTTAAAGCAGATCGTGCAGATATATATATAAGGATTTTTGAAGTCTTTTGTTTGTTTTTGATTTTGAAACAAGATCCAAACAAAGAACCACTTGTACAAACAAAGAACCACTGAGAGGAATCGATAAGGTTCGAAATCCTTCGATTTTATCCGGGAAAAAAAAGGGAAAAAATCCTAATTTTTTATTTGTTTATTTGTAGATCTTGTTCTATTTTTTTTAATTCCGTTATTTTATGTACCATCCCAAATTCAAGAAATTTAATTAAAATGCAGATTTTATTATTTAGAAGAACCAAATATCTTCAAATATAAAACAAAGTATTCAGAGATTACATTTAGGTATTTTGTTTCCAACATGAACTAAAACACTTAGTTTATTTCTTTTTTATTAATTCGTTATATGTTTTGTAAATGATGTTTAATAGGTGTTCATCATAAAACAAATTGATGAATAAGAGGAATATGTGGATTGGATTTTCTTTTTTGAATTATTTTCATTTCTGAACTTTTGAGTTTAAGAACTTTCTGGTATTTTTCTTGTTTCTGCATTGGCCTAATTCTGAAGGGAATTTCCCTCTCTTTCCTATTCACCTCGGAGAAGGATGAGAAACGAAAGGAGAGGAAAAACTGCGGAGGAAGTGTGTGCTTGGTAGTTTGCAACATGATAGATTGAATGTGTTCCGCCATTTGAACTGAAGCGGAGAAACGAAGGATTTGTTACAAGAGAAAAAAAGAAAGAAAAGGATTTGGGGCCAGTTTCCCAGGTATATCGCTGTGGAGTTCCCGGATCGGCAAACGCGCGCGCGCACACTCGAAATTTACTGGTTCCGACAGTGAAGAATAGCCCACGGCGGGGTTAAGGGGCAACAGCGAGAACTGCTGGCAAGTATCTTTTACCATTTACTTCATTGCTCAAAATCCAACAAATGCTTCGTATTCGGGTCCGTGACTTAAAGGATGAGGTCTCAGGACTAGGACACTGCACTGTACAATTGAAAACGCTATAGTTAACAATCTCTTCAAAGGCACTAAAAACTGAGTAGATTCTGAAAAATAACCTACCAGTAATTGAAGGATAAAAATAATAAAACAGATCAAATCCAACTAAGGAAATTAAATTACATTAATTTTGTAAAATTTAATAGTTTATATAGATTTTATTATTTGAGACTACTTGTTGCTAGAGGACTTTAATAGACTCTATTGTCATTTACTATTTTAATTGTTGTTTTTTTTTTTCCTTCATTGCATTGTTTAATAATTGATCCCATTAGAAGCTTCTGGTTTTGTAGTAGTTTTAATTTTATTTTTGTTGAATTAAAGTCTACGCATTGCTTCAGTTTAACACAAATTATGAAATAATTTGATTTATCTGATTAATTTCTCCCTCTATTTAAGAGGAACCTTTCCTTCTAATTTGATTGGGTTTCGAATTCCCCGTTGTCCCCGTTCGAATTTTAAATAAATAATGTCAGTAATAATTTAATTAATAGTGAATCATTTGATTTTGGGTATAAGATTAAAAGTGGTTTTTTTTTTTTTTTTTACTTTCTTCCTAATCTTTTTCTTCATTTGTTGTTTTTTGATCATTAATGTTTCAACTCATTTATGAAATCAAATTCTCGTAGATGAAGTTAGGAGTTGTTAGTTAAAAAGAAAAAAAAAATCTGTTACAATATGAAGGTATGAAAGGTTTGAGAAGGAATAAAAAAAAAAAAAAAGCAAGCAAAAAGAAGTCCCTGAGCTGCTTTTGGAATTTTTGATACTGGGAAACCAAGACAGACTTTTTCAGCCTTATTAACCATTCTCAGTTGGATTTACCCCAGTATCTGCAGCTCAGAGCGATCAAAAGAAACATAAAAAGAGACAAGTAAACAAAAACAACGGCTCATCATACAAAAATCATTAACAATAAATTAAAAATAAAAAAAGGTAACGTGTTCAATCCCGCTGGTAACCACTAGCTTATAAAGGATTTAACTAAAAATGAGACAGGTATATTACGTTAATTCTTCTATTATTTCTATTAATATTGTTCGAAATAGTAAACTAATACTAATATTAACTATGGACTGTTATTGCTAGAGTACTGGTAATTCTAACAATTCTCCGTACTTGGGTTTCTTTTTCAGAAAAGAAAAGTCTAGTATATTTTATTTATAATAAGTCTGATAACTTTGCACTTTAACTGATGGAAAAGTTTAAGGTACGAGGAAGAAAAAGAAGCTAAAGAAACGAATTAAGGATGGCTGTATTTTTTTTTTTTTTGCTTTTTTTTATAATTTAATCTTGATAATCCTTTCAACTGTAATAGTTGTAAAATGATTTCAATATTGTTTCCGCATTGGGTCAACGGTTCATCTCGACCCCAACAAGACAAGCGACTTTTCTCTTGTCTCGGTCGCTGACAAATTTGATCCGCTTACAGAAACCCCCCTACTTTTCCAGAAATCGGAATTGATTGCTTGGATAGGATTCCAAACCCTTTCTTTTCTTTCCAGCCTTTGGTATTCGTCCTTCGAAGTGTTAAAGCTCAAGTGTCGAAGTATGAAATGAGATATTGCGGTGTTGACTGGAGATTGCGAACATCTGCTGCTGCGTTGGGCGTCGGGTTTTATATTCGAACGCACATACAACAACAACAACAACAACAAAAAGTGATTCGCTATTAGTAAATCGTAAGGAAAATATATATATAAGTACGTATATATTATATAGAATCTTTCCGGTAATGTTTTGCTTCATTCATTGTTCTACTTTTAGTTCAGGAAAATGTGGCTCATCCGATTATTCAATCTGTGTGGGTGTTCCCCCTTCCCCTTTCCCCCCCCCCCCAAAAAAAAAAAACAAAAAAAAAATTTGAATCCCAGGATGGATCCTCTTGAAACTTAGTATGCATAATTTATATTAAGGACGATATTTGATTTTTTTCCAGTTGGATCCTTTGTAGATAAGAACTAGAATAAGAATTCCTGTAGTAATGAATTGGAATCTGTACTTCATCTACCTCTGTTACTTTTTATTACTTCGTTGTTTTTAAACAATAAGTTTTAATCCTCTTTTAGCTAATCCATTCATAAGCGCATGATTTTGATACAATTAAGTTAATCTGGAGACAAAATCGCCAACCGGACAATAAATATGCTTT
>JAFIDM010005346.1:41201514-41344209 GCA_023159025.1 Thereuonema tuberculata
AAAAAAAATGTGTCTACGAAGCTATGTTTCGATCATGAATCGACCTATTTATATTCCAGATTGAATGGGAGAATATTTACTAAAACTTGTGAAATCTGATGCTGGATGTAGAAGTTATCGAGAAGTTTACTTGAAGGTTCTTTTAATTTGACAAAACATTGAATTTGAAATCAAAAGAAGTTAATTAATTTTTTGTTAAGGAGTATTTACGATCTTATGTATATTTGAAACTCAGAAAAGGAACTTTAATTTGTTTGTTTGTTTCTCTGGAAGGAATCGCATTGAAACTTATCTTCCTAGAATCGAAGTCTTACCATGTATCAGATGGTGTAAATTATCATCAAATAGCCGTTTTGTGGGATTTTTACAACTTTGCATCCTTAAAATATATAGCGCAATAATTTACTCTCAATAAAAAGTAATTGTTTCTGGAAACTAATCATACTTCCACGATATACTAAATAGTAGAGGATTACGATGTTCTGCCCTTCCTCAATTACGATTGAGGACAAGAAATCTCAAGGAGGAAGAAGAGCTTTTTTGTCTCCAATTTCTTCCTCCTTAATTCGTTATGACACATTTAAAAAATTAATAATACGCCCACACAAACAATACATGAACCGTCAGTGTTTACAATACAACGCGTACTGTTCGTTTTCGTAAGCCAGACCCACCACAGGCGGACGATTTTACTTCGCAGAGGGGTGATGCGCTGAGATGGATACTTTCCTAAGAAATTCTTTTGGAGTTTTTCGCTTTTAAGAAAAAAATAACGGAGGAGCATTTTTGCAATAGTATTTATTCTATCCATAATTCTTTCCCGAAAAGTGCAAATAGAACGCGGCTACTAGTAAACTAACACTGATGAAAAGTAAACATCCCCTCTTTATTTCTCCTAACCCCTATTTTGATGAAATCAAAGGAGACCTGATGCATGCGCAAAAGCGTAAACAAAAACGAACAGTACCAACAATATATATGAACCCGTCCGTGTTTACAATATAGAATCTCAATTCTTATATTATTCTTATACTATTTACTGACAATTCATATTCAATTTGTAATTTACTCAAAATTTACATTATAAAAATCGTTCCTTATTTTTAAAATAATTTAGTTTCCGTTTTCCTACAAAAAGTTTTGAAAAAGAAAAAATGCAATATATTTTGAAAAAAAAATATATTTTTCCTTGATACATTTCAGAAATAAGAAATTTGATATCCTTAATCATAATTCTTCAAATAATACAATAAAACTTGCAACTTAATGCTCAGTTACTTCAATCGGAGAATATTGCATCGAAGCAGCTAATAATATTGAATTGTTTCCTTAGAAAATTCCTGAATAAATTTCATTAAAGTTAAATTATATTCTGATTGTTTTCTTAGCTTATATGAATTTTAGGCTTATTTGTTTCATTCAAAACAACCTACAAATACCTTTCACTATCGATATATGTCGTATATTAAGTTATTACTTTTTTGAAAGAAAGATCCTTTCTCCGGGAATAAACAGAGCCATTAAAAATTCATGGTGCTTTTCTAATAAGAAATCAATGTTTGTTTAAGCCTGTGTTTTCACTCGCAAGTCAGTTTTAGTGTTCACTTTGAGCGGGAGAAGCCTTGGCATTAAAGCAACCTTTGCTCTGTGTAAAGAGTCCTGAAGAACTTTGCGGCAGTGGCATTTCCAAGCGAAAATGAGGTCTCGATTTTTCAATAATGGTTGCCAATCTCGCTGCATTCTCTCAGTATTAACTTTCTCGTTAACGATTAGCTATATTTTATTTTCGATGATAGAGTATGTCCTAAACAAACAAACCCGTGAGCAGCTCAAGCCGTTCCCATTGGCTGTCGGAGTTTACGTGAGCTTTATGAACTCGCCTTATTTCCTCCATCCACCCACCCACCAACCCTTTTCCAATCTGCATTATTGATTTCTGCCTCTGAACTGTACAGAGGAGATATATTTGCGACCAACTCTGTCTCCTGGAGAAGTCAAAGATTGTCTTTTAATAACTTGGCAGATGCCAGTCATAGTGGTTCGGTCACCAGTTGGGAAACGAGTCCTTATTGTTTTCAATTTAATCGAAAGAGTGACACGGAGTCATGTCAACTGTTACACGTGACGTCCTCTTTATCTTGCTGAAGAGACTGCTGTTCTCGCCGAAGAGAATTTTTCACCAAGTTTCTCCTCAATTGATAAGTTTCCTCAATTTCGATTGTGTGTGTGTGTGTGGGTGTCTCTCTCACTTTCTGCCAGAAGTCAAGAAAATTACCAATAATCTTTGTCTCATAAAAAAGAGTAATTTCTATTCTTTTCTTTCTTTTATCTCTGCTCTTATATATAAAAAAAAAACGGGTTGGAAACATTCCCTAAAGTAAGCAAAACTGTTGGTGTTGAAGCATTAATCTTAAGGAATGGGTTTTTATTCTTTATTTTTTTTTTCGGGTGAACGGAACATCTGTTGAGTATCTTTTCTTTGTCGATTTCTAAGACTTTCTTCGTAAGTCTTTGTAAGGAAAGGTGATTGGCTTGGTGTTGTATACTCTTTAAAATGGTTTCAGTTACAAGGAAAACAACGAAGAATAAGTTCTAAATAAGTCATGTCTGTTGAAATCTTTCGTAAACAGGAAACTTGAAAAGGAATCTTCCTAAAATGTAAACTTTCTAAACTGAATAACTATTGACATAGGTTGATGTTTTTCCCGTGTTTCAACACAAGATCTTTGATCATAGATCTCTGATGGTGAATGTTCTTGCATTGAAAAAGACCCAAGCGTCTAACTATTTCGCTGCTGGGCCCACATAGAAAATATATAACGTTTAATATATTTTAATGTTTCTGTGTGTGTGTGTCTATACCAAGACATTTGTGACTGTGAAATTGCAAACCGTGTTTAATCATTAAAGTTTGTAGTGTTTTAATAATCCCATTTTTTTTTTTGCGAATGCCCGGGCTCTTAGTAACTAAGGGCCACAACATGGGGCGAGAGAGTGAGCGGTTGGCCGAAGAATCGTTGCCCAGGGTATGCCATAGGAGGCAGCTCACAATATACCCGCAGAAACGGACGAAACACAGGAGAAGAAAGAAACATCCATTACACGACCGGGATTCGAACCCGGGTATCGGCACACTGGCCGCAATGGCAGACCGCCGTCTAGACCGCACGGCCACGCCGGCACGGCTGTATCCCATTAAAACAATTCTTAAAATTTTGATTTATCTACCTTTTATTTTTAAATAAGTTATAAGTATAATAAAGTAAAATGGTCCAAGTGACTCTGGTGTAACATTAATTGACTGCGGGCTGAAGGAGTCAGGTTCGTTATTCGGCAGTGATCGGTGATTTTTCCTTCCTATCTCCTCCAGATGTGTCCTAGGATTCTGTGTCAAGTGATAATCGGGTTTCTTTCCATAAGTTTTGATTTTATTTGATTAAATTAGTCTCCTGTAGGTCACAGGAGCTAAGTGTTCAAGTGTTCAGGACCAATAGGACTGAGTCGCAGTCAGATGACCTGCCCACCTTTTAATAAAGATTTGAAGTGACTGAATCTTAAATCATCGATTGGCAAAGTAAAGGTTTTTGATATTAAATAAAGGATGTTATTAAACAATTTTCAAATTTTTTTGATGATATCTGAATGGATTTATATTTGTGTGCATTGTTTCTTTTGATTATCAGTATTTATACACTGCATTATAAACGTTAATTTTTAGATGAATTATTTCATTGTGAGTATTTACTTATTAAACCAAAAAAAAGTCATAGAATTTTCTATAAAAAGCCCTGTTTTGTTAAGGAGTCTTCTGAAATTTTAGTCTTATCTTTACCTTTGTTTTCCGATCTTCTGTGAATTGATAAGTTGTAGAACTTCATTCCAACGACAACATATTAATCCAGTGGCTGATAATAATGTCGTAGCAGAAAGTAGTAAGAAAAAATGTCTCCATACATTCATTCCTATGGGAGAGAGGAGGCGGAAAAAAAAAACCCCGTCACACTTTATCAGAAGCCCCTCCAAGATTGTTGGGCTTAATCTTATTCCCCCCACCTTTTCCTAATTTGCAGTAGATCGTAAAGATCCCCCACTCCCTTCAATCAAAACCCTCTGCTTTGCTTTACACCCCCACTTCTTTGCTGCAGGAAAAATATTGATATTTGAAAAGTTGATAAGAAACGAAGATAAAGAAAAAGAAATATGGAAAGAGCACAGAATGAATGTTATTTCAGTAAAAAGATTAAACTTCTAGTGTTAAGCCGATGTTATTATAAAATGTCTTGCAGCTCTTTTTTTTTTAACTTTTATTGCTACAAGTGTTTTGTAGCTATTCTTATAGTAAAGAAAAAAAGGGGGTTCTTAAAAGAAAAATATTCAGTTATAAAACTGTAGTTGACTGTATAATATTTCACTTATACGAGCCATAAATGAGGTAGGGCAGCAATAAAAACTTAGAAATAGGATAATTCATTGAACAGCAAGATTTAATGTGCATGATGTTTATAATAAGAAAACAAGCATAAAAACGCACACAATTAAAGGTTCACTGAGCTATTTTTGGAATTTTCATACCGGGAATCCAAGACAGGCTGTTTCGAGCTTAAGGGTCTTTTTTTTTTTATGTCTTCTATGTTGGTATATTTTTTTTTTGTAAAATACACTATTGCATTCTTCCCTACCTGAACAGATGAGCCCGGGACATTACGATAAGCGCCGATCAAGGGTCCCAGATCACGAATATAGATTCCATTCAAATTTTTCTTCCCACGATATACATATTGTACATATTTCCTGTCTTCTAAACATTATACTCGCGTTGTTTTTACAGATTTTTGCCACAGACTTTCTAGAGCTTTTAGGGTTTAACTACAAATTAGTAACAAAAAAGTCGAATCTGTTCACGGATTTTAGGGGCGGATCTTAGAAGTAAGGCATGATCTCAAAGTTATGACTTGGATAACAGCCGTAAATTTTGAGCTTTTGAGCTAAAACATTTATGGGTTCTACGTACCCTTAAGAACTCGAATATTATTGTATTTCAACCAAATCGGATCCCCCGTTTCAAAATGGCGGCCGATAGAAATTTCCATTTTTTTGACTTTTTCCTATCTTCAAAGTGGTAGTTACAGATGTATCTTTGAAGTATATATTTAGTTTACTATGTATTTTATAGTACAAAATATAAATACTGTACAAATGCAATATATAGTTGTAAAATAGTATATTTGTTATACAATGTACAATATATAATATTTTGTATAGTATATACCGTACACAAAATATTAATATTTGTCTTGTTAGTGAGATATTATTTAACGTAAACTGGAAAATAATATTAGAATTAGGAGTAAATTTAGAGAAGTACATGCTTTCTACCTTCCTACATATTTTTTTTAAGTACGGAAGACAGTATCTGAGAAGAATAAAAAAAGCTGAAATTTTTAGAAATATTTTAGTTATCTGTTAAGTTAAAAAGATTAATTGAATTTAACAAAAATGAAGCGAGATAATTTCAACTAATATTTGTTTCAACATCTCTTTCAAAATATTTAAAAAAATATATTTTTTAAATGGAGATAGAGATAGTACAAAGAAAAAAAATAAAGAGTAAGGTCCTCTTATTAAGAGATTAAAAAAAAAAAAAAAACCTTTACTGCGTTTTTCTGGTGTAAATTCTTTGATTTCGATCTTTTCCTTTTTCAAAGGTTCTTGTCACTTAAGATTTTTCTTCTTTCTTCCTCTTCTTCTGTGGTTATTGGAACGGTAATCAAGAATTGATTGTGATTGGGCGATTTTCTTGGGGATTATAGTTGAAATGGATGTAAGAGTGAGAAAGACTGATTTCCCCCCCCCCCCCTCATGGTGCAGATGGCGACGACATGCTTTTCCTGAGGGGGGTGGAGGGGAGAATCTTGAGACTTAAAATAGCCGGGAATGTGGTCGTTAGCTTCAGCAATGCTCCAGAGAGAAAGAGATACCAGCAAAAGAACAATCGGTTTTGTCCTAAGAACTCGGAGGGTCGGTCGTCTTCGGAAAACGAAAAAAAACAATGATTTTTCATCCCAAGATTAAAGGGACTTTCTTATTCACCCTCTCCTAAATTTTTGTACGTGTTTTCGAATTCAGGAACTTATTTTTGTCAGGCTTTTCTACACAGGCTTAAAATAAGCGTGTATTGTTCTTACTTCTTTTAGAATGTTTCTGGAATGATAGTCATCTGGAAGGAAGAAATACCTTTTGGAATAAATTGAAGATTTGATATAAGAAGGGAAAAGGAAGTAAAAAACTACAAATACGATATGTTAAACAGACGTATTTTTTATTTATTCTTTAAAATTCCAAAGGATATCTAATAAATGTAATTCGATTCTTTCTTTCATTAAATATAACGTTCTGTATAAAAATAAAAATCATTTGTAATGTTGTTGCTTAGAACTTAATCCTCCATCTGTTTATATAGAATTTACAATTTTTGTTTCTTGTCAATTTTTACAATGTCGGCTTTTATATTTTTATTGCTATCTTAGCTTTGTTATCTTCTCTTAACTTATTGCAATTGGGATATTGCATTTTTTTGAGGCTATGTTTTAATTCCCAATTTAGTTAAGTTTCAGATGTAATACTTATTATTTAAGAGCATCAGGTTAAAACCCAACACGAAAAGAAGGTATTGGTTTTAGTACCAGCAAGTTTGGAAACAGATTTGTCTGTATCCTATAAGTAGTTAAGTTTTGTTTCACGTGCTTCATTTGTTGACTTGCTTTTTAAGTTTTTGGGATTTTGTTCAGTTTTACTGACATTCAATGTTAGGTTTGAAGTTGTTGAACTGGTTTAATGATGTGAGACTAACAGGGTTACTGCTCTCAGTTGTCAGATACTTTTCTGAAAGAAATTATTTCTTGGAAAGATCGAAAGACTGTTGCTCCTAATCAATCCCATCCGAATAAAAAAGGCGTCCAAATGGTATTTTTCGGATTGCAATACATCATTGGCTGTCGTGGCCATGGCAGTGTTGGGTGCGACCTCTGTTCTATGGCGGTACTCTGTCTTCATTAGACATCTCCTTCCCCGTTGTTTCGTTGATCCTCCTTTGATGAAGACCCTGGCGATACTGTGACTGAAGTCCTCCTTCGCCTTCCCCCACCCACCCACTCATCGCCGCCGACCCGTCAGCACATGCCGGTGGGAATCTCCAGTGCTAATGAGCGCCACAGATGGCGCAGCATTCTTCAGTTTTCGCTCTTTTGAACGTCAGATGGCGGTTGCAGCTAATGCGACCAACCTCCTGGTCACGACGACCCTTGCGACGGCACATCTTTCGAGAACGCCACCACCACCACCACCTCCGCACGTCTCCATGGTTAATTGGACGAAGCCCCTAGACCCCTTCGTCCTCCGTTCAAAACAAAACTAGTCGTGTCAATGAGCGGTGGCATCCATTACCGACGTTTTTCTTGCCAAGTAATGATGAATCTTAGTGACAAAAATCGTGCCATCGTCTGCTCATCAACACCCCCAACCATTAGCCAGCAAACCGAGAGCAGAATTTATAATCCAGGACCTGTCTTAAGAAATAAAGAAACCCAACAGGAAAGAAGAAAAAAAAAACAAACTTGTTTTTGGATTGTTTTGTGGAGTCTTTAAGATTTCTGGAAATATGAGTCAGTAACTTTTTTCTGAGTTACTTTCTTTTTAAATTGATTTGGAAAATAAATTCTCAAGCATTTGAAAGAAAGAAAGAAAGAAAGAAAACGAAATTCTATCACAATAATAATTTAAATGAAAATACAAATGGTTCTTTTGCAATCCAAATATTTGTAAGTCACATTGAAGAATCTCTAATGATAACATAAAAACTCAAAATCAAATTTGTTAAATTTGTATAATATTAGTACGGCAAAATGGAACTATACGATGAAGTGTGGTTCCATTGAGTGCTAAGAAAAATTGCCATCTATTCGGCAAAATTAAAAAAAAAATGTAAGTTATCATAAAAGAATTGAGTCATATCATATCTTTTTATGAGAATATCATTACAACCAAAGTAACCCATTGAAAGCAAGATAGGGAAGATGTCTGGCAGCATGAATCAAGTTTAAAAATAAAAACTTCTTCACTTGTCACCGAAAAATATCACGAATATTCAGAAAAATATGGAAGACTAATTTTAACTTTCGCGATTTTGATTCCATCAGACTTTACGTTTCATAAACATAAATGTATTAAATTAAAAACATGTCGTTCGTAGAATCCATGTATCTATTCTGTTTCTTTTGTCGTCGTTAGTTAGACTACTAATGATGTTAAAAAAAAACAAAAAAACAGCAGAACTCCAATTTTAATAAACAATTTAAAAAAAATCAAAAACAGTATAGTTTCATCAAATATTTCTCCATGTACAGCTTTGGGCAGATTCTTTGAGCTGTAGTAAATTGACTGATCTTGGCTGATGAAAGTTTCCGAACCCGAAACAGCTGTCTTATGATTCCCTATTCGCCGTTGAATGATTTATCGAACGATAAATTAGATATGAGGTATAAATCTTTGGCATACATCTGTTTTCTCTCGTCATTATTTGAAAATAGTTTTAATAATAAACTAAGATAATAATTTATTATTTATTTGATGTTGTTGCGTGTTAATTATTTCGATAATTAATTCATCATCGAAGATTACATCTGTTCGTCTGCTTTAATGCTTTCCATTTAACAATCCAATATAAATGTTTTGTGCATTTTTTGGGAGGAATTTTATCTTTTTATAAATACAAAGAAGTAAGAGAAACTCATAATTTAACTTTTGCCAAAGATTTAATATCACTCCTTGTCGTATTTTCAACCGTTAGAGGCGTTGGTAATGTTTCCTGACTTTTTTTTGTATCTATCTCAACTATCTCTTCGAATGAAGACGTGATGACGTAGCCATCTTTTGACCCGTCATCCACCATTGATCATAATGATCTTGGCCGGGAGTTGACGCTGATCGAGACGTCAGCTTTCTTATTCTGGATCTCGTCTGCCACGAGATTTATTTGCGAGGAGACGATCGTGATGAACGACATTGCCAGTAGCAGCAGCTTTCATTAGAATGGAAAGTAGGAAAGAACAGAAGGAAGACGAGAATAAAGTTTAAAAATAAACGCATAGCTGAACGAATATATGAAAACATGGTAAAAGAAATAAGAAAGTGAAAATATTTCCTAATGTGGTTGAAAAAATTATTGAAGAACGTAATAAGAAGCCAAGCAGTTGGATTAATTGAGGAAAGCAATTTTGAATGATGTATCAATATTACTGTGGTATGTTGTCAGTTGTTGTTACTTTGAAGAACTAAAAGTTATTTGCCACGTAAGACGCATTTTCTCCAAGACATGTATCGGTTTCTCATGAGAAATATGACTTTTTTTTTCTCATTTTGATTTGAATAATTAAGTAAATTGATTGAAAAGCTACGAAATGTACAGCCTATACAATAAATAAGGCACTTACAATAAATCTATATTGGCACAAATTAAACTGGCTTTTAAAAAAGTGCAACACACAGAATTGAAGTTATTTTATGTTGATAAAATGAGTAACGAAAAACAATGGCGGCTGCTTATGTCACAAATGCATCCAGAATAACTTAATTCTATATCAACGATAACAAAGTAAATAACTGTACGGGAAATAAAACTTGAAGTACATTCAGAAATATGATAAACATCTAAAATTTAATGAAAATTTTCACTAAGCCGAAATAGGAGCCATTAAATGATACTACTTTATGTTGAAGATATTAACCGGTTTCTGAAAATATTATTTGTATTAGCTCATGCCCCAGCTTGATTGGATTCAGTTGTTCGTAAGAAACTTATACTATTTGGAGAAATCGGCCGTTAAAGCCCGAATTTAAAGTGCTTTTTCGTTTTCAAGTGCAATGGGCAAATATTCATTCCTTTATTCGTTTATTAGTATTTTTCTTATACATTTTTGTAAAAGCATTTTCAAAAAGGCTCTTAAAGCGTTTTTAAATGCCGCGCAATTAAATTCCTCAACGATAAAAAAATCTATTCTTCATAAGTCTATTCATATCAAAAATAATTATTCAGTTCTTTTCGACATGTGACAGGATATTTTTATCTTCAAAAGGAGCGCAGATAAGCTAATGTGTTTAGTTTCTGATTCATATTCTTTTCTGATAAGACAAATGAAAAGAGCAGTTGCCTAATAAACTATCATTGCGTCTTATCTGTAGGAAACCATACGCTTTCAATCTCGATGATCAACTGCTTTCTCCTACTGTTGAAGACTTAAAACGGGTCCTGCAATGTATTAATAAACTTTGCCAAAGATTACTTTGAAAAATGCTCTTAGAAGTTCAAAACTATTCTGTAAACAAGTGTAAGCAAACTTTTGGAAGTCATCTGAATTTCGACCTCAATAGAATAACTTCAATTTATCACAGTATATTTTCTTTTTTTTGGCCACATAACGAACAAATTCTAGAACTTTCTACTGCCAATCTTTCATCACTCAGCGAAATAATCATCCAAAGAAATCACCCATTCAAAAGAAAAAAAAAGAAAAGGTAACATCAAAAACTTAAAAAGCTTAAAAAAATAAACTAAACTCATAGTTCTGATGTAACTTGAGAAACGGTTTAAAAAAACGGAAGACTTGGCCGAATGCGTGACCAACTGTAGCTCTGTTCTGCTGAGTTGATGTGACATGGATTGCGAAGTGATCTGATTGAGCAAAAAGCTTTTTTATTATTATTCGTGTTACTTTAAAGTTAAAAGCAAATACAGTAGACTCCCTCTTAACCGGAATTCGTTTAATAGAATCTCCGCTTTAACCGGCCGATTTTTTTTTTCATCTTTAAAATGTAAAAAAATAGCTAAAATTAAAAAACAACAACACGTATTTCGTTATTTAGTATCAGTATCGCACGTATTTCATATACAAAACGTATCCAATACAGTTGCGAGGGGTGGAAAGAAAGGTGATTTTGGATTAGCGTCGAAATCATTTAAATCATTATTTGTTCTCTGTATATCATTTAAAAAAGGTTACTCATTTTTTTAATAGTATGTAACTTGTAATACTTTAATACATTGAATAAAATGACGCAGTGCTGTATTTTAATTGTGCATTTATTCATAAAACAAATACATCCGAACTTAAATTTATTTCACTTCTCCGGTTTAACCGGATTTTCGCTTAACCGGCTTACCCTTGGTCCCATTTAAGCTGGTTAAGAGGAAGTCTACTGTACAATTAAAATGAATTACAAACCTCATTGTGGAAAAAAAAAAAGGAACTTAAGATAAAAGATCCATAGAATCTTCAGGATTACAGACTTTTTTCTTCTTCTAAACGCAAATATTATTTTAAAGTTTCTGTAATTTAGTATTGATTTTTGATATTACTTTGGTGAATCTATAAATTATATTCAGCAATTCAAAGAATAGTAATTAAGTAGATAGATCAAATAAAATTATTTTTTCTTTTTTTTTTTTGAAAGAAAATTAACAAAACCATTGTGTTTATTCTTTATTTCATTGTCTATTTTTGTTACGCTTTATTTAAAACGAGTTCTAATGGATGAATTAATAAAATCGTACGTATCTATATATCATTTATAAGAAATTTCGGGTTCCGTTTTGATTTGATGAATTCTCTTGCCAGTTTTACGCCAAACATAGTTGTTACGTTGTTATTCAGTACATAGAATTTTAAAATATTATTATTAAAATCAAGACTAATAATTCGAATATGAAGTTAATCTTCCATCTTGACTATCAGCAAGCTAAGAAAACCGTTTTCTTTTATTTCTTCCTTTCATTTCTTTGTTTTGGTCCATTTTTTTCTGGATTTTTAATCTATTTTCCATTTACCTTTAGTTGGTTTAAGGAACACGAAACTTCAATCACGAGGAAAAAAAAAATGAACGAAAAAGATTTCCAACGAACTATAGATTTTTTTATTCTCAAAAAGGAGGATTTTTTTTAATCTTGAAGCTTAACTTATATCATCTCATTTTACGAATATTAAAATTAACCTTTAGATGAACCTAGTACAGCTTCAGTGTCGATGATCTTCCTGTAATAATTTGAATTATAAATTATGTCACTATTTTCTGTGATCTCCCTTTCCTTTCTGTGATCTCCCTAAGATAAAAGAGCAATTGGGATGTTGTATTGAAAGCTTAAGCTCCCTTCAACCGGGATTTGCACAAAGAAGAACTAATGATTATTAGAGAAACTTGTTAAGCATTAACTAATATTTTAAATTTTGTGCATTCATTATTTATGTTTACAATGCAGACATTTACGCAAGGTATCTGGAAATGTCTGTCACTTGAGTAAGATCAGAAGGTTATTCATCATTGAACAAAGAGGTAACATACTGTGATTTGAAATTTTCAATCGTAATAGATGATTGCGTTTTTATCGAGAGAGAACGAAGTCGAAATGAATCACGAGAAAACAGGACGGACAAATTAGAAAAGCAGGTTTCCCGAACGAGGTTGTCAGCCATGATTCTAAGAAACTGACGTCATTTCACTTCCACCGGAAGAAGAAGAAGAAGAGCGAGGGTTGGAGAATGTTGCGCCGAGATTGGTGCTAGAAGCGCGGGGGACTGATGCGGGTGGAAGAGCGGCACCAGATAAGGCACGCACAAGGGGTAGGCAACGCAACTTATTACTCAAGCCTAGCAGTCTTTTCTAGAGCTAATAGAAGAAGAATGAATTGCTAACTAATAATATTTGGCTTCCACCGCCGTTTTCTGCGTAATTTCACGGAGAATTGCCTCCGCCGCTTGCTGAACGCTTGATAACTTCGGATCGCAGCCGTCTACACCCGTCATAATTTTTCTTCAATGAAATTGTTCTAAATTGTAACGAGGGAGAATCGGCTGTTTTGGCAGATATTGTCTGTCTACGGCGCTTCGATCGAACGCTCTTCTGCTTCAGAACACACTGTGATTGAGAAATTTTTATTAAAGTCACAGACAAAAGCTGCTTTTCAGTGTTGTCGATTACGATCGAACCACAATAGCAGTTTATAAACGGATTTGATTCTATTGGGACAATTGGCAGTGTTGGAGAGCTCCAAATGAAATCAACGACTTATTGACGTAATGCAATACAAAAGCCGTATTGTTCCCAAATAATTTCTGGTGATTGGATTGGCAAATGCTGCGAGTTAAGCGTTCTCCGATTTCACAAGTAAAAATACTGTTAACCAACGTTGAATATTTCCAAATTATGTCTGTTTGGACGTTCAATCAAATCCCCCAACATTTTTCTGAACAGTAATCAAAAATGGCTGATTAAGATAGGCAAGTCTAACTTTTTCTTGTAGTGTTAGGGTTAAGCTTGTAATATTGCGATATCTTTTCGTTTCCGCATCCGAAAATGAAATCCTACGGATTGAATTCAAGAAAGACGGGATAATCCTTTTTAAGGTTATTAACTCTTAGAAGATGGCCAGTCATCTTCCGCTACCGGAAGTGAAATAAAAACATTTAGTATTTAATGGAACGGAGATGAAATGAGTAGATAGAATATACGTTCAGTTAATCTGCGAATGACTTTACAGTAGTTTCAAAGAATATAGAAATTATTAAGAAGACTAATTATTAGTTTTATTGAAGACTGCAGGAATGGAATTAAGAGGCCACTTCCTAAGTTTACAAAAAACTTTTACAAACAGTTTGTTTTTACTTTTTTTTTCTATATTTCAAATAAAATTAAGAATTATTAATTAAAGACTGAAATACGCTAGAATTTCGCAGGGAGTGCTTCATCAACAATTGGAAACTTAAATACTTGCCAGCAAACTGCAGGAACCAGCACTGTCCCCCACTGTCCGAAGCTTACAAGGTTCCCTAATTCGTAATCTACTTTTAATGCTCTTTTTTTTATGGAATAGTCAATTTTTAGAAATTCCTGTAGCTAAATAAGTAAAAAGAATTAAGAAGTTACTTATTTTTATATATATATATAAAAAAAATATTACCGCAAATGCTAAATTAAGATTATTTTAAAAATGATGTTACTGTAGGTTAAAAAGCTTTTTATTTAAGTTTTTTTTCTAATAATCATAATAAAGGGTTTGCAACCACATCTATCTCCGACGGGAATCTGGGACCTAACACCTTATTCTGCCTTATTCTGGCAGATGATTTATCCTCGATGACAAGCTCAAGAGTGCGTGGAAAGGTTAAGGATCCCAACTCCGCTACCGAATGTGGTTTCCAAGAAACACCAAGAAACACAACAATAAAAATTAAACTGTAAAACAAATCCCTAGCTTTAAATCCCTTGTCCTGACCACCGCCAGGGTCAAAGGGGCTTAATGTGACAAAGGAACAACACACATAATTCAGTAAAAATAAAGCTTAACGTGCATGTGAGTAACTTAAAAAACGTAAATCAAAAATGCACCTTAATATTTTTTTTGTTAGTATATGTCTTTCTATTTTGTGCGGAAAGGGAGGAAATAAGTGAATTCATGTTTTGTAAGGCCCCCCCCCCCATTCTTTCCCAAGGAAGATGTTTTATCTTCCTCTTTTATCTGTTGCAATTGCTAGAGAAGATTGGCTATAGCATCAACTAATTAATAATTGTTCTTTTTTCTTTTGTCTTAGTTATAAAATTAATGTTTTGTTTTCTAATTATGAACAGTTTGCTTAGAAGGTGCAAAGATTTTTCGAAACTGATTCCTGAGATGCACCCAGCCTTCTATCAAAATAGTGACACTTAATCATTTTTCTGGTTTTTAAATTGAACAATTACGCGAATACTGTAACGCACGTTGAAGAAGAACCCTTATCTCATTTACTACGATGATATTATAGAATAGGGTAAAAAAAACAATGTCAAGACTATTTTTTAAGACTGAAGTCGAGTAAAGTCTTCCCAAAATGTTTCTTTTTTTCTTTGATATTGGATTAGTTTTATTTTTTTCTTCCCAAAAACATATTATATAAAAGCGTTGTTTTGTCTGTCATTGTCATAAGACTTTACGTTTTTCCAATTTTGTGACCAAACTATAAGAGATAGATTGGTCATGTAAATGGATAAAATGTAGAGCTTTTTAAGACAAACAAAATGCTACAAAAATAGTTCGAAAAAAGTTTTTGGTTTCCAAGATGGCGCCTTATAAAGGGTCAAATTTTGACTTTTTCTCAATTTAAACGAAAAGTATAAAAGTTGGAAGAGAACATTATATTGAGAAAATGTTGGTATTTGTAAGGTCTATCGAACGGTATATTAGTCATTAACAAACGTTTCTGCGTTTGGAAGATACATGCAAAAATGAAGTGTTTTTGCGGCAACCCCCCCCCCCCCCGTGTGAGTGCCAAGGCGCAATACAACTGAGTTAAGCGAAGAAGCCCACAACGAGCTGGGAAATCGTGTATTCTCCGATCTCCATAGTAATTTGCTAAATAAATAATGTTTTTTTTTTTCAATGCTATGCATGCAAGGGTTCCGGAGCGAAGCGACGGTACCCGTCTAGTTTTATATAAATTAATTCAGTCACACATTGATATTCCATTTTAATATTCGACATGAATAAAAAAGAAACAAAATAAAAAAAAAAACAAATATTGGTTGGAATCGAAGAATCGAACTTGTTAATTATCTTTGGGGGCATAAAAGAGGATTATGAGGGAGATAGCCAACGCATTTAATTAGATTTTATTTTTCCGTTTTTAATTAATACCACCACCCTCTTAGCAATAGGGAGTTCTTCCAATTAATTTTCTTGGCTTCACCTTACATCCACGAAGGATTCTAAATTCGCTGAACTTAATTAAGATAGATTGACGAAATGGGTCCAGTGGAATAGCAAAGAAACACTCCCACGCATGTATTTGAATCCTTATTGAAAAAACCAGCTTCTCTTCCTTTTTATTATTTTCGTGTCGTTGTATCGTGTACTCATTATTACGAAATTTCTTCTTCTTTTAATTAGTTAGAGAATGAAATGCAATGTGGAATTATAATTTCTCTTATTGGAACTGAAAATTCATGGCCTTTCTTTCCATTTCCTTTGCGAAAAAGTCAAAATACACGAAAGAAAAGACGTTACAGTGCAATTTACTAAATACAACGCTTTAAATGCACGCTTCAGACGTTTTGTTTATTTTTTTATTTTTATTTTTATTTTTTGTTGTGTTTTCATTTTCTTTGCATTTTTACCATATCATTTCCATCCATCCGTAGTATTCTGTCCGGAGACAGGTCCAATTCTACGGAATTCGCATGGAATTCCCAGAAACGCCTGGGGAAAGATACTGGGGTGGTTTCCTGTTGCCTTCCCCAGGACGCCATTAAGGAATGACGTCAGACCGAAGAGAAAGCGAAGAAGAGGCGAACAACACAGGAAAGGAAATTGAAACAGCCAAGCCACTGCCGGGATTCGAACCCAGGTACTGGCGCACTGGCCATCACGGCAGTCTACCACCCAGACCCCACGGCCACGCCAGCACGGCCACCATATCATTTAGAAATCGTTAATTATATAAAATATTTGAAAATAGAAATAGTAATCAATAGATGTAAAAATAAGAGGGAGAATATTGTGAAAATACCCAAAAAAATGAATGTAAGGACAACTTTGTTTTGTGGGTGAAAATAAAATCTGACTTGAAATTTTTACTGATTTTACTGATTTTTGGTCGCCATTGAAATATTACCTAAGTGATAGTTATGCTCCTCGTTGCTAATCTTCAATAGAAGTAGAGGAATAATATGGCCAGCACTACGCTGTGGTCTTGTGACTTTTGAGATCTTGGAAGACATATGGTTTCTATTCGACGCAGATGTGCATAAATGCAACAACCTAGCTAAGAGATGATCGCGGAGGAATTCAGAACTCCCACTAGGAATCAATCTTTTGAGATTCTTTTGTCACGTGGACTGAAAAGAGCAGCCAAAACACAAAAGATCAGATTTTACCATTGAAGCATATACGAAGAATGCCTTATCAGAATGTTAGAGCCTTAAAAAATAATATCATTCAAAATAATCTCTGAATTTTGCTACTATTTGTAGCGTTCTTAAAGAAATTCTCCCTTACATTAGAATTCAACATTAGAAACTTGTATCATTTAGTTTTAACTAT
This sequence comes from Thereuonema tuberculata, assembly GCA_023159025.1. NCBI lineage: Eukaryota > Metazoa > Arthropoda > Chilopoda > Scutigeromorpha > Scutigeridae > Thereuonema > Thereuonema tuberculata. The sequence goes on from JAFIDM010005346.1 coordinate 41,218,634, forward strand.
TATTATATAGGAGTAGTTGAGTAAAAAGAGTTAATACTTAGTCATTATCTATAATAATAATAGAATACTAGTTGTGTGTAATTCTTTACTCCCTTTAAGGATTTGTGTTCCTCATTTAGGAAACACTTTAAAATAATTGTGACCTATTTTTCCATTATCTTTTCCAGCATTTGTCCATTCTGCATAAACTTTGCGAATAGCTCTGGCTGTGTAGATGCTATCTTTCTTGATGACTTTCATTTTCTAGAAAACATCTTCTGGCCTTACTTTTCGTCGAGAGAAGAACGTAGTTGTATAGATATGTGGATAGGTTATCTCATCTCATCGAAATTATTTACAGCGCTGCTTTTGGTATTCTTGTTTAGTTGGTGAAGCCGGTGCTTTGCCGTTTATCTTGTTATCATATGAATTACTCTTTTAAAATTCACATGTTCTCTCATTCCATTTATCGATATTTCCTCTTGTTCTTTTTCATCCCTTCGTCTCACTCTTCTTTTCTCAACCGTTAGCTCTTTATTTCTCACACCTTCTGTGTGGTTTACGCCTCCCTCAGGAAAAGAGCTCTGAATGGTATATCACGTGGTATTTTTTTTTGTTGGCAGAAAACAAGAGCAGCAACAAATTTATAATAAGGACCGGCGAACAACAGAGTAATGAGATTCCATGATGAAGATAGTAACGAAAGAAGCTTGACATGCATTGTTAAATGCTTTAACGTTCTAGTTTTTAAGAGATATGAAGTAAAAATTGTGAAATTAAGATCTTTGCGCTATAGTCTGAAATATTGAAAAAATATATACATAAAGTTGGGATTTATCCCAATTTATCCGTTCTATTTAGGAAGCTTAATCGAAAAATTTCTATTCAAAGCCAACTATTGTTATTCAAATGTTGATTTCAGTATTAATATAAAACTTTACATTTAAAAAAAAAGTTTATTTTTTATTCGGTAATGAATGTATTCAAACTTTTTTATGTAATTACTAAAAACTTTTATTTATACAATTTACCTAATTAAAATCTCTTTACTAACTAAATAAAAAAATTATGTAATACAAAATCAAAAGTTTCGAAGTTTATGTATGAAAATGATACTGTATTACATTTTTAAAAGTTATTTTTCATAAATCATATTCCCCTACATTTAAAATTATTTGTACACTTATTTGTGTTGCTAAAAAAATAAATTCTAGAAAATAAATGAATGAAAATCTAATCTGAGTAGGAACTGACAAACAAGGGACTAAATGTCATTCAAAATATATTACCGTTCTTAAATAATATTGAAATATTTATATAGGAATCATAAATTTTTTAAAGGAACTAAGAGAAGTGAAAACTGAATCTAGAATTTTAAAAGCTTATTTTCTTAATTGATTTTTTTTAACTGTATATAACATTAATTATAAAAATTTCATTGATGTCAAAAAAATAAAGAGTATTTACAATTGAAATTATGACCGGTTTCACTAGCGATGGAGCCGTCTAATATCATCAGGTAACGATAACAAAGAAGGAGCATTTTTGTTTTCGTTACCTGATGATACTCGACTGCTAGTGAAACCGGCGTGTTGTTAATTGTATATACATTTTATTTTGAACTGTGTGCGTTGGCATCAATGTAATTTATGTAGCTTTAATGTTTCAGCTGCAAATCAACAAGCAACGTGAGTATGGAACCTAGCGTGTTTTCCTGTTATCTTTAGCCGTAGAGAGGTTTAGCTTAGAGGTTGGCATAAGCTATCCAAAAGCAAGAGTCTTATGGGTAAAATTCCAATAAGGCAAGTGAAAAACCTTGCAAACGATTTTTAGCATGTAGAGCAACAGTGCTTTGGATGGATTTTAGCCTGTGTCCTGGGAGATCCCTTGCCCCTGAATGTGAAGAAAATGAAGCTAAAATTTTTGCAAAACTTAAGGGCTTTTGTTTTTGCTTGCTTGGAATATTCTTCATTGAACAGAATCCTAGGAGACAACTGAGTCAGCATTTGAAGATCCGCAACTGGGATCTCATCCTTTAGTAAACCTTGTTTGAAAACAGGAACTGCGTAAACCTTTCTAAAGGCGCTTCTCTGCAGACATTTTGGTAAACACAGATCCACTCTTAAACTCTCAATAGCATATGGAAAATTCCCTGAATTTGTCTAGCTGTGTTGAAAGATTTAAATATGCCTAAAATATACTGTAAAGTAATGTTGAAGAAAATTAACAAAAGCTAATTCACAGTTAGATAATGTCTATCGAAAACGATTCTTTTGATAGACAATTAAATTGTCTTCTGATTCTTAGTGAAAGTGAAATAAATTTAATTGAACAGTTTTCTTGAATTTTTAAAAATATATATTTATATAAGATTAATTAATCAATTTGCATTCGTAAAACATGAAGAAAAGTGCACATTTCAGTATCATATTTCATTCGCAATTTGATGTAGCTATTTCGTTTTCATCAGCCAGATTTATTCAAAATAGCTCAGAGGGTTACTGGTTTCTTGCTAAAAAGAAATCCATTATATCATCATTATCTGTTGTGAGTTTCCTAGTTGTTGTTTTGTTTCCGATATGTCTGTATAGTCCTCCAAATAAAGAGATGGCCGCCCTGTTTTTGTGAGATCTGCGCATGTATGATCGATTAGTCTGGTCAGGCACTTCCGTCTGATTTTATGACAGGACGCCGCCATTACGATAATCGCTTGTTACTTTGCAAAAGAGCATTGTATTTAAAAATACTATATATTTATTTATTTATATAAATACTTATTGTTAGCAACTGGCATTGAAATAACGCTAAATAGTCGAGAGAAGTTTTAATTTGGCGTTATCAACATGTCTTTCTCAGTGAAAACAGACGACGGGCGTCCATTGTGACAGGAAAACATAATTGATCAGCTACCGGAAGGGCTGCGCAGTTCAAACTTCCGCCGGCCAACTTTCATTTGGAGGACAATAGCAGCAATAAAGTGAACTTAATAATCCCTACATCCCTGGGTATACTTCCGGTTGAAGAAGGTTAATAAAATAAACAAAAAAAAAAAAAACGCTTTTACAACGCTACATTAATGACAGCTTCCTTTTCTTCATTTAGTAGTTTTGTAAAGCATCTAATAGCTTATTTCACAGCGTTACAACGATAAGTATTTGTTAACTGAATCTAGAGTTCTTTCTAGAATTGTTGATTACCTTCCATCTCCTTTTCTTGAATCAATGGCAATGAAAAAGAAAATATAGCACGTACATTTACTCTGTTTTTATGTAAAGTATTGATAAGGCAGTTCCTGTTCATCGCTGTATACCGGAAAAAAGTATGCTACTGCTAAACTTTTTATTTTTAGAAATTCTTACCATATGGAAGGAATTCAGATTTTCTAATGAAATTTAAAGCAGAATAGGAAAAAAAAAAAAATCAAGTCGTTAAAGTCCTTGCGGCGAGAAATGATCCTCCCAGAATGCAACGCAGATGATAGATTTATCTTTCCTGGCCTGTCGGTCACATTCAAATGTAAAACAAAATGGCGGTCGTTGGATTCACATTCAACATTTCGACGAGGAAAAGGTCTCAAAAATCAAGTAGGGAAATTATTCTTAACGTTGCTCGTCGATTTCAAGAAGATGTATGTGAGATTTTTGATATTTCCTATTTTTGATAATTGAGATTGATATTTTCTGCGGAGCTTTCGGCATTGATACTGGAGAAATTAGTCAATGATAATGTGTTTGCGGGTTCAACTCTCACCGCGACGATAATAAGTCCTTATTTTTAAATATTTCTATCCTTTTTAAGTTGGATAGAGAATGTTATTATAAATACTGTAGGGAAGCTTTTAATTCAGTGGGGTAGTTGTGGTTTTACTTATTACCCTCTAAAATAGGCCTTTTTCGAAATGGGACTAAAACCATTTGGGCCATTCCAAAGTGGCCCATACATCAGTACAATTCGATTCTTCTCCTTATTAGGTGGCACTTTTCTTTTCAATGAGGAGGGAGCGCATTCGTGCAAGGGATGGATAGGAAAGGAAAAAGAAAAATGGGAAAAGAAGGGATGGGAGTGAAAGTGAACAAATAACCAGAAAATGGAAGCCCTGCTTTGGTTTCCATGGTGAGGGAGTAGGAGCACTTCTCAACCGGGGAAATCTTTTTTCCTCTGTGCCAACGAAATAGAATTGTCGTAAGGGAGGTGTGTGTGTTATATCCATTGCCCTCCCGATATGTTTCTCCCAGGGATTACTACTTTTTACCTTGCCCTGATGCTATCAGTTGATCCATCAGCTGTGTACTCGTCCTCGAAGTTCTTGATTCGTAATTCAGAAAGAAGGAAAATACACGAACGAAGGAAAAAAAATAGGGAAGAAAAATAACCAGAGAGGACGAAAATGAAGAATAAGAAAAAAAAATAATAATAGAATTATCGGACCACATGCTCCGGTCTTCTCGCTTGCAGACGGATGAGGAACTCTTCTCTTCTCTTCAAATTCTTTTCTTTTCTTCCCAGATTTTCTGTTTAAAGATGCGGCAAAGGATTTTCAAACCTTCAGGGTTTTTTTTTTGAAAATGAAACGCTCTGGAAAAAGAAAAAGAAATATCTTTAGAAGAAAGTTCTCTGTTCAGTGATTTAATCGATATGTATTCAGCAAATCTATTCGGAAAAATATTAATGTTTTTTTTTTTATATGTTAGGTATAAAATGATTAAATTTTGTGCGATCAAATAGTAATCTTAACTGTATTTTTAATTCTTTTTCTAATCTGAATGTGACGTTTCAACTTTTTTTTTTTGAAGATGTATTGATTCCCACGTTTATATTAGTAAATCCATGAATTTTTTTCGATTAATGTCACTCTTTGAGATATTTGTGTCGACTCTTCAATGAGTGCGTCGTATTGTCTGTTTTTATTGGCATTAGCAAGTGAATTGTTGTTGCATCGTTTGAAATAAATTGATTCGAATACTCTACTGTAAGTTTCCGGTATTTTTCCCCAAATAGTCGATATCCGCCATTTTTCAAGATAACTGCATCATTATTTCACCTCAACTTGCGAGAACAGGAAGCTTTTATTCTGTCACTTTGTGTTATCCTGTCATTGTCTTCCTTACCTTGGCATTTTGCACGGATTTCTTTAAGCATAACGATTAGCTCTATTCTGGATTTTATTAGCCTTTTATTTGCCACTTCAAGACGTCCTAAGAAATAAACGTTTTTGGATTCTGGCAGCAACGATATATTATGGACATCGGACTATCGGAGCCAACAACTCTGGACGTCCGTAAGAAGAAGTAAGAAGTAAGTATTAGCCTTCCTTGTTTACTAATTCTTCCAAGCGAATCGAAAAACTTTACACTTACCCAATTTTTTGCCGCAGAAAAATTGCGGAAGATTAAAACAAAAACAAAGGTATTCTTCAGCTATTAGCAATTATTAGTCGTATTCTGAAATATTGATGTTAAGGTTGCTTGTCGTGCGCATGCGCCTTATTGTTTAAATAAATAAATTCTCTCTGAGCAAAGATACTCAAGTCAAGATGGTGTAATGTTACAGATCTTGATAAATACTTACTAAATGAGAGATAGTTCGATCGATGAACTGACAGAGGATATTTGATGAGTGACTTATTTTGTTACGGAAAATAAAAACTTGATTTTGGAAAGCGATCAGATGTAAATTGGGCTTTTTATCTATTTAAAGAATTACTTAAAATAATTTTAAAATAATTATTTAAAAGAATTATACCTAATAATTAAGAATGAATTAAAGTTTAAATTTTAAAGAATACATGCAATATAATACTGAAATCCAATTGTAACAGTCGGAAATTTGCAAATTAAGTTGACTAAGCCACAATACTCCTGTTGCCTAGCAACGCGTGTACGGAGATCCATTGTTGTGGACATTGTTGACCGTGCAACAATGCTTAATGTTGCTCGTGCGAATAGTACGCGCGCACGCTTGTTTTTTTTTTTAATAACATGATATTAGCCTGAATCCTTTGAAATCCAAACTTCAGTGACGGCATAGGCTTTAAACAGTAAATTTTATTAGCAATTCCTTACCCTGTACTATGCAAATTACAACCATCATAAATGAACCCTATTAATACCGTCCATTTTTGCTGTAATTCTTTACAAAAGATCATCTTTATGAATGTCAATATTGATATTGGAAGGTGAGCAGCAATTATAAGAAAACAATGAACATTTAATAGTGCTTTGATTACATTTTTAAGAAAGGTTCGTTTGTTCTTTCGACGCCTGCTTCTCTCTAATTTAATCAGCTGATATATATTTGCCCAGTATTGATTTCTTTTCTGACATTTCCCTTCTTTCGTTTTGGTTTTCCTTCGTTCTTTGCCTTCTGAAATTATCTGCCTTCCAGCTACGAATAGATGAGTTTATTTTGAAAAGGAAAGTCTAAATTCAATGGAAATTGAAATCTTTCTTTGTGCAGGCAAATACATAAATATGTTTATTTAGACGCAGACGTAAGCGAGCGAGTTTTAATTTTGAAGAAATCGCAAAATCGAGTAACTTTTAAACGAAACGAGATTTGAAGAGTGAAGTCAGTTACGTAATTGGAATTTTTAATGCTGGTTTTTTTAGCTAAGAACCGGAAAGGGCTTTAATGATCGCTTTTGATGAAATTTGGCAGGAGCGATTTTTTTCTTTATTTTTTTTGTTTCGCTTGGCAGGTTATTGGCTCCGTCCAGCTCAAACGTCCGTTGTCCCTTACTTCTTATTTTCGAAATATGTTATTCATTTCTCCGCTTGAGAACGAGGTGTAGATCACCTGGAAAGCGCTCGCATTTATTGTATTTATATTTATGTATTTTATTAGAACTGTGTGTGGTGGCCAGAACCCAGTCATTCCATGTTAACGTAAAACACACTAAAACACCTTCCAACTTCACATTTTGTTTTATAAATATTCATTCTTAACTCTAATACTTGAAGAGAGAACAACTTTATTTGATAAAAGCTTCATTCTATTTACGATGTTTCTGTGACAACTCAAGACATACAAACAAGAACGTAAAGGACATAAAGAGCCTGTCTAGGACCGAATGGAAAAACACATTTTGGTGTATCGTTTATGTGGTGAATGTGGATGGCAGGGAAGTCGAGCACTGCGACCGGAGGTCTATTGTACTAGCCCACGGGAATAACGACAGATGGAGAGAAAGACTGAGAAACTATGGTGGGAGAAGTGCAGAGGAAATGGGGGAACCCCGAGTAAACCTGCCCAGCGCGGATCGTCCACCATCACGAAACCCACATTGAGAACAGAATCCCGTTACTCAGATATAAGAGTCCAATATCATAGCGACAACGCCAACCACGCGGCCAATTTTGGAGTAAATAAAAATTGGAATAAATTAATGCATGTATTCTTTGAAACTAAGCTTTGTAATTGTGTCATTTTCATTTGGAGGACATCTTTAAAAAGAGAAACAGTAACTGAAAATTTTTAACTGAAAGTTAAAACAAAAACACCATTTTTATTTAAAACTAATATACGGTAGAATATATGTACATTTAACTTACTTTCCTATTCGTTTATTCTCCTTTTTTTACCTTCTTTTGAGTTCTGGGTAATCGAAAAGAGACGAACGAAAAAATCTTTTAGTTGGATTCGGCTAAATCGAAAATTGGAATGGCGGCCCATTTTGTTATCCTGAGCTTTTACGTCTGTCATTCAGTCAGTAACTTATGTAAGCAGGATTATAACGATAGAACGATCTTTTAAATTCTTATCTGCTTAAATAAACCCCGGATCTTTAAAGACGAGCTGATACTGCTGGTCGTATCGTATTGACTCCGTTCCCTTTGATTTTTCTCTCTCGTCGCTGTGTTCTTTTGTTTGCTGCAACATCAACGCGAATCCAGCGGATATGGGAGACAAAGAAAAAGAGAGCGACGAAGAGCAGGAAGAAAACCTGACATTCTTTTGGAGGTAGATCACTTCCGTACAAGAGAATGCTATTACATTAGGCTTAATTCCATGGGAAGCGCCCTCGTTTGGCGAGTTCTGATTAACTCTGACTGTATCAATCGAAATAGCGGGAAGCATTTCTACCTTATTACAAAATGCAAAAAGAGATGTAATTCAATAACGGACGTTTAGTTTATTTATTTAAAAATGGCATTCTTTACTGATAGTGTTTCAGATATGTGCTGAATTTTGGCTACAAAAGTCCTAAAGTAAGCGACTTCTAAATTAAAGACAAACGATTGAGATTATTGCATTTTAATATAATATATAATTTATGGAAATTATATTAGTAATGAAGAAAAGTTGTATCAGCTTTAATCGTGGAAGAAAGATTCTGTTCTCAGTTATTTTGCGAAGCGAGAGAGAGATTGTATAATTCTTGATGTCTCACCTTTTTTTTTATCTGTTTTGTGAAATTTATAGCATAGCGTCAATTACATAATATTTATCCGGAAGATGGTGTTATTCGTCCGGAAGTAGCGCCGGAAGTGGCGCCGTCTTAAGGAAGCTTCGGTGACGTCGTCCTGCAAAATGAAAATGACCTCTATTGTCTTTCCTGAAAGTCAGAAAGAAACAACTTTTTTATCAGAAGGCGATTCACATAGACTGAAGGCCAGTCAAAGATTCAGAAGACTTAGTAATGAAGTTGCGGTTTTAGCATCTACAAAAATCATTTTCTGCCTCTTTCTGGATTTGTTTTAATGATGTTTTGATGGTTTTCTGATTAAATCGCAATTCGTTATATAATTCGTCTCGCTGTTCAAAGTATTAAGTCGTTTGTTGAGAGAATTTTTACGTGTGGGAATACAGAAGCCAACTGCCATGTACCATTGCGCTTCAGATGTTATTCTGTAACTGAAGACTTTATTTGAAATAATATTTTTTATCAACAAAATGTGAAACGGCCGTTCATCTTATAAATAACTTAATCTCAACCATTTTTAATTATAAAATTTTAGATTTATTATTACTCCATTTGGTGGGTCCGGTAGCCGAGTGGGTAAGGGCGCTTGGCTGCGGGTTGGAGGTAGCGGGTTCGATTCCCGGCCTTGGCGGAGGACGGGAATTTTTCCACGCTTCTTTCTCCTCCAAACGGGCCCTAGGGTCTATCCAGCCCTCTATAGAATGGGTACCGGGTTTCTTTCCCGGGAGTTAAAGGCGGGCGAGCGACGGGCCGACCCCCCGGACTCAACTTTGTCCCGTAGGTTCTGAACACTGGAGCCTACCCTCCAGCAGCATTGCGCGGTCCTCTGGGCCTGATCGCAACTTTAACTTTAACTTTTATTACTCCATTTGAGGCTGGCGAAGGTCGACACATGAATTTTCCTATTTTATTTTAAGTGTGTATTTATTATTTTATCTTAATTTTTGAGGTGCCACATTCTTGTTCATAATTGATATTTGTAGCATCAATAACTTATCATATAGACTGAACAAAGTATTTTATGTTTTGAATCGATATTATATACCGATTGCAGACAACTTTCACCACTGTATTCTAAATCCTGATATTCGGTGTTAGCATGTTATCTCATATTAAAATAAATGTTTAGTTAAGACTATTTTTTTAGATGCGCAATTGCAAATCGTGTTATGCCTTGAATTCTCTTATTCCTAAGTGGTAATTACTTGAGTGTTGCTAGCTTATTTCTCATTCTATGTAATAGTCATTATAAATTACAGAAATTACTTAAACATTACAACTTTACGAAATAAATATATTTTGAACCACACTGAAACCGCCATCGCAACAGCACAGAAAATTCGTTTTATCATCGATTTAAGGTTTAATTTAAAAAAAAAAAAAAAACTAAAACTTGAAGTTCATAACTTTGAAGTTTATAACTTCAAAAGCTTATCGTTTAAGATTCTTTGTTGACGTATCATGAATAAAACATTTATTTTTCGAAGATACAAATATCTTAGAATAGAACCGAACCTTCGAATTATTTATAAAGTAACTATTGAAATACAGAAATCTTCATTTTTCGATATTTTTTAAAATAAATATTTTCATTTCTCTTAACAAAAGCACATCAAAATTGTTTTCGGAATGTAATCTTTGATGACCAAACATTTGCATTTTCAACACTAATAATGTTACTTAACTACCTTTTATTCTCTTATTCTATTGTTAAAACATAGACTTTGTGTTTTTTTTTGTGTTTTTTTTGAGATTACGGATTCGGCTGCTATGAAACGAAAACAACATAAGGAAAAGCAGTACCAACATAAATCAGTGGTTCCTCATATTTCTGAAACCCACAACCATCTATCCAAACAAAAAAAAAAAAGTCAAACTAGCCAATTGTACTTACTTTATGTCTTTATTTCTTTACTAGCAGCAAAAAATCTGAAAAAATATTTTATTATCAGCAATCAACTACAAAGTAAATATCTCTTTATAAACTATATTTTTTGTAAAAACAGCATCAGATCCTTCTATCAGATGTCCTTGATTTATTCGGTCAAGAATTTTGATTTTGACGTTGCAAGCACGACGTGCTCGAGAAATAGCAACATATAACTAAAAACAGGCTCTGGTAAATAAATACCAATCGTATCTAAAGTTTGTCCTTGTAAATAAATTTTACTAAAAAGTAAGAATGGAAAATTATCATTTTTGACCCATAACGCCGAAAGGCATTTAAAACTCACCTTTGTAACTCATTGCGCTAACTTGTGAACGAAGCTTCTACGGCAAAAATGGTTTGGAGTTTCGAAATCAGCGTAAAAAACTGAGTAAGTTTGCCAAATTTCATTAAAATGCGTGCAGTGGTATCAAAATTATTTGGTTTTGAACGTATGTTTTGTTAGAATTTCAGTTGTCTAGGTCAGTTCCCAAGGATTCATGGAAACAACTTGGAATAACAAAATGAACTAATATTTCATCCAATGTGAGTACCCGTGATTCAATGGTACCATTGAGAACCCTTGGATCTATCTTAATAGCTTAATTATATCGAGTTACAGATAGACAGATGAACTTAGCCAATTATATTTATTTGATGATTTGATTTGATGATTTGATTATTTTCTTTCTCTGATTCCAAATACAAAAGAAATCCGATATTTTACATTCTTTTACTAAAGTATTATTATTTTAGTGTTTGGGGTTTTCTTTACCTTTCTAATCAAAGTTTGGTGTCTGTTTTATCGGGCATTGGTTTTTATTATTTTTTTCCTGTCTGGTCAGATATCTTGGATCTGTGTCCATTTATCATTGTTTTGTTGTCTTGAACGCAGAACTGGTGATGACTTTCTCTTTTATTTGCAAATGCCAAGGACGTCCTCATTGATTTTAATGTTAATGAGACAAAGTTTTCATTAAATATTCTTCGGGCTATTAAATTAAAAATCTCTTACAAATCTGAAGTTTTCTTGGAAGGAGGACAGAACAAATAAATGGATTAGACACATCCAACTTTTCAAGTTAAAAAACAGAAAAACTCTTTGTCTTGAAAACGGTATCGGATTTTGCTGCTTTATATTCGTGGCGAAAAGGTCGTAGCTGAACATGACTTCTCTAGAATTTGCATTTAAGGATATCATCTCTCAAAATTTGGAAAGGTTAGCTTAAACAAAAAAGCAGGCAACGTCTTTCTCTCTTGATTTCCCAACTAAATTCTTCATGGTTCAACATTTGATTGTTTGGGAGAAAGCGTTTATATTAACATTGCTTTTTTTGTTTCTTAGCAGTAAAATCTTGTTTCAAGCATTCAAGAAAACTGTGTACATTATAAGATTATTACATTTTTTTATTTTTGAAAGCTTTTTAAGTTTTTGACTTTTCTTAAGATTTTGGTTAAGTAATGGCTTGCCACGTTTGAGGCTTGGGTTCGAATTCCACAATCGGCATGGATGTTTCCTTTCTTTCCTGTGTTTGTCTTCTTCTTTTCTTTCTCTCCTTCCGCCGTCTATGGCATATTCTGAATTTTTAGTATTTATACGATAGGCCTAGTACTACACGAGCGTTGCTAAAGCCCAAAAATATCCTGGTCCACATTTGCGTTGAAAACGCTAGATGTGGTCAACACGAGGATTGCTAACGCACCATTAGTTTAGAACTGATTATTAGAACTGTCGTGTACACTTCCTGTTTCACTTTCCACAGAAGTATATGGAAATTCGCTCGGTTCTGTAAGTACTAAGACCAAGTAGTAAGACCAGTACTAGACCAGCACTAAGGCCCAAGGCCCGAATAGGATGTAAACATGGTTCAATTACAGTGTTGACTTCATTTTATTTAGTTTTTGTGAAAATTTGCGAACCACCTTCGGATTAAACAAGCAGACAGAAGGACTGTCTATGTACATCAAGAATTCATAATTGCAGAATTCATTAACGGACTCTTTCCTTCCCTTTATCGAATTTGGCCAACTAGGGACCACGTAACTAGCTCAACCTGACAACATCAGGGCGAGGCTAGTGAAATTCAAGAAAGGGGGGGACGAGAATTATATCCCGTCCAGGATAACCCTGAGATAGTAAGTCCCAGGTGGGAAACGGACGAAACACAGAAGAAAGAAAGAAACAGCCATGCCACCACCGGGATTCGAACCCGGGTACTGGCGCATCGGCCACAACGGCAGCCCGCCTGCTAAACCGCACGGCCACGCCAGCACGGCTAACGGACTCTTTGTTTTTATTTTTTTTTATTTTTCTTACAAATACAAAAACCGAAAAAAGAAAAAAGTAAAGAAATATTAAATTAAAGGCAGATGAATTTTTAGATGACATAATGCAAAGAATTAAGACTAGCTTAAGATCGTTTCTAATCTCATTGATGAAAATATATGATTCAGTTCCTTCTTTAATTAAAGCCATTTCAAAAGATTCATTTTTTATTATTATTACTGTAAGACTGTTTTTAATAGTATAGTTTTTTTTTTGTTACCAGGGTCTGTCAAAATTAAAGGTAACTTTTAAGAGAGAAAAAAAAGTTTAAAGTAAAAAAAAATTGCAATTGTGGAATTATAAAAAATACAGTGGAATTATTAAAAACGTTCCATAAACACATAATTTTAATACATTTATATTTAAAAAACGTATATATACAGCGCAACTGATTTTTCAAGCCATATCCCAAGGCTTTTCTTCTGAACATATTCTAAATTAAAAATTGTGTTTAATTTAGAATTTTTAGTTTAGAATATGTTCAGGCTGAAGAAAGGCCATATGGTACGACGTGAAACCGGTTCCGCTATGTATGTATGTATGCACGTAGTTTTTTTTAAATATAAAATGTGAATCAGTAAAATTCTATTAATTCTAAATGAAATGTCATTTCATTATTCATAATGTAGTCAAGACTTACAGAGAGAAAGGGTAAATAGCATCAAGTTATTTCATCTTTATGGAAATGTTAAAACTAAAAGGTTTACATAAGTGTTATGATTTTTTTTTAACTCTGTGTTAATGGAACTTTTTTTAGTGAAATTATTTTGGAAACGCGTAAAGCCTTTTAGTTTTAACAAAGATGAAGCAACTTGACGCTATATTTACCTTCCTCTTCATACGTCCTTGACTACATTATGAATAAATGAAATGACATTTCATTTAGAACTGATTGAATTTCACTTATTGATTCGTTCTATTGATTTGTCCCTTGATTATCCGTTTAAATGACTGCATCTAGTTACCACTGTCGATTCGGGTGAAACCAGTTATAAATTTCGCGATTCCGTCAGCGTCCGATTTGATTTGGGAGTATTTGGCGAGAGGGTTGACCCCGGCGATGACGGATCGCGGTGTTGGGGCCATCCTGGGTTAAGACGAGCATCCCGCCAGGCAGCGTGATGTATGGGAACATGGGGTTAGACTTCAATCCCTGATGACTTCACAACCTTGAGTTATGGGGGTATCTCTCCACTCGGGGACACTGCCTCCCTCCTGCTCCCTTGCACTCTTCCCCTCGACGCTGTGCCAGGAGTCATCCGTCACGATAAGGTTCCTTTTCTCACCCCCCCTTTCCATCAGAGCAGCACCACTGACCCCTCCAACGGACGTTGTCATTTAAAATGCACTCGGGAAAAGTTTGAGCATCCTGATACAAGCTGTAGATATTGATTCCTGAATATTTCATGCAGACTAAGAGATTTTCTCAGAACACCAAAACACACATCATGGGAGCTTTTCTCAGGCGCCACATCGATGCTTTTACACAAATAACTTTTTTTGTAAGCCGTTACGTATTTTATGAAACGTGTTATTGGTATCACTTACAGTTATTTTATTATTTGCATATTTAAATTTTGAAATAAACAAAAAAGTATTTTGATGAAAATGCTTTCTTAAAAGAAATAAAAGCAAGCAAATACATCAAGGCAATAATATTGAGGATATTCTCAATACTATTATGTCCTTATGATTAATAATTTTGAATTCGCGAGTGCGACTGCAGATGTCACTCCTCAACACCGAAAAGTACAACGAATGTTAAGTAGCTCCATCTTGATTCGCCACCTGAAGCCAATTGGTTAAGCAATGAATCATTTGTGGACGCGTTATAAACAGTCGCGTCACACAGGCACTTCTTTATTCTTTACGGATGATCTACTCAATGTATTATCTCTGCAGCTTTTAAATATAGAAATAAGTACATTGACAAATACCTTTTTATTTATTTATTTGGAGATTATTTATTTCAATATAATGAAGTGAAGGTGAAAATCTTTACAAAAATACTTTATAATTTAAGGATGAGACTTGTGCTACCTTCTGTCCGGTTTCCGGACGTTGATTTTTACAATGTAAAGAGATGCTGCATTTTTGATTCGAAATTGATTTAAAGAGAGCTTTTTTTTTCTCTTATTTAAAAAGCTAAGTACTAATAATCAAATAATCCTAAATAACTCTTGGTAAATTTTAAGTTATGATCTTCTTTCGTGAATTTTTTTAACTGGGATGGAAATATGTTGCTCCTTAGATGCTAAGAGCATCTGAAGTTAGTGACCCTTCTTGGATAAGAAGCTCAGAGAATTCCTAATTTGCCGTTACTTAATTCGGTGTTAAGGAGAGGAAATGGCTAGAGAACTACAGTATTTTGCAAAAAAAAAAAAAAGGGTTTGCCATGTATGGTCATTATGTAGCGATCGATTTTTTTCTGGAATAAACGCCACCAGTCATGACGTCATCAACTTGAACTCCGAGCAATAAGTCCAAGATGGCGTCGTTTTGTGATCGCATAAGCGTGACCAAGAAAGGACAAACTTTGCATAGCCAAGCAAGGGGAATAGTGAGGAACGTTTGTAATTATTTCAATCATTATTATCGAAATATATTCGTAATTGTAGAAACTACAAAAACCAGAATGTTTTCGTAATGTTTATAAGATTTCAGTTACGGATCTTAGCAATAGATGGCGCTGTTACGTCCTGGAAACATCAATCAATAAGGAAATTACGACATCAAAAGCTCTTCTTTCATGAACTGAACTGTAATATGATGGAAATATTAAGTCTCGTAAATTCATACAGTTAATTCAACAGGAAATAATAAAGACCTAACATTTGCCCCAACCTATCAGAAATCAGTAAGGATAGCGGTGATGGCTGCGATAGCAGTGAGAATGATTCCATTCCAGCACGACTACGGAGTCGGAAAAAAAAAATAACTCCGACTCTAGAAATAGAGTCAAGTACGACTGCGACTTCACAACCGTGCTTTCTTCCCAAACACCGTTAATACAGAGATGTTGAGCTCAAGTCCAAGAGTGGGACATCAGCAGTTGATGAAACCATACAAGAAATTGTCATCGAAAACCTTTTTTATTAAGTATTTCGAATTTTTAAAAAAACTATTTATTTAAAGTGAGTAAGAGAAGAAATTAAAGCAACAAATTAAAAAAAAGTTTGGAAAGGAGGGGTCTGTGAGTTTTCGAAGGGTCCAATGTGGTAATTGTTTCTTTCTGTTCGAGTTGAGGTAATGAATTGTTCATTTGTACAGGATTTCCGTCTTCTTTGTAACATCGCTATTTCAGTTTGTCGGGGGTTTAGTCGTCCGCATGTGCGAAGTCGGAATCTAATTAGAAGAAACATTAAGTTGGTGTCTCGTGCGCGAAGAAATTGCATTCACCATTCGCAGGATCAGGGATTAAGGTCTTCTTCCCTTTTTTTTTTTTTTTTTACTTTTGAAATTCAATTTTAAAGGAGAAAGTCAAACACTTATGGACGTTTGTTGAAAAATTTACATTACCGTAAATGACATATATTACCGTAAATAATATATGTAAATATAAAATTACAATTTTATTATTTAATGTTGCAGTGATTAAATAGCTGCAATTTAGATAGCTTATATTCAATACAAGAATAAATTACTCTACATTTCATCCTTAAAAGTCAATTGGAATCGGAAATTTATTTAAAAAAAAGTTTATTTAGTTAATCTTGTCAATTTTATCAATGCCATCAAGGGGCAACTTAGTAGCAAATTGTAACAGTTTATTTGTAAATATTTTTAGAAATTATTTATTTGTAAATATTTTTAGAAATTATTTATCTGTATTTATTTTATTCATTTTAATCGTTTACCGTTGTTTATTTTAAAACATTCGTATTCTATTTCCTAATTATTGATTTTATTTTTTAAATTCTTTTCCGTTGCAGCCGTTGAGTCAGTTAATTAATTTAACTTCATTATGTTTTTATCCAATCATTATATATATTTTTAATTACTTAGCCAATCAAATCAAACTATGTAAGCACTATAAAAACCAATGCTATAAAATTAAATTAATTCAGTTCAGTTCCAGAACTTGACTCGTTGGTTTTCCACCTCAACGACTCTCCCAGAAACACCATTACAGTATTGTTATCACTAAAATTAAAGAATTAATTGCATAAGTGAAGTTTATTAAAAACAACATTCACTTGTAACTGATATAATCTTAAATTCATGTACGCAAAAATATCAGGTATAAGTTACAAAAATCCATATTTCTGTCTGTCATTTATGTACAGATGTTATGTATTTTTTGTATTTATAAGTTGTTGTTTTTTTTTTTTTCTTTAGTTACTATGCCACTAGTTTCGAAGGAGTGTACTCCACCTTCCGTTTCATTAATTTAACATAATCATTTCCCTTGGCTTAAAGTAGAACAAATAATTAATAAAAGCTGTGCCAGACATTTTTCATGTGTTGGTGAATCCTCTCTCGAAATTTCCGTCTCTAATTACTTTTCGAGATTTGAATACTATTTGACGATGTCTTTTTGAACTCCGTAACCGAATTCCTATTTTGAATATCACGTATTTTTCGATGAGCTCTTGCCGCTTCCATCTGCACGGAAATCAATTGATTTTTGGGCGTAGCTCTGACAGAGGCAATTTTTGTTGGGCTGTCGAGCAAAAGCTGCGCGTGCGACTTCAATACACTGAGTCAAACTGCCTCTAAACAGGCCCTGATTGGGTTTAATAATTGAATATCTAATGATTCATTCGAACTACTGATGGTTGTCAAAATCACTTTTCATTTCGTTTTCTTTTCCTTTTTTTTTTTTTTGGTAAAAATATGAATCGTTCAAATATTCATCAGTTCAAATCATTCAAGCGGCGAATAAGTTTCTTTTTATCGATTCGGAATAAATCGTTCGTTGGCATTCGGTGGCAGAATTACTCCTGTAATCTAGTAAGTTTCAATAAAATTTGCCATTTTTGGAAGAGGAATTGCGATTCTGCCTAGTGTTGGTCTGAAAAATATGCTGAGAATTTGATGATGGACTTTACTTGGTTTTTGTGATTGCTGTTCAATGAAATTGCCAGTCGCTGACGAAATGGGAATTTTCAAGTGAAGAAGAAAGCTTTTAGAGATAAATGTTTCTATGTTAGGTTTACGATGTTTGAAACGTTGGTTTTTGAATGTTATTTTATTTATTTCGTACATTATCAGTAAGTGAAATTCGAAACATATACTTTGTAAATAAGGAGAAAAAAAAATGTAAGACATGTCCAGAAATACAGAATTCAGAAGCAGACAGATTTTTCATTCCATAAAATAATTAAGATTCAACTGATGTTATTTTTTTGTTTTGTTTTAGTCTTCTGATAAGGATCAGAAGACTAATATTCCCGTTTTGTCTGTTTGTGGACAAGTATCATTAAAATATCATTAGCAACAATCACAACAACAGCAACAATTGCGTCTTTTGCGTGCGCAACAATCACATTGTAGCGCACGCTGTTATAATACAGCTTTACAACAATTACAATAATCGCAACAATTGCGCCTTTTGCATTCGCAACAATCACATTGATAATACAGCTCTACAACAATCACGATAATCGCAACAATTGCGCCTTTTGCATTCGCAACAATCACATTTATAATACAGCTCTACGACAATCACGATAATCGCAACAATTGCGCCTTTTGCATTCGCAACAATCCCATTTAAATAAGGAAATTAAAGCAATATCAATTATATTTTCTTCTACATATCAGAAGACGTTGCGAAGCATTGTGATTGGTTTACTAATCGTTATCCCTATCCTGTTTATTTTTACTGTAATATAATAAAACTGATTCATCACAGAGACATGATGTCAGTTGCGAACAGCTGATTTCCCTTAAATATAAATGAGATGATGACAATTTTTTAGTAATTTATATGTTTTTATGAAATATTTTATAACAGAATTTACTATTGGTAAATATGGGACGACTGCAATAGTAAATCATTGGTATAAGTTTATGGTACTGTCAAACTCATTCACATCCTCTTCTGTACTTCGTCGGGTCGAGGCTTTTTAGGATAATACGATACATGGAAGTTATCGGCAGATAGGGTAGCCGACTTCCCATTCCTCTGCTGCACTTACGGCTTTCTTATTCCTTATTTGAAGCAACACGTTAGAGTTTCTCCTCAGCAGCCACCCGAGGGCGCGCCGGATAGGAGTCTGGTCTCCCTTCTTTTAATAAATATACTGAGGTGGTTTCCCAATTGCCATCCATTCAGATCATTCTAAAGAGAAAAATGAAGAAGCAGACAAACACAGGAATGGAAATAAACATCCATCCCGTGCCGGGAATTCGAACTTGGGTTCCAACACTTCTGCCTCATGAAAGGCCGTCATTTTGACCACAAGGCTATGCCGGAACTGCGATACAGTCAAAATGAATCGCAATTAAAAAATATAATTCTTACAGAAATCCTTGTACAATCCCGCAGTACATATAATCCTTAATAAAAATACTTGAAATAATAAAAAAACTTAAAAAAAAAAGCTGAAATATTTAATAAAAGTAATGACAAAATAATTAAAGATATTATTTAATGATTTTTGACCTGGGTTTTTGAGTATCTTTTTTCTTGTTTTTTCTTTCAGTTTCTCTTAAATAGAAGTTCATGTTTTTAGTCTAAATTTGAAAATGGATATTTTTTTAGATATTATAATATAGTAACAGTATATTTTAAGATTGCAATAAACACTAGTGGAATGGAAATTAAAAACTTATTTTCACAATAATAAGTTTTAAATTCAGTTTCCTTGACTGTCTTCCATGTACTTATTTTCTTGTATTTCAACAACTAAGTCCTAATAACCTTTCCTTTGTTTCCCTCTCTTTAATTATTCCAAGAATAAATACTATTGAAGTGGTATTATGTTATTTGTTTGCCCAGGGGCGCCCGTGGCCGAGTGTGTCGTGAATCGGGGGCGGGTAACCGCAGTGCGGATCGGACCGTCCAGCTTTCCAAATTTAATTAAGAATTAATGATGACAAACTCCGAGCCACCTGCCTTTGTTTACAGGGCAACACGAAAACCCACTACTACAAGAGCCATCAAAAAATAAAGCCGCCGACTGAGATGGAATAAATGAAAGATGCAGGAAATGTGGTTGCAGTAGGGGTTTACGAGAGGGTGAGTTTCAAAAGCCCCTTGTTCTCTACCCCCCCACCCTTTAGTCTTGTCAGCCTCAAGCCCTGTGGGTAAACAGGACGTTCTTCCAGCGACAGTATATCAGGAAGGCTTTCTGCGCACGACTGCCAAAACACGATCTCAGTGAAGGGGAAATACGGCTTAGCTCATGTCCTACCCCTTCTCTAGTTCTGCATTGTATGATAAAATGAACATATTGTCATATGGTTTTGATGATTCATAATCCTACACGATTTTATGAGTTTATGTTTTGTTCTTTTCTTATCAGTGACATTTTGTAACAAAGGTGTTTTTTTTTTCTTAAACACAATCTCTTTTCAGGAATAAATAAATTTACATTTTATTTATTTGATTCAGAAACACACAAAAAACGTTGACTTCATATGAAATCCAATTCAGTTTTATAACTTTATTTTTTTATGTACAGAAATACAAGTCAGTGTTGCTAAAAACAAGGCACGCATTCTGTAATTGGTAACATAATACTTCTACTGTGGAGACGTTATAATAATTACGTTCTTGCCAAAGTAAGACGTCTTTTTTGTCGATTTTAAAATTGAATTCGAAATAAATATCCGCCTTAAATACGAGTCCAGTGCATTTCTTAAAAAAAAAAAATTCCTTTGATTTTATTTTTCTCAGTGTGTGGGTTGTCATCGCCGGACGGACGAACATTCGCCTTTCGGGTTGAAATTTCATTTTAACATTTCTTTTCGTTAGACTACAATTTATAATGCCAGGCAATTATAAAAACAAATATTAATAAAAAGTATTAATGATCTACAAGAATATTTAATATAAACGCCTATTAAAGTGAATAAAACATTCTGAGTTACGATATCTCAGTTCAGTGATAAGAAGCACTTTGGTCATCTTCTTCCTTTAGTTCATTGAAATTCATATTAGTAGAAAATCTACATAAAAAAAGTAGTCACTTCCTCAACGGTGGATTTATGGTTTTTAGTGTATTTTTAGCGACATTTGGAAGCTATTGTGATAATGACTGTGTTTGTTCACCCCTAACAACTCCCGAACGGAAGGTCGGATCGACAAACGGATTTCACCATTGTGTTCAGAGGCCCAAAAATTAGGGATGGGTAGATCGTGAACTAGTTCGTATAAAAGAACTATAGTTCATGAACGACCTAGTTCAAATGAACTAGTTCATGAAAAGAACTAAATAGTTCACGAACGATCTAGTTCAATGAACTAGTTCGTTCTTTGACCACTCCAGTATTGGCTATTGGAATTGGTTTATTTCGTTTTATATTAAGTATTTTGAGAACCTTTTCTTTTTTTGTTGTAAAAAGTATTTGAAAACCTTTTTTTTTTTTTTGGTTCTTAAGGTAAAAAGAACTCAATAAAAAGAACTATCTCAAAAGAACTAATTCAGTAAAAAGAACGACTTTGCCCATCTCTACCAAAAATAGTAGAAATGGGATATTTTCAGGGGCCAGCGCCTCCCCATGTTCGAGATATTTGGCACTGTTTTCATTGATTTCCGCTATTAGCTTAAATGTTAGAAATGCAAGCATCTCATTTCAGTTTTCAGCTAAAGCTTGAATTGTAATGTCTCTGACTCATCTACTGAAGTTCGCTTCGAATCCGTATTATATCTATTTTGGTTTTTTTTTTTTTAATCTTTTTTTTTTCTTAATGTCCACGTGTTATTTTTTTTTTTTTTCTTATTTCCCTAACTTTTTTTATCCTTTTCTTTCCTTGTAACTTGTTTATCCTTATGTTACTGTAATTCCTTTTTTTATTATTATTTTTCAGTTTTTTATTATGAAAAATCATGGGTCGCACTTAAATTTATGCTTTAGCACAAAATTATATTCACTTTTTTTTATATATATATATTGTTTGTCTGTTTACCTTTATGAGTTTTTAACTTTTCCAATTAAGGCTTTCTTTTCCGAAGGGGACTTGACTTGCAACCGCTTTTTATGCCAACGGACTCCCGATGTCGGGAAAATAAACTTTGCTTTTTTTTTTTTTCTTTCCTCCTCTCCAATCAGCGATGACAAAAATCTCTTCGTCCCATTGTGTAAAGGAAGACGTAGTGAGGAGTCAGGAACAGACTTTTGGAGCGGAGTTTTATGAGTCGCAGACCCTGTCCTCCAACTATTTCCCTTGGCAATGTTCCTGGCAGTAAAAATTTCCCCGAGACTCCGCGAGCAGAAAAGGGGGAAAGCCTTAAAGTGTAACCCGCCACCACTTCCGCTCTTACACTCAGCGACTCGTTTAATCGTAATTTTTGCTCGTCTGTCAGCCTGCTCCGTACGACCATAACTCCCAATTTTCTGCCGCTCCCCCCTACTCCGACCTCTGACCCCTTGCTCGCGCAAAACGAAAGCGGCAAAGCTAAAGATCCGGAAATAAAAAGGCTGAGGGGGGGAAGGGGAAACCGCCTCCTTATCGCAGGACAGCAATAAGTGGGGGGAGGGGAATTTCGATCAACTAGTAAATCTCGGCGGGAAAAAAAAAAACAAACCCAAAATAGCAGCAGGAACTTGATGTTTTTCCGTCCTTGTTAGTTTTCGGTCTCAGCAGGGATAGCAGAAATTTATTTTCTTTTGTTTTGTTTTTGGTTCCTATTTTTTAACTTAATTTCTTTACAAAGCCATTGCAATATTTCGTACATTCAATTTATTTGTGGTTTCTTAGGATGAATTCAGTAACTCAAAGCTGAAGTGACCTGAGTCAGAATAGAAGTTTTTGACTGCAAAAACAAAAGCGCTTGGGTTTAGCAAAAACAAAATGAACATGATGGGAGTTGTATGTGAACTATAGTGTGGAGCATATTGTAAAGTATATTTTGGTAATACAGGAAGAACATTGAACGAGAGAGTCAAAGAACATCTTAGTGCATTCAGAAATAATCGCCCCAATATTTCTGAGTGGGCGGAACATTGTTTGGTTAATAATCATAACCCAGACCCGGAAGTTAAAAACGCTTGGAGTTTTCTAGATGTTGATTTACAGACAGTGAAAGATGGAATTAAACATGAAGGAATAAAACTATAAACACTATTAGATATAGTATTCATATATCGAATGAACATTTCAACTTTGAAAACATTATATACTTTTAGGACAAGTGAAAAAATGGTCGGGAATTTTTTTTCCCTGGTTTTTTTTTTCCGTCTACAAATGAGTTCTTACTGAACTCTTTGTTTTTTAGATATGCTTATCTGGTTTTCTTTTCGAAAGTTAGGGAGATCGAACAATCCCGATCTACTTATCGTCCCGTTTGTCTGGGATGAGATGAAGTTTGTTTAATAAACTTGTAGCTGATTGAGACAGTGACCAGTCGTTGCCTGATTAAAGCAGTGGTTTCCCAACTTTTGGATATTTCAAATTGTTAGAACTCTAGTTTGCAGAAGATGGTAATGTAAGTTTCTTTTGGCGTTGCGATGTCGTGATAAAATTGCTTACCTACTTTGGAAACCTACACAGAAGAGCAACAGTTTATTAAAATGAAAGATAACTTCTGCAGAAAAATTTTTAATATCTTTATCATATAAAACATACTTTTCCTTTTAAATACAAACTGTTGATTTTTAAATCTTTGGTTGATCCCATTTTAGACTACGGAATAAATAGCTGGATCTTCTTAAACTAAATACCAAATTAATAATATTAATAACTTAATTTTTAAAATATTTGATAACATTTATATTAATTTTAAAAATAAATCTTCCGATTAAAAATAAGAAATATTCACGAAATTTAGACAATTGAATATATATATATATAGTGATTCTAAAAAAGTATTTTTTAATATAGAAATACAACATAATATAGTAATACTCGAATTTTAACTAGAAACAATTGGTTAAGAATTTTTAATATTCCCAAACCAAATAATAATTTTGGTTTACGAAATGAAAATTACGTGAATTTTAAAGTATTTAGTCAATTAAATTGGAATAACTATAACGATAGTAGTATAAATAAAATTAATCAAATCCTAATTTCGTTGTAATTTTGATTTGTAAGCTTTTCTCAATATCGAAAAACATTTATACACATCTTTTTAATAAAACACACCCACTCAAATATGCAAATGCATTATTAAAGATAAGTTTAAAAAGTTTTAATTCTGCAATAATCAAAATAAGCTTCGAACATTTAGCTCGAAGTTCGAGAAATTAATAAAACATAACTTCTTAATCTAGACTTTGCTCTGTTTCGAATTTAGAATGCGATCATGTTATTTAAACTCATGCATGATTCCGTCTTTGCTTACAGCGTTTTAAGTTCTCTGTGCTTTTATTGGTGGTAAATTTAACACATAATTAAAAAATAATACGTTGAATTTAATTTAATGGATCAACATTACGCAAAAGTGACAATTAAACATTTAAAGGCTAAGAAAAATCCACGTATACTTTACTCAATGATAAGCCACAAAATAAGTTAGTTTGTTTATTTTTTCAGCTTAAGTTTATGCTGTCATGAAAAGCTTATCAGAATTAAAACCGTAACATTCCGCTTACATGAATCATCTTTCCGTAAATTCTTTTTTTTTCTTCTTCCTACGTCATTTTGGGTGACGTTAAACGCCACAGTGAAATGATTTAGCAAATCTTCGAAAACCTTATTTTTGTAATTCCAGGAGCTTATTTTTTTTTTTATTTTGGAAACGGAAACTCACTTCACAACTTCCTATACATTTAAAAAAGCATTTTTTTTTAAACTTCAAAGTAGCGCAATTAAAAGAGGCCTACAAATTAATTGGATATTATTTTAACTTTCGTTGTTGGTGTAACTTACTTACTACGTTTTTAAATGTTCAAACTACAGTCGGACCTCTATTTAACGAAGTCGCTAAATCCCGAAAAAAAGTTCGTTATATGGAAAATTCGTTAAATAGAGATTCACCTTTTAAAATTACTTTAAACTACATAAAACAGATTTAAAATACATAAATAATAAATATTATTAAAAAAAGCAATAATTTGAATGACATAAAGCATATATTACCACCTGCATACTTAAATGTTACTAATAAATAAAGTCTGTTAATTTTGTTTGAGGTTTTTTTTTTTTTTTGAAAGTGTTGTCGTTCATAGTATATGTCTCGCATCTTTGAAATGTACCAAAAACCCCTTCAGTATTTTCTTCAAATTGTAATTCGCTTCGGATTGTTTCAAATGATTTTAGCATTTTTCATATCTGCATCATGATCATTTCTATTTTCATCATCTTCATCTTCATCGCAATTCATAGCTGTATGGTTTTTATTTTTCACACTGTCCAAAATATCCGATTCAGTTAGTGTTTCCGAGGTCTCAACTTCAAAATCAAGTGAAAGATAATCATCAATCAGCACATCATCGTTAATTTCTTCTTTTTCCCTCAGCTGTATCCACATTTCTTTCATTTCCTCTAAGGGAATATTGATAATAAAAGCATTTCAAGGAGAAAAAAAAAATAGATACCACGAAAAAGTTCGTTAAATAGAAAATGCACTTCGCTATTTGGAAGTTATTTACGAAGAAATTAGGAAAATGTTCTTGGCTCCAAAGGAAAGTTCGCAAAATAGAGGTTCGTTAAATAGAGGTCCGACTGTATATCAATTGCTTTTCATTTATACAATCAAAACCTCTAGTCGTTTGTGAAAACCAAAGGATTGGTTAGTCGTGTTATATCACAACTTTGGTTATGATAATCCTAGAACGGTTCTGAAAAGCATTTCATTGGTAAAAAATACCTATTTACAAGTAGTGTCGTTAATCTTCTCATAGTAACCAGGTAGGTTTAGGAGGTATATGTTACTGGGGTCCAAAGGTGCGTTAGACGTAAGGCTCCCAAAGTTTCACTGAGATGAGGTCGGGTGATACTCCCTGGAAAGATACCCGGGTACCCATTCTGTAGAGGGCTGGGTGGATCCTAGGACCCGTTTGAGGGAAATTTAGCGTGGAAAAATCCAACGATGCTTTTCTTTTTGAACATTTGGAGATGAGTAGATTCTAAAGACTTAAAATTCATGACTTTGATCCGTTTCTTGAAATTCTTAAAGAGTTGATAAAAGTTTGACTTACGGAATGAAACTTTGTAAAAAAAAAAAAAAATGTGTTCATTTTCAAACACTGTTTCATTTTCAGAATACGTCCTAACGTTGTTACTTGGAAAGTTCGTTTCGTTTTGTGGTTGAGAAGTAATATTCTTCGTGTGTTGTCGAAGCTTCTTTTTTTTTTCCTTCTTCCCCAAGATGGCGCTGACTCGGCTGCTTAATTACAAGTCCTCAGCAAGAATTAAATTTCCAATGAGTGTGGGTGGGAAGGGCAGGGCCTCGGACTCATAATAGACGCCTTTTCGCACCCCGTAGCTTTCGCCAAGTTGTTTATTACGAAACAATTACAAAAATTCTTATTAAAATATGCAAATGAAGTTTTAAAGTAATCGACCAAGAAGAAAAACAGAGGGAGGAAAAAAAAACGAAGAAGAAGAATTCACTTCGGAGATGAATTCCCATCTTCTTCGTCCTTCTTTTCATGGTAATTCAAGATAACCCACACAAAGAAAAGGCTGTAATGTATGGTGTTGTTGTTAGCTTATGTTTTATGGATCGAAAAAACCACTTGTGATTCAGTAGAGTTAAATGTTTAAGCATTGCTAAATATTTTCGAATATTAAGTTCCAACGTTCACAAAGGAGGCAGGACCTGAAATTCTGCTGAATCAGCTTTGAGGATAAGTTTTAAAGTTAGTTGGGAAGCTCCATGGAATGCATCCTGCCCTGTCTCAAGCAATTCGGAAAATTCCAATTTTTTTTTTTTTTAAGTCGTTCTTTCTATTTGTTTTGAAGAACAAATTCTGAAATATTACTCAAGTTCGCGATTAATATCGTTAATAATTTATTTCTTTACTTTTTTTCCTCTTATTTTGTTGTAGTCGTGAAAAAATTATTTTGTTTTTATGTAAATGATTTCGTATTCCATAAAACCATTTCTCATTTTACTTCAACAGTTGATCAGTAAATAGTACCGTACATTGAATATAAATTTTAATATTTATTGAAACTTAACATAACTGAAGTAAACAAGAATGTATTACTATAATTAACACTCATGATGTCTGTAACAATATTAGATAAGGACTAAACACACGCGTGTGTGTGTTTGGTCCTTATTTAAAAAGAATGTGGTAGACCCAAAATTTAAAGCAAAAACAAAAAATAATTGTGACTAATTTTAACGTGTGTTAAAAATTGATATTCATTATAATTAAAAATACATTATGTACGGGAGCTTTCGGAATCCTTAACGGATTCCCTTGTCAACTGACAAGGGAATCCGTTAAGGTTTCCGAAAGCTGCTCTAAGTAAATAGCCTACGTACTGTATTTTTAATTATATTTTTAAGCTTCATTATCTGTTTGTCTTTAATTTTAATGAAAACAAAAAATATATATTAAAAATAAAATGAAGAAAATTCAGGTGCTTGCCTCTGCCATTCTCGATGAAGTTTTCTTTAAGCAATTAATAGAAGTACCTTATATATAGTAAAAGGCTGAGACCCAGTGTTGACTAAGTGACATCCCAGGTAGCTATTTCATGCTCATTAGTGTTCTTGAGCTGGGAACAGTCACCAGTAAACAGCAAGATCATTTAGTAAACTGGGTCTCAACCAATTTAATGTCTTAATATAAATGAGTTGACAACGGAAAGTTGATGTGGCTTGTATTTGTTTTTTCATCTTATTCTAAAGAAGTTGCAAGAACTTTCTACTACAACTTTGTTAATAATAAATCAAGTAATCACTATCAGCTCAGACAGAATTGGTCTAAGTTCGACGCCTGGTTTAGGCTGAGCTTTTCTTCTTTCGACATTTCAGACGTTAGGCCAATGTACAAATATAACTCATTTCAAAGTCGTTAGATGATATACATTAGTTGGGCTAAGTTGTCTTGGATTCTACTTCTTCTCGGATCGGGATTTATCCGAATTTAATTCGCTTTCAAAGAAGCCGTAGAATGTAAGAAATTTAGCAATTTCAAAATTTTTAACTGTTTATAAATTTTAAATACACGATAGCAGAAGTGTTTTAGGGGTTATTAGAAAACGTTGTGTCATGGAAAATGTGAAACTCATTTATCGGTACAGAAACTGAAATGACTTTTTACAGGTCCTTAATTTTGTTTTTATTTATTTACTTGATGTTTTGACTGAATCTGATTGATATATTTGAGGTTTTTATTACTTAGAATTGTACAAGTAAGTTTTTCTAACAAAGTTTAATGTATTTCATTAATCTTTTAGTTTAACTCTAAACTTTTAAGGTAAACAACAGAATGTTTGCTAAGTCCGTTTTATACAGATGCACTTACTTAATGTTATAACTATTCATGAGTCTTTAAAAACATTATTCAGAATAAATCTCGGATTAGGAAAGATGGTAATTTGTCTTCTTTGAATTTAAAATGTACTTGTATGATATACATGTATATATATAAACTGCGAAATCACGAGCAACTCCAAATAAAAAATAAAAAAAAAAAGAATAAAAGTGTTAATGTAAACATTGAAGCTACACTACAAGAAAGGATAGAGTTTCTGTGAACGTTTGAAATCTTTCTCATAACCTTTTGGCCATCGTAAGACCTCGTTCTATTTTAAGTCTGATTCTTGTGTAATGCTGCTTTTCAGACGAAACGAAGGAGGCGAGGGATAAGGAGTAGAAAAGAGACTTCCCTATCAACGGAGCCCTTCACGACGCAGTGTAAACAGTTCTTGCAGAAAAAAAAAAGATTGGGTTTCTCGTATTGGAAATGAGACTATCTGGCATGTTTTGGGGCATCGAATGAGCAGCTCTTGCACCACGTGACGGGAGAGGGCTTCTCTGTATCAGTGGGCGCCCCCTATCTGCGGTCAGACGCGGCTCATAATGGAGCGGGTGTATTGAAGCAGCGTCTCTTATCAAGTCTGTGCCACGGCTGATTTATATCCTGGCTGCCGGAACCTGGTTCAGGGCCCCTCGGTCCAAAGTGTAAACATCGGTTATCAGAGTCGACGAAATTTTCGCAGCCACCAAACGACTCCTCCCCTCAGTTGCTGTTACCCTACCAACGATACACAGTTATTGGCCAATATTTCACAAGATCTGGGAACCAAAGGACTGAGTTAAAGGCAAACGAAAGATACTCCCTCATTGTTATTGTTTCACCCACAAATAAGGAGGGATAGTAAAGTTTTTCTCTTACTTACATACACAAAACTTTATTTTTAATAATTTAATAGTTTTTCGTTCTGGAAAAATTATTTTATTATTATTATTCTAACAATTCTGCTGAGAGAATTTTTCATTCTGCTTTTCTTCTGTTTCGTATAGAATTATAAATTTTGTATTCTTTTATTTAACTTTATTTCTTTTTTGCTATTTTTGAATCCATATTATTGGAAAGATTGAAATTACCTTATTTGTAGATATGTTTTAGATCTTTCTTTTATATCTATTCATTTGTATGTACATGCAAACATACGGATCTTTAGGATACGTATATTAGCTGTAGATACATATTTATACTAAACTTCGGCATGCGTTCCCAACAGTTAAATGTATAATAGTATATGTATCTATCTATCATCAAAGAAAAGTTGTATCTTTTCTGGCCCTATCTCTTCCGAAACTATAAGACACAGAAATACAAATAAAGCATAAATTGTTAGGTGTAGTATTGAGATGTAGTAATTCAGCTACGTATTCACATTTTCGTTGTTTTTTCGACCGGATGTCCCAGGACGATCGAAAAATTCCGGTTCCCCCCCCCCCCCCCCGCGACAGTGTCATAGAATTCTGAAATTTAGTCTTTATCTATATAAATATACTGATATCAAAGAAGCGCTGCCGGTGAAGAAAAAGGAGTGGATCTAGTAGATCGGTTGTATGGAGGGAGATTCTGAAGAAGAAGGAAATATAAAACTATAAAACTTCATAAGAAATCTTAATTGATTCTTTTGTTTTTGCCATTAAGAGTTATATATAAGCTTGCCGACAAAACTCACGATACTAAGCAGGATTACCATTCGTAATGATTAACTCCTCACGGGTCCCCTACTACTGGTTTTAATTTTTTTTGTTTTTTTAACCATTTCATTACTACATAAGTCAGGAAAGAACGTTAGGGCTAGGTTTTTATTTTTTATTTTATTTGTGTCTGAACCAGCTATAACACATTATTTCATGTTGCGTGAAACAATTCATATTTTTCCATCGATGAAGATTTTCGGAGTAAAATAGAAGAAAACAGTGCCCAAGTCGTAACAGTACAGCCATGCTGTATGTTGTTACTTTTGAAGACTATTTGATGTTAGTGGAAATTTCAATTTAGTCGTGACTTGTGAGGGAAATTCAGCTGTGTACTGTAAGATAACGAAGTAACTTACTTGGGATTGTAATTGTAACTCCTCCTTCTTAATTGGCTCGAACAACTGAATCCTTACCATCTGTGGTACGTTTTTCAGTAAGAAATGTTGAAAAAAAGAAGATGCTTTTTCCCTCCACTGCCAACGGTTACAATTACTGAGCAGTTCGTGAATGGTTTGTCAGTCATCCGTTGCCTAGCAACAGGCTGTTCCGTTTTAGAGTGCTTACAAGCCATTACTACCAATACTTAGAAGGAAGACCCAAATACTTATATCAACGTAAATAACATATATGAAAAGAAAATTAACAAAGAAATAACAAAACTTTTAACGAAATAACAAGAAATAAAAGAGTGCAAAGAGAGCTTGTAGATTCCTTCGTACCATCTCGATGAAAAGTGTTTACTAGTAATTGCGTTATTTTCATTTCGTAATGTTACATACTGCAGAACCTATCTTTTTCTTTACTGAATATCTAAAATAAACTAATAATTTTATTTTGCTCAGAAATAACAACTGACAATCTGTAAGTATCATTAATTCTAATACCTTACCAACATTGTTAGAAAGTTCAATAGTCAAAAAATAAAAGCCCTTACAAATTATTTAAAGTGGAAGTTAATGACGTCATTCAATGCCAAAGATAATTTCTTTACTCTTGGTTGAGGACGATAAAATTAGTGGAGAATGTTTATCGTTGTTTTTTCCTGTCTCTTTCGTCTCTCCTTTCCTTCTCATTCTAATTGATTTGCGAGTCTTTATTCAAGTGGCCACTTGAAAGGGAGCTTGTGTTTGCTACTGGATTTAACTTTACCCGTTCGCTAGAGCCACTTATTAAAGCTCTGCTAACAACAGTGTATTAGCATATTTTTCTCTTCTTTTTTGGTCTAATTCGAACTCTTTTAATTACATTTCAATTTTAGGCTTTAATGGAATCAATCTGCTTGGTCACCCTGTTAATTACCAATTATCTGCCTACACTAGGCAGAGATTACTTTAAGCCTACGAGAGGCTTTAACCAACGGAGACCGGTAATAATCTATTGCAAAAAATTTTGCTAATTAAAAAAAAAAAAAAAAAAAAAAACTAAAAAAAAAAAAAAAAAAAGCTGTTATTTTATTAAATCCCTCGCTGTGGGAAAAAATGCATATATGGTAATACTATTCTCCATGTTTTTTTTCTTTTATTTTAGGGATTATCTATAAAGCTTAACTCTTGGGAAAGTATCCCTTGTCTAACGAAATAGTTTTATAGAATAGTTAATTAATTACTGGGCTGAAATTACGATGAGATAGGGGTGATGGGATACTTACAGCAAGTAAGAAAGCGCTTATCTGTGGATTAGAGTGGATTCGATCCCCAATAATGTGATTTTTTTTTTCCTTCTCCAGACCGTGTTCTAGGGTTCACCCGACCTTCTATCAAATTGGTACCGGACTTCTTCTTTTGCAAGCTAGAACTGACCCTCCAACTTTCATTGATCCCGTTATGCTGGTTTACTCAGGAGCCTCTACTTCCTGTGCAGCTTACTTGTTGAGAGTACTTGACATGTTGCCTTTAAAAAAAAAACACCCCAAAAAAATTGATGTTTATTTTAATTTCTCTGTCTCTCTCTAAAGCAAAATTGGTTACGCGAGATATTACAGTGACTCCTGTATCAGGAGCTTTGCTGATATGGATCTCCTATAGTGTTATCTAATTGCTTTGAGGCTGAATCCTTCTTTCACCAGTTTATTCCTATAGATTGCGCAGAAGAACGTGTTGAAATTCCCTCCCCGTTTGTTTGTTTTTTTCCCTAACCTTCTTTTGATCTGAGGAAAAGATTACTTTTCCTTATCGATTCTAAAGTTAGCCATTTAACAGGAACCGAATAGTTTCAGAAGACTTGAAAGTATGAAGGAATTTTTTTTTTCTCTTTGACCATTTCCATTCGAGCTTTGAACACACACAGGAGATTCTGTTCGTCGTGAAGGATCCTATTGCAGTTCCCAGCATTCCTTCCTCGCTTTGAAAAATTAGATAAATAAATAACAGAAGATCAACGAAAAGACTAAAAGCGTTTCCCACCCAGTTACTTGAAACCCGATATAAATGTAGCAATGTTTGAAAGTTTCCACGTTGTTTCCCTTTCGTTTTTTTTTTTTTTTCTTTTCTTTCCTTTCATTTTACGTTTTTTAAACAGCTTTGAGATTCTTGTTAGTCAAATTTGTGTGTTATTTTTCGATGAAATAAAAACTGTATTTGTAAAATGTAAAAACTGAGGGAATTTTTAATCCACCTATTCAACTCATATTGCGCTTTATTAAAATCCCGATTTCTCTCATTTTCAAATTACAGTATACTCTCGATATCTCGAAGGGACGCTAAAAAAATTCGAGATAGCGAGTTTTCGAGATAACAAGATCGTAACCAAAACATAAAAATTCACGAAAAAAACATACGGAATGATATTCTAAAAATTAAAGAGTCTTGATAGATGAGAATAACTCTAAATATGTAATGATAGTTGACAATAAGTCTAAATACAGCAATGATAATTTTAATTTTTAAGAGTAGTCGAATATAATTATATTTATTTGAAAAGAATTAGTAAAATACAATGAACTTAAATTGCTAGAATTTCTTAAGAAACATCTCTATTTGCTTCGACACAGCTGAACGGCGATTTTTCCGGAAAAATTCATTTTTTACTTCGAAAATTATTCGACATAACAAGATTTTGAGTGAAAACTCTTCGACATAAGAATTAAAATTAACATTAGATGAATATGTAATATCAAGGGGAAAAATAATTTTTCGACATTTCAAGGTTTTCGAGATATCTAAGTTCGAGGTATCGAGAGTATACTGTACTAAATTATTCAAAGAAGTTACAAAAATCCGAAATTGATACGGTTTTTAAAGCATAAAAAGTAATTGTTAGCTCTACAACCGAAAACTGAAGGAAGAAATAAAATTTGTAATTTAGTAATCTCACTAGACGACTCCCTGTTTCTTCTCTCCGGAAGCCTCGCATACGTAAAGAAAACAACATTTTATTTATTGAAAAAATTAAACAAATTACATTAAGTAAACTGAAAGTAAATTAAAGTTTAAATTCTGAAGAATACATGCAATATAATATTGAAATCCATTTGGAACAGTAGGAAATTTGCGCATTTGAGTTGACCTTACAACAATACTCCTGTTGAGTGCGAACTTCAATTGCTGCGGACACACGCCCACATGCTGTTTTTTTTTTTTTTTTTACTACTAACATGCGTAGATTTAGTTTCTAGCAACAAATATTATTTTGTAATGACATTACCTTTATTTATAATATTGAGTTTTAAACAGACATTGAGTATTTTTTATTATTTTAGATATTATTATAAATATTAAAGTAGAAATCATTTTGTATTTTCACTATTTTTTTAAGTAATTTTTTTTCTAAGAATAATAAATAAAATTTTATAAAGAAATAAGGCCTAATGTGCAGATGAAAACATTAAAGAAAAGGGAACTCTTCCAACATGCACCAACAAAAACAAAAACAAAAAATTTAAAATTATAATTTTTAAAGTGAATTTTTTTGAAATTCTGAGGTTGTGTACTACTTTTTGATTTGCTTAAAATATTGGAGAATAGAAATGTTTTTTCTGTGATTGTTTTCTGTTGACATCCTTGGGTTGACCCAGACCTCTGTCAAATGCCGAATTTTGATTTTTTTTTTTAAACCCGAATGTTAAAAGCAGGTTAGCGACGACTATTCGGTTTTATTTTCATTTAAGTGTAGCAATTCGTTCGTAGCAGCGAATTCATAACGAATATTTAAACATCATAATTCCTCGTAAAAAATCATTTCTTTACAGAAGATGACCACTGCGGAGAAAAGCATTAAAATCTTTATTCGAGATTTTTTTTATTTTTTTAGGCAGTAAAAGTGATTTATTTCTAGAAAGTCAAGGATTTAAGTGATTTATTTACTTCACAATTTAAATCTTAAAGTGGGTTTTTATCAAACATAAACTGAAGAAGAAAGAAAAATAGGAGAGATCATAAATTCAATGGCTATTTAAAGCGTTTTACTTTTTGTTGCCTCAAGGAGCTTCTCTTTTTCCATCGGTAGCTGTATGATGAGAATGAGAGTTGTCGTCCTTTTGGAAGTGATTATTGCAGCTGTTTGTTTCCTTTTATGCGTAAAATATAGCTACTAGACTTTTAGCTACTTAGCCTCCCGAATCCATTAGGAACAACCGGGCGATATCCGTATTTTTTTTTGCCGTTCCTGTTGGCAGCTGAGTCCAAACCTAAGTCCCACGCACGCTCTCGGCGATAGACGCTGAGTGATACCGAGTTCCCGATTTGGGCGAATTTTATCTGTTAGCAACGAGTTGGATTCTGTGTGGAACTTACAAGTAGTCATCTTAAAGCTTTAAATAAGACGGAGGAGAAGGAAAGGAAAAAAAAAAAACAACACTTCAGCAAGACCCTCTGCTTTGCCTGAGACAAGTAGGCCTATTCATCCACAGCTACAACGAATGTATTATCACAGAAAGACGCGATTTATTCTTGGAGCCAATAGTTAGAAATTGCAGCGAAACTTGGAGCTATCGAAAATTGCGCTCGATAATTAAAGAGCTTGAAGCCTTTGTGTTATCAGCAGCCAAATAAGAGGGAAGGACAGAAATAAATGGTTTAATGCTTCTAGAAGTTTAATTCTGCGCTCAGAAAACAAAATTAGCAATGCTATAGTTAGCGTCTGCTGAACGTCACAGTATCGCTACGTTACAAGAGCATAGAACAGTTTGTCATTGCGCATTGGAAATTAGTCCTTAAACCATCATAGTAATAACAATCTATTATGCAATGCATATAAAACGGATTTTGCTTCAAATATAATTTTTGTGTACAATTCACAAAGTAAAACTATTATTAATATCATTGTATTTATTTAAAGTAAGTATTTAATTAAAGACTTTTCCGATTATAGTGATAAATCGTAGTATGTCTTACGGTTATGACATTGTTAGTTACAGGTCTAGTGAGTTACAATTCTCAAAATGTATTATTTAAATAAAACCAAAAATCCCAATAACTTAGTACTTATGTAAAGAATATTCATTTAATATTACGAATCATTGAAATGGATATTGTCGAACTGTTAAACGTCTTGGTATACGTAGGTAGATAGAAATGGAGTTTATTATAAGAATTATTATTTTGTATCTAATTCATATAATAACTTCCACTTCATCTAGATGAGTTTAAGAAAAGAGTTGATGACAGATGAAGATGACAGATATTTTGTTTGTGATTTTAAATTTTAATCAATTAAAAAATATAAAGATGGATAAATTTCGAAGCATAATTAAAATCATTTGAGGATCATTTGATACGACTGAGTCTATGTCAACATTATGATTATCTGTGTGCATTGAGATAGTTAATATATTCATAGCTCGGGCATGAATCTACTCGTTCTTAGTTTTATCCGTTAACTCTGGACATCCAATACTGTACTAGTGAGGGCAAGTATAATATTATAGTATCTGATTACTCTGGACCTGATGAAGTCGTGCCCGGTCTGATAGCGGCCAACTCGGCCACAAATGTCCTCTCGAATAAACAAATAATCTAAGGACAATGCGAACATCTAAACACTGATCACTACGTATTATGAATATGTTCTATCTTTCAAGCAAATGCAAGCAACATTAAACCTTTTATTTATTTTATATATTTCTTTTTCCAATGCACCTAAAATTCTGAAAATTTAAAAATAAACTTGTGAAGTATCTGGTATTTACACCATACTTCTTTCTAATTTCCTCTCTTTTGGAAGTCTTAATATTAAGCATCAACATACTCAACATAAATAAATGTAATAAAAATATACATACATTTATTAAAACGTAAATTTTCGAAGAGAAATCGTCTCTTCTTCTTCAATATCTGGTATTTATATTTGCTTGTTTTTAATTTTCAAAATATTCAACAACTATTTAATTTAAAATTCAAAACAGTCAATTTTTTGGGTGTTTACGAGATATTACTCGGCATTTTCAATTCAAAAAAAATTTAAAAAAACCTGAATGATAAAAAATTTGTAAAATAATGTTTTGTAATTTAAAATATTTATTATTAGTGCAATTAAAGGTCCTTGCTTGAGTCAGGACCTTAAGACGATGGATTGAGGAACGTACATGAAAACATTGCCTCGTATGGTAAGGTTCACATGGTAAGCTATTGAATGAAACATTTAGTGAAAAACAAAAGGTCTGTAGTCTATTTAAGGCTGATAAAATATACGAAAAAGACAGTTTATTGGTGATCCATAATATACAACGATAAAATATGATTGGATGCGTCCCAATAACAGGATTTGAATGTTTGAGGCGGATGAAAGTTTCCATCTACTTCCGCTGCTACGCCACTGACTGTTTATATTCTTATATATTTTCTATCTTATCGATCATAAGACTTCCTATATATGGTAAATCTGTTGATAGTAAAACTCTGACTGTACTAAGATATACCTTTAATTAAATAATGAAAAGCAAACATAGATTGAGATTCTGTGAGTACCGGGAGGTATGTTTCGTGATGGTGGATGATCCGCGCTGGGCAGGTTTTCTCGAGGTTCTCTCGTTTCCCCTGTGCTTCTCCCACCATACTTTCTCAGTCTTTCTCTCCATCTTTACTTCTGTGGGTTAGTACAAATAGACCCCAGGTCGCAGTGCTTGGCATCCCTGTCACCCATATTCACCACATGAACATAAATATAGATTGAGGTTCATCACAATAATCGAATTGATCATCAGCTAGGACTAGTCACTGATGAACTGGTCTCGATGCAGCGGCAGTTGATTTTTTTTGCTTTTTTTTAGTTCTTGGTGGTTCCAGTTTACTTGATTTTATTTATTAAGTCAAACCCTTTTGCTATTAAAGTACAGAAACTACATGACTTCTTTATCCTTTGTTTCGATTGCCAGAGAACATCTTTATTAAAAGCCTTAATCTACGATAGAACTTAAGAAATTAATTCCACATGAATTAATTAGGATGCGGAACTTCTGAGATTTACTGGTTTTCATCCGAATTATTTTGAAACTGATAAAGGTCGTGCATTATTAATGCCGAAAATGGCTTTCAAAATATAACTCGATAATAATGCGGATGCAAAAGTGCGTGCGGACCCTATTTCAAATCTCCCCAAAGTAGAAGCATTAATTTTAAGATTATCTCCGGGCGGAAACGGGGAAATGAACTCACAAATTTCATTATGAATTCTGTGGCCGAACATATTTTGTTGGAATCGGTCAGAAGATCACGACGTCCGAATGGATACCGGTAACCGTCTCAGCAGGAGAGATAGCCCGCCAACACTCTTATTACCGACCGGCCTTGAATGCAACGGGGTCTCGTCAAAAGACAACATTAACGGCCGCTGCATTTAAGCGCTCGCCGATATTATGGTCTCTTCGGGAGACTCAGCCGGCAACCGCGAACGGCGAGGTGGGAATGATCGGAGCGGAAAACTGGAGGAGATCGTGACCCTCCTGGAGCTGATTCATGAAGGTCACCTTGCCGGACCGAACTGCGCCAGCCAAAACGGGCATTGTTTTATCCATGTTAATGAGCCAGCGCATCTTTCCTGAGCGCGATGCTTATGTGGCCATCGTCCATCACTGCGATGGCGAATGGCTCCCTCGGATCGTTGGCCGAATTCTTGAGACATTTGAGAATGTGGTTGGGAATGACAAATGATATCTGGGATTTTTTTTCTTACTTCGTAGAAGTAAACAGAATGGAAATTTTAATCTTCTTTGGAATTCCTAGCATCTGCAGCAGCTGACGTCCGTAGTTTGTCTGTGACTCTGCATCTGTTATCACTGAGCAACGTATCAATTCGAAATTGGTTTAGGACAGGATTCCATTTCTCTGGAGAAAGATCCAACACCACAATAAAGAATGTTGAGCATTACCACAGTGATGTATTAGGATCAGTCTGAAGACCATTTTCTATAAGTCGAACTCTAGCTTTCATGGTATGTGTCTACATTTCATTCTCAACATAATGACAACTTATTATTATCATTCTAGGACTATTCTTTTAAATCAACGTATAATATATCAATATATAACCAACTTATTTAAATTGGTTCAAGTAGTGATGTGTGTAATATTGGATATGCTGTATGCAATCATTATGTAATACAATAATGCTTACGTGAACATTATGAAATATTATTAAAGAATTCTTAAGATACAACATAAGATAAACAGACTTATGAGTTATCATCAAAGAAGCAATTCTACTGACACCGTGTTGTTCACATATTTCAGTATATTTTCCTAAGAAAATCTCTGAGGTTCCCGAATTTCCGATTTTCTTTGTTTGGGTCTTATATGAGGGTTTTTGTATTTTTCTTGGCTTTACGCTTTGTTTTCAAATTTTTGAAAACGATTCGTTTTAGCAAAAGATAACTGTGGATATTGCCTTGAAGTCATTGTGAATAAAATTCAGTAAAAACAAAATTAGTCATACTGTGAAGATGAAGTGACGTAAAATTTACATCATTATTCAAAACGAAATCGATTCTAGTCTTACTTTTTTTTTTTTGACATTCTCTTAAAAATAAAAGATATATAACT
Organism: Thereuonema tuberculata; assembly: GCA_023159025.1. Taxonomy (NCBI): domain Eukaryota; kingdom Metazoa; phylum Arthropoda; class Chilopoda; order Scutigeromorpha; family Scutigeridae; genus Thereuonema; species Thereuonema tuberculata. The sequence continues at coordinate 41,257,500 of JAFIDM010005346.1, forward strand.
TGTATTCATATTACATATAATTTTTGTATGCAGTAATCCCTCCATTTACGCGAGTAATTGGTTCTACGAAAACAGCGCGTAAATGAAAACCGCATAAATGGAGCCATGAAAAGCTGTTTAAAAATAGAGATCTGTTTCGTATTCTCAAATAATTTGCGCAATTTTAATGACGTAATATTAAAATTCGCGTGAATGAAGACCATGTAAATAGAGGGATCACTACACATTTATACATAAATATATAAATCTCTCCATTTACGCGGTCTTCATTTACGCGAATTTTAATATATGAAGGTATATGAGTAAGTGATTTAAATTGAAGTAGTAAGGTTATTGTAATCAATTAAATGAACCTAGTGTATTTTTAATTAAAATACTTATATATTTGAGAATATTATTTTTTGAAATCAATTTTGAAAAAAAATCCTTGCAAGTTAGAAAATTGTGGGGTAACGAAAATACAGACAAAGTATTTCAAAAAGCCCAAAACAAACTAAGATTGATTTTTATATACAGAAGTGAAGAGGGAAGAAATCGTGACTTTTAGACATTTGAAGTTGGGAAAAATTGAAAGTAAAGAGAAGAGAAAATAGAAAAGAAAGAAAGCGTTGAATGAAAAGAGTGGGAGAGCCATCGTCAGTTTAGTCCAAACGAACCTTGACAGTTGGTGGCGCGTTTTGACGACCGCATTTATCTTGTGCAAAAGTGCGATGGACGGCCACGTCACGCCGTTGAGCGCACGGGTGTTGAGTCTACGTTCACCCAAGATATCAATTTCATCGCTTACAAATAGGACTAGCGAACCCCTATAAACCACCAGCACAGGAAAACCAAACTATCGAACTGTCGCTCTCACGGCACAGAATTTGAGGAATACACTTCAACTCAAGGCAAGGCAGAAAAACGTCAAAATATTACCTCGATTCCTCCACTGGGAAAGGTTCTTTGTATCGTTTCTTTTAGTAAAGAAAAAAAATTAAACCCATTTTGGTTTTATCTTAATTATTGCTTTAGGAAATCGGCTTACGAAAGAAAAGAAATCGTCGAAAATTAAAACTGATCCAATCACGGAAAGTAAAAGCTTGCAATCATTCAGTTTTGGTTGAAGGTTTTCGCTGGATTTGTATTGATTGCAATTCTTGAAGGTTTGTAACTATTTCCGAATAAAACAATGTAAACCAAAAGAAAGTAATAAAAAATTCTATATCAATCAAGTTGTAGTAAAGGAAATATTTTGCTGCTCTTTGTTTTCTAAGTTGATTTCCTCGAAGTAAAGATTGTGGTTTCTCTGTTACAGTTGACATCGAATATTCGTTGTCTTTGAGCAACAATGTTCTAGGCTGTTTCGGCTCTTAGATTATTATCAAACTTCAGTCAGGGAATTGTTGCTTGGAAAAAAGAATAAATTATTTTAGTAATATATCGCGTATTGATTTCATTTTGACTTCATTTTCGTTTTTTTGTTCGTAATCAGTAATATCCTATTTACCAATTGCTTTAAAACGCGCAGATATTCTGTTTACATTTGTCAAAAGCCCAAATTCTAGCCATACTAGTGACAATCCCAGCCACTTTGACTTGATTCCAACATTATTCCAAACAACAAAACCTTAAGTATGTATTAACAGTAAGTTGTTTACATTTACCGAATGATAATACATTCTTAATGCTTTGTTATATCGGTAGAAGATATAAAACTTTTTAATTAATTTTTTTTTATTGTTTTCTGTAGCACACTGAAATTATGTAAAATTTTAAGTAAAAAGCTGCTTTTACGAATTCGTATTCGAAAATACGAATAAAACTTTTAAAAGCTATAAAGTAATATTTTCTTAAGAAATAGATAATTAAGGAAACTAAAGCGATGTGATATAAAATATTAAAATTTTAATTAAAAGTATATTTACTTACTTAAACAAACGTTTATCTTCATAAACGTAAAAAAAAAAAAGATTATTGAATATTCTCAGACAGCTTTTATCCAGATATGGGCGCGGTATCTGGATTAATACTGTATTTATACTAAACGTTTTTTTATTATACAGTCGGACCTCTATTTAAGGAAGTCGCTAAATCCCGAAAAAAAGTTCGTTATATGGAAAATTCGTTAAATAGAGATTCACCTTTTAAAATTACTTTAAACTGCACAAAGCAGATTTAAAATACATAAACAATAAATATTATTAAAAAAAATTATAATTTTAATGATATAAAGCATACATTACCACACGCGTACTTAAATTTTACTAATAGTCTGTTAATTTTAGTTGTTTTTTTTTTTTTTTCAAAAAATGTTTTCGCTCATAGTACGTCTCGCATCTTTGCAATGCACCAAAAACCCCTGCAGTATTTTCTTCAAATTGTAATCCGCGTCGGATTGTTTCAAATGATTTTAGCATTTCATCATATGAAGGTTTTTTTTTTTATTTTTGCATCATGATGATTTCCATTTTCATCATCTTCATCTTCATCGCAATTCTTAGCTTATTGTTTTTATTTTTCACAATGTCCAAAAATATCCTTTTCAGTTAGTGTTTCCGAGGTCTCAACTTCAAAATCAAGTGAAAGATAATCATCAATCAGCACATCATCGTTAATTTCTTCTTTTTCCCTCAGCTGTATCCGCATTTCTTTTATTTCCTCTAAGGGAATATTAATAATAAAAACATTTCAAGGAGAAAAAAAAAATAGATACCATGAAAAAATTCGTTAAATAGAAAATGCACTTCGCTATTTGGAGATTATTTTACGAAGAAATTAGCAAAATGTTCTTGGTTCAAAAGAAAAGTTAGCAAAATAGAGAAATTCTCAAAATAGAGGTTCGTTAATTAGAGGTTTGACTGTATTTTATTTTATTTGATATAGTTGCACTAAACATACATACACCGAACGTTCAGTCTCAAACTTTGAAATTTATCTTTCTAAAACCTGGATTAATTTAGAATTGTGTTGCATTCTTAAATTTACTTCTTTGTTTTTGTTTTGTTTTTTTTCCATTGCAATTTTATTATAAATTCATGCTGACAATAACTACTAACCAAATTATTTCAGTGAAATAATAATTTATTTTTTTTAGAAATTGAATTTAGTGAAAAACAAGTTTAATAATTAAAATTCTGCATAATAAATATTTAAAAAAAATCAAATGTTATAAATTCTTTAATATTTGTGTTATCCTTTTATAGAAACTTGCTTAAAACTTTCATCTTGCCAACCTGAAATCAATAAAAATGATTGATCTTAATGTTGAACAGTTCCTTGCTTACACGAACTTTCTATAGATTCTTCTTCAACATTGAAGCATCAATTTAAGGTTTAAAGCGTAAATCAGAGAAGTTATTTTACCAGATTCGTTGCTCACTTCAAATATGCAAACTGAATGTTTTGTAGATTACTTTATTTTGGAATGGAACTTTCCCGTTTACTTTTTTTCCTTCTTTTTGTAGGCAAATGCAAATTTTTTCCATTAACGAAGCAATTTCACTTCTCCATCCAGACGGGAATTTAATTTCCAAAAGAATTCCCAGTCTATGGTTGAAATTATATTTACTCAAATGCCATGTGAGATTATTAAAGAATTACACTGTTTATCGATTAAGTGGGCTTTTAAAAAAAAAGCGAGAGCAATAGTTATCAAATAGAGGGCGCTGCATGCGTGTCTGTGGTATGTTTTTATTGTGTCACATTTGGTCAGTTGTAAAGCAATGCTACTCCCCTGCCTCATCCCTACCACGCAGGCGCGTGACCAAACGACACTTGGTGGCGATGGTGATGCGTGCCCTATCGAACACAAGCGAACGCAGCGCCCCTCCCTGCTTCGAATTACGAGGCTGCAATCCCAAGATTATTGGTTTAATTTCTTCATAAATAAAAAAAGGGGGGACGAAGGGAAAAAAAAAGAAAGATTCTAGACGGGGTATGTGAGGAATGCTTGCAGAAAAATATGAAATTTCTTGAGTAATAAATTGGAAGAGGAAACTTACATTGTAACTTATCTCGAAATGAATGCGCCTAAAGTTGAGTTGAAATTCTGGAAAACTTACCATCTCCTCTTATGTAAACATAGAAACTTATTGGAAGCCAGAAACAAACTTTAAGAAAACAAACCAACTTAAGAGTACATCACAAATTTCCTGCTGAAGGGATTTCCTACAAAAAATTCAGGGATTTTATAAAAAAAAAATGAAAGTAATCATTAGTAAATCACGTTTCGTAGTTATTTATTCATTGGTTCATTCTGTGTTGTGTTATAGATGTTTGTGTGTCATTTGTTACTGCTATAGAACGACAGATATCTTGAGAAGTCATTCATCAAAAAGTACAATTTGTTTTTTAATTAATAATTGAATTGTTAATTGATTGGCAAAACTTTAATGAAAATCACAAATTTTGTTCTTTTTTTATTTCGTCAAATATTTGAAAGATTTGAATAAATTATTTTTGTAATCTTGTACAAGAAACTCTCCCTGATTAATAGGAATTCCTCAATATCTTGGTCAACTATAATAATAATAATAATAATAATAATAATCATTTAAAATATATAAATTTTAGAAACATACACAAATATCTAAAATTAATAAGTGCGACTAGTTTCAACGTCTTTACGGCGAGCATTCGGTTGAAAATGTTCGTTTGAAAATGTTCGCTTGAAACTAGTCACGCTTATTAATTTTATATACTTTGTGTGTTATGTAAAATTTATATATTTTAATGATATTTCAACACACGTTAATTGCTACTTTCTAATATAATAATAATAATGTTTATCATTATTAGTTTTAGGAATATTTTCATTTATGAAAACGTTTTAGATGAAAAATAACGGTGTTAATATTTGACAACTTTAAAATATTTTTAAAACGCTTTAAAAATATTTAATTCCAAAAGTTTTAGGCATGCATGTTGATTGTCTACGTTATTGAATATTAAAATTAATTCCGTATCTCACACAGTGGCTTTTATTTAATTCGATATCATATTTGCTGTCACACTTATTTTCAACATTGTTAAATATAAGGATTTATCAAACAGTAGCGAAGTCTCCAAGTCAAAGATCGTTCAGTTTAAACGTCACTTACGAGATAGTGAATTCTGTCTGGATGTTTTCCAGTAAAATTCACGGGAACTTTCACTTCCCGTCATGAATCTTGAGGTCAATGCTTTCCTCCAAATTTTTTGCATCGTATTTTACGCTTTGTGAAATTAAATTTACAAACTTAACCCATTTTAAGGGAGACAGAATGAATAAAAAAAAGCGTGCCCGAAATCTGAAAGTCCAATTTTAGAAACTTTTCTTTTCCTCCAGTTAAATATATAATAAATAATGCATTGACATTAATCTAAATGTTAATTTAGGTAAATGTAATTTGGAATGGAGAATTTACCTGCCTCGGGATGGAGAAAAGGGAAAATGAAGGAACTTAGAGATATTAACTTTAAAGTTTTGTCTATCAAAGGGGTAGGTTTTACCTTTGCTTTTCCTGGTATCGTCTATTAATTTGTTTTCGTCGCAGAATTGTTACCAAATCCTTAGAGAAGGCACAAATAAAAGCTATTGATTAATTCTGGGCTTTCAGTAAAAGTAATATGTGCAATAAAGCATTGCAGTTACTTTAATAATAAGGAATTTCGTGAAATATTAATGAAATCCTGAGCTTAAGATGTAAATTATTACGAAGTTTTGTTGTTTGTCGTAATGCTGAAGCATTAAAGCTACCCTGAACGATTGCCCAAAGTGGGAACTGCGTCGCTGTCCCAATTTGTATCTGATAGCAGGTCTTGGTTATCGGTGACAATTTCGCGAGAGAAATAAATGGTTTTTGTGGCTGATCAACTGAACGAATACTAATGAAACTACGCTTTTACAAGCCTACGTGGCAAATGTACGAGGAGACGTACCTGTGGATTAGGCTTATCATTTCCTATTCGTTTAACGGATATTCTGAGAGATATCGAACTTTCATTACAAACGAACTTGTTTTCCTTAATCATTTCATTATCGTATCAGTGCAAGTTAGTTACTTTGTCAAATATAGAATTGTTTGGAATCTGTTTCTGTTAAAGCCAAGTAACCTGAATGATTGTGGCTTCTCTGCACAGCAGGTGGATGGTGAGGAGAAGCAATTTGAGGGTTGCTTCTGGATGATTTCTAATCAACCAGAAAGAATTAAAACGTTATTTAGATTTATATTTGCAAATAAAAAAAATACAAAACAAATCCATACTCTTAAAATAATACATTTATATTACTATTAATTTTTGATTATATTCTATTTTTTTTTTTTTTGAAGATTTTAATTTAGAGTTATTCTCCTGAATACTGCCGACTCAATGCAATTTAAATTTTCATACAACTTGATGATCACATTTTTATTACGTTTAATAAGTACTTGCATATAACAAATACTAAATCTACTTTATAAATCATTAGATTAGATCAGCGGTTCCCAACCTTTTTCAGCTGGCGACCCACCTTTCCTTATCGGAATACCTCCACATATGTAGGAATAGAAGAATATAGAATAAAACCATATTTGTATCGTATCCCTTCCTTAAATATGATCGATTTTTGATTTTTCTGATCTTTTCTGATGGTTTATTCGATGGTTTCTGATAGTTTTAGGATCAACTCGCGACCCACCGGTTGGGAACCGCTGGATTAGATGCATTTTGATAAAAAAAAATGAACTACAAAATGGACATAAGTTTGCTTTCGCACCTTGAGTCCCGATAAAGTTTATTTACCATATGGATAACCCTGTAATAGAAATTGTTTTGATCATATATTTGTCCTGACTGACTTCGTGTTTTTCTAAAAGTAGTTGTACAATGTTGCATCTCTTGCTAAAACCGTGGTGACTGCTTCGAAACTTTGCGTTCTAGCCTGGAAGATTAGCAGCACAATAGCGACTTCTGCAATCCTATAAAGCACACACATCGTCGAAATAATAATAAATAAATATCGTACTTGTATTTAATTTATCCACGTAATAGATAATATTCAGAAGTACAGTGGACTTCCTTTCCCATATTAATTTTTTAAAAATATACACAAAAATGTAAGAATCCCTATTATCGGTTTGAAATACTTTATTTTAATTTTTAAAAATCTTAATTAATATTATTTTAGATATTAGTAATATCTTAAGTTTGTAATATCAAATAATATGTCAAATCAAATACTTGTGAAGTTTTTCTCTTTAAAAAAGCTAATAATTACGATTTGTTTAAAGTTTTCACGTAAGTCCAATTATTTTCAGATTAAATCGGACACGAGCAGACGAATGAATAGTTGAGGCAAATCATTTTGAATCTTAAACGACGGCAGTTTTGAATTTCACAAACCGCGCATTGTGAATATTTATTCGCCAGTTCTGTTGATGACATCAATAAAAGTGTTTTGATTCGCTTTTCCAGCTCCCCCTATCAGTAGGCGCCATTAAAATTCATCGCCTGTTGACTTAGCACCAAGGATGGTATTCGAAGCAATATGGGGAAATTTGATAAAAATCCAGACTGCTTCCTGAACGAGGCCAACCATATTTGTCAGTCGTAACACTGGAAGATGTAATGCGTGGTTCATTTAATGGTTTTGGGGGATTCTTTTGCGCCGAGAGTTTATTGGCCCCGTCAAGATGAAAAATCAATAAACTGTCAACTTAGTCATGTTTGGTTTGTTTTCTGAGAACCTGTTGAAGAAATCGTTGAACTTTTTTTAGTCCAGTTAATATTGAGATTTTTAAGTTTCTTTTTTTTTTATATTGTGCAGGCATTTAATGGATTGCATATTAAGGACATGTAATGTCTAACAGATGGATGTTGACGATCACGTTTGCGCGAGAATTACGAAAAACACGAGATCTCGCCATTAGCCTCTTCAGCAGGTCTCAAGGAATTTAGTATTTTTAATGTCTGTCACTAGGAAAATGCTACATAATGAATTTATTGTTTGTTTATTGACTGTTTTCAATTTATTAAAACTATATTAAAATGTAGTAAAAGTCTCATGCATTTCCCCGTATTATAATTCGTTTAAATATTTCAATATTTTGTGAGAAGACATGGATAGAGACTATTCTCGAGTAAATTACGTGGAATCACGAAAATACGGGATCGTCAATATCCATCTGTTAGACATTATAATTTGAGTTTTGTCGAAGTTCTATGTAGCAAAGATGATTCGAGAAAAAAAATTGGATGTTAAAAATCACTCTTCGATTATTATTTTTAGCGAATTGTAATTTGAAACCGTAAACCCTTACAATTAAGTGTTAGTTGCTTCTTGTTAACGGAATTCAAAATAGGTTGAATGGCTATTCGCTATATACGTAAAATAATTTGTGCCAAAATAATTAAACGTAGGTGAAAATGTTTTCGTGAGTCATACATAATTAGATAAAAGCTTAACGTGTGTTAAAATTGCATTTAATAGAATAAGGAATCACCAAACACACCAAAGATTGTTAAGTCGTTATAATAAAAATATTGAATAATACATTACAAAACCAAAAGGAGAGCTTTGGTGATATATTTTTTTTAACATTTTTATTATAAACTCTTTAACAATTTTTGGTGTTTGGTGAATTCTTATTGTGATAAGTCATACTTAATAAGAATGGGAACCTCTTGAAAAAATTCAACTTCCTCTCAGAGTTAATCACAGATCAGGTGAATGAGAAGGCCACTGTAATAGCTTAGTATAAACTACAGAGAATGGATTTTTATTCTGCAGGTGAAGTAAATCTTGCTCTTCTGTTTGAATTACATTGTCAACTTTGGAATGATTGTGGAATTGAAATTGCAAAATGGTAAAGGTAACTGTTGACAACCCACCTGATAGGATTGGAGAGTTACCTGAATACGAATAGTATGATCTTAACGTTAGCACTGTCCTCATTGATGCTTTTCGGGAAGTCATTGTCAAACAGAAGTAGATGGTAATATCTCATTGAATCAGTCGTAATCTATTAATGATTGTTCAATACGGAGTGAGAAAATCATGCTAGAGGTGAAACTGTGGTAGACAAGTTTTACACTGCAATAATACAGAGCAGAAGCTGGGTATTTTTTTAAATTTGTTTTTTTAGTGAATTTCACTTGACAATTCATGCAGTTAACACACGTAACAGTATCAGAACAGCCTACATCATCAAGTTGATCTTCATAAGATTCATTCAAAGCTTCTTGCGATTGACTTTCAATGTATTTTAGTATCATGAAGATATATCTAACTATATATCACAAAACTTTATTAAACTCCAAAATACTGCACCACAGACCAATATTTCGTCTTATTTTTCAAAGACTTCCTCAAGGTTTTTTGGTAAACATAATAAACAAACAAATAAATAAAATAAAAAATAAAGATGAAAATGGAAAAAGAAAGAGAAATAACCTTCTCAAACCTCATATATCAATAAATAAATTCTATGGTAATAAGTACATCAAATGATACTATTGTACTTATTACCATAGAATTTATTTATTGATTTGTAAGGTTTGAGAAGGTTATTTCTCTTTCTTTTCCCATTTTCATCTTTATTTTTTATTTTTTTATTTTATTTATTTGTTTATTATGTTTACCAAAAAACCTTGAGGAAGTCTTTGAAAAATAAGACGAAATATTGGTCTGTGGTGCAGTATTTTGGAGTTTAATAAAGTTTTGTGATATCTTATGAAGATCTAAGATTTGGTTGATATATCTAGCTAGTAATCTTTAGCATAACCAAGCAATTATAATCTGTTTCCTAAACATAAGTAAACATTAGATAAACGTAGAGTTTGACATTTATATTGTATTTTCGCGTTTCTGGTCCGATATTATGTCAGTAAAATACTTACTTTAATTGTGCTGTAAATATTAATGTACAGTTAAATTATTTTCAATAAGACGTTGGGACGAAAACAATCCAGTAGGAATTCAACACCTGTTAATCCAGAAATATCTGAAATAACAATAAAAGATTGGCAATAACCTTCGCCTGCTGTCGGTCGATCGCCATATGTCCACCTACTTCGATCGTAATCTCTATTTGATTACATTGAAGCGCGAGAGAAAATATTGAACTACAAATGACTCTGGTGTGTGTTAGGGGATTTTTGGCAGGCAGTGTAGCTCTCCAAGGTTTCGTAGGAAAGTGAATTGTTTAGATGCAGAATAGCTTTTATTGTAATTTCGCCCGTGTTTGAGCGAAATCGACTGTTTTCTTGTAGAAAACGAACATACTGTAAAAAGAGGTGAAATTAGATTGTAAATTTACTTTGGAAATGAAATGATGTTCGGAATTCATTTTGCACGTGCGAAATTGGAAGGGGAATTTATTTTTATGGAATTGTCATTGCGTGATGCAGTCGGCCAAGGGAGAAAAGGAGTCCCTTGAACGTCTCCTTCCGTCTTCATCAAATTGATATCTTGTTGCTGTTCACCGGACCGTTACTCCGTGGCATGGTTGGAGAAGAAATGCCGGTATGATTTTTCATACAGGTTGCACTTCCTAATCGAGTTTATTTACATAAGAAAGGAATAGAAGAAGAAAGACAGAAGAAAAAAGAAAAAAAAAGAAAGCGAGAGAAAGCCTTTAAGATTTTGAAATATGTCTGCTTTTCATTTCCCGCTTACATTATCTAGATTGTTTCATCCTCCCACACTGTTACGAGACACTGGCGGTTTGGAGGTCCCGGTTGTCCTGGTTTGTGTCGGAGACTCGATTTCAATCCATCAGCGTCTGCGAAACCCGCCCCTTCAGCGACAAGCACCATATTTCAAGCGATATCTCAACACTGTCGGTTACATAGTTCCAAAGATACCCACCCTACCCTCAACCCACGTCCAATCCCTTCCATCCCAGTCGGTTCCGACTAGATTTATGTCGACGGAATATCCTTTACTTACTCCCATCTCCCAAGGGAATACGATGGCACAGAGAGAAACTTCAATATCCAATAATGTGTTTCTTGCCACTAAAAACACTTTAGGGCTAAATTTGATCTAAGAAATTTTACTCCGAATTTCCTTACGCTTTCAGAGAAACAACACGATTCCAAATTAGTAACCTGGAGTTATGGACGCATTGCTTTAAGCTACGTCAAATAACTTTAAAAGAAACGGTTTCTTTTGTGAAGAAGTTTTGCTTAAAGTGAACAGCTTAGGAAATGCTTTTGTTTGCACTTAACTAAATGGCGGGATTGCTTGGACTACAAAGGAAGTGTAACAGAGGCTTTAAAAGTCGTATAACTTCAATATAATACAGTTCTGTATTGCTCCGTACAACCGATCAGGGTTAAGAAAATAAGATTAATAAGAATAATCCAAACAAATTTCCTTTTATACAGAATTCAATCCAATGCGATGTTTGAACACATTTAAGTTGTTTGATTTTTCGTTTGTTCTTATTTTGATTTCAACATTTGAATCGGCAGAAGTTTTGCCAAAAAAATTCTGAAAAGTCCTTGAATGGTGGCAATATTATAAATATTTATAAAGCTGTTACTTTTAATACTTTTCATTTATTTAGTTAAATAATTATCACTTTAATTTGAATAAGATTTCCTTACAAATGTGTTTATATATACAGTAGAGTCCCGATTATCCGAGTTAATGTGGATCAAGGCTAACTCGGATAACCGAAAAACTCGGTTAAACCGAAAATTGCAAATAAAATAAATCGTCTAGGTTTAAATGTATATTTTTACAAATATAAAAGTTATACAGATACACCACATACAATTCATATTGAAAGAATTAAAAGTTAATTTAACGTGTCGTGAATATAATTCGAAGGTGCCAGCTAATTCGAACTTAGTCACAATAATTCATTTCTTCAACGATTCCCAATGAGGTAGGATATGTTAAGGTAGGGGGACTTTTTAGTACAATTTGACAAAGAAACCTGATAGTAGAGGTTCTCGAAACGTACGTCATTTTATCCTTTTAAGCTTTTTAAAATTTTTTATTGTGACGAAGTGTCGAATTAGCTGGCACCTTCGAATCATATTGAAAGAGTTCTTTACTTTAAAAAGACCTTAATTGGTTTTTGTTTTACGTTACTTTGGCGTTATTCTGCAGCAATGTTTCGGCATTTTTTTAAGGATAACAGGATTGTTGATGGCGAAGGGGGTCATATGAGTAGACGAAGATTAATTTGAGAAAAAAAATCCTAGAAATATTTGATAGCTCGGTTAAAGCGGAAACTCGGATAATCGGGGTTTTGCTGTATTTTTTTTTACTGTAATTCAGAAACGAGCCTTATTTTCTTAACAATAGTACAGTAAGGATAAAATTTAACGTGTGTGAATACAGTTATGGACGAATTTAAAAAAGCTAACATATTTGCTTTAAAACCTTTTTTTCAAAAAGTTTTTAGTTTTTTAAAAATTTTTAAAAAAGTTTTTTAAGCATGTGTGTTAGCTTTTTTAAATTCGTCCGTAATAGTAGAGTGATACATTAAGAGTTCGGTTAACGAGCTTCCATAAGAATTTAATGTAAATGAAATGGGTCCTTGAATTTTAAAATGCCATGTGGTTGAACATCCTTGAAATTAATGTATTGAAATGGTAGGAATCCCGGTTTTAAGGTCTTTGATTTTAATGTTTATGAAATCGAGAGAAGGGCATTTAACCCCCATGTACAAATATTGATGTTATTCTTTCATTAACCTTTTGAAAACAATGTTACTGTTTACTGCAACATTTGGAAATGCGGGTATTTATTTTCAAATAGTTAATGAAAGAACAACATTTAATATTTGTAGGCCTACCTAAAACCGGACTGTAATTTATTAATTCAACGTGTTGTTTTCATTAAAATGCAATAGAATTACGCTAATCTGTTGTATTTGCTTGTTTTTGGTAAGAAAGAGAAATACAAAACGTCGTGTTTTTAAAATCTTAGTAGATTTTACTAAGGAATTAAAGTTGCTCTCATGTTACCGTATTGATTTCTCTCATATACTGTATTTTGTTTCTCTACGTAAATCTATCATTTCTATTAACAAAAGTAACTAGCAATGAACTCAAGTTTCAGGCAAAAAGTTGTAAAGTCGCTTCCGAACTATTTGTAATCACGTGTGGGAAGATTTGTCTTTTTGACTTGACTGTAAATTTCGTAAAGATGAACACCGAAGACTTAATGGACATATTGTTATAAATTGTGATAGTTGAAATATGAAGTAGATGTTTTAGATGGCCAATAAAATTTGAAAATAAAATAGAATAATTAACTAATTTAGATTTTTATTATTAAACTTCTTTCTAAAATTATTTGTTTTTTGTCGCTCAGTTATTAATAAGAGATTAATATATAAAGCTAATAATATTTGTTTAAATACTTTCTTTTAATTATAAGTAATATTCAGTCCTGATTATGATAAAGTTGATCATTTCTGTATTGATATCCATTTTTTATTGATAGAAATTTATTATCTATTTAGAAAATACAAAATGACAACACATATTTGAATAATTAGAATTTGAATGTTAATATAATGGTGTCAATTTACTTTTTCTGTATAGCAAACTGTAAAGCAAAGCTTTATAGGAATTGAATAATGTAGTTTAGCGACCAATTTGGGAGCTATTGCGTTTGTCCTGTCCGTCCGTCCGTGTCTGTCCACCCCTAACAACTCTCGAAAGGAAGGTTGGATCGACAAACGGACTTCACCATCGTGTCCATAGGCCTAAACAACGTTTGGCATTATTATTATTATTATTGTTTTGGCATTATTTTCTTTGGATTTCCTCTATTAGCTTAATGTTAGAAATGCAATCATCTTATTTCAGTTGATGCTTAAAGTCTCCGACTCATGTACTGAAGGTTGTAGGTTCGAATCCGCATAGCTACTTTTTTTTTTCTCTTAATCTTTTTTTGTTCTCAATGTCCGCGTGGGTTGTTTGTTTTTTTTAATTTTTTTTTATTTTCCTAATTTTTTTTCCCTAACTTTTTATATTTTTCCTTACGTTAATGTACTTCTTTTTTATTATTATTTTTAATTTTTTATGTTATTATAGGTCACCCTTAAATTCATGCTTTAGCTTTTTGAGATAGCTAAACCATCTACCATATCTTAGCTAATTCTTGTAGTTGCTTCTTCTAACTCTGGTTTCCTATCCGTTCCCTTTTAAAGTTCTTTTGAGTTCTGGCGATGAAACATGCAGAGGCTGAAATCTTATCATCTGCCTCAAAGTTTTTCTCGCTCGCTTCTGATAGGAGTTGCAGCCTCCTACGCAGATTGGCTGACAGCTGGAATCAAATTGTGATGACTCGTAAAACGTAACTACTTTTAGTTGCTCCATGGCTTCGGTGAAGGAATCGTAATATGACATGGTGAATTGAAGACTTCCCGGCGCGTATGCCAATGAAAGGAGAGGGGGAGGAGGAGAAAAACAAGAAATGCAGCCTATGTCACACACTCCCCGTGACATTCTTCTCTTTTCAGAAACGAAGTTGGAACGCAGGTGATACTTCATTTGTTGGCAGTTTTTCATTTGTGATTGAATTGGTTTCAGTGAAATATTTTGTTTTGCCAGATTTTCTATATATTCATGCTGAGTATTTTTAGAACCAAACGAAGTCAGTTTTATATAAATTTATTATTTCTTAAAAATTATAAAAATATTGCTAAAAGCAACATTATTATTATTATTATGTAAATGTTTCAAGCCTTGGGTTTCCCAAGACAACATGGCGGATCAAGGAACAAAGCACATATTGCCAAGTGTAAAAAAAAAATATTGTTTTTTATTATTTTTAATAATAATAATATTGCTGTCGTGCGATATAAGCTGGAGAATTTTTCTCTTGCTGTATCTCTTCCAAAACTGGCCTAGGGTTTACTCATCCCTTTGTAAAATGGGACTAGGTTTTTTTTTTTTTTTTTTTTTTTTCCCCCAAGGCGTAAAGGAGAGAGGGCATTGGAGTGATCACCTAACTATTACTTCACCCCGATGGTCGAGGAATTGTTGGAGCCTATATCTCCAACAACCCCGTCATCCGAAGAGGCAGTAGGGCCAGGAAAGGAGCTTTATTATTACTATTATCATCATTGAAAAAAACACCATTATTCTGTTGCATTAACAGATCAATGTTCAAGAATCATATAAAATTTACAATATTTTAGAGAATTATATGGGACGATTAACTACTTCATTCCGTGGACGAGAAGAAAGAGATGTGATAATTCCAGAGATGTTAAGAGGATGCTGGGAGTTCCCTTAATTACTGTTGAATACAGAAAGAAACGAAAAGATGAAAGAAATCGTATTCAGAACCAAGCTCATTGATTTCTATCTGGACCATTTGCCAATACTGGGCGAAATACTTAAATGATAGTGTTATAAATGATAGTGTTACGCATAATCTTTTACGAATCAAAAACATATTACCCAATATCTTTTTTTATCCAAAAATAAGGAAATGGACCATATGTGAATGTCGTATCTAATAAATGAGAAGATATTGATTAGATATGGAAGTGTTTATATCTAACTGTGCATAAACTAAACGAAGTAGGCTAAATTTGGAGATTACAGCAAGAAAATCGTGTCTTCCCGAGCACGGGAAGCCATTGACAGAAGTCCATCAGCAACACGGTGTCAAGGCAGAGAACATTTACTTGCAGAGACGACGGACGAGAAAATTAAAAAAAATTCATCTTATTACGGAATTATAAGTGCTATATAATTATTATTACAATCACAATTTCAATGTCAGTGTTCAATGACAGAACACTGTGTTAGCAATACTGATAGTTGTATTATCTTTCGTAATCGACACACGTAGTTACGGCATAGTTGTAGGACCTGTATATTTATATAACTGTTCACGTAGTTTTAGTTTCTTTATCGATATTCGCTATTGAAATTTCTATTTCATTCAAAATTAAATAATTTGATTTCATTTATCAACTTGTGTTTTATTTGCTCTCATAGCGATTTGAAATTTGATGCTAACAATTTGATATTATTCAGTGGTTCTGTGAAATAACATGGTACTTTTGAAACAATATCTGTAAATATTTTATTAGATAATACGTTAGTTGACGATTCACTCCAAAATTATAGCCAAAAAGTAAATTTAGTTTTAGACTGTTTTTATATTTTCTGTTTTTATATTTTCCGTCATATTCCTAGTGATTCTCTGTGCATGTGATTCTCATTCGAGATGTCTGTCTGCGTAGTTCCTCTCTGTCTGTTGCTTTGTGATGGTTTAATTTGCCTTTCACTGCCCTTCAGAGCGTGGCTTCCGATGGCCCATTCGCAGAATTGAATCAATGAATATGTTTCCTTCCTGTGGTCGCATCCAGTGTTTCGGATCCGATGAAAAGTGGGCCAAGTTCCTCGGAAGTATCTGCCTCGGCGGCCACTGCTCTCATCAGCTTTTACGGCAGCGGTTTCGGATCGAAGGTAAATCGTTCCTTTTCACAGGCCTCTCGTAGGCTGTTGATGTACGCTTGTCGGAAATTCCTCTCTCTCATTCATTCCGCAGCGGAAATTGCCGCTCTTTGCTCAATGGCGATACGATTCCCGCATTTGATTCTCGTAGATATTTTCTTTATCGCGGTGTTATTCGTCTCCCAGTGCAAGTCTGAACGGCTGGTAGTGTTCGTTATCGTGCGCTTATCAACCGTAGATATTTATCTGACTGCTAAACCACATTGCTGAATATTTCATAATGTGAATTCCCTTTTGTTGTCTGCCTTTTACATCCTCTTTGTATGACAAATAGATTACATTTTTAAAAGAACGACATTACGACCTTCATAAGCCACTGTATCTTCTCAAATAACCTTCACCTTTAGATAATGGAAGTTAAATATTTCTAAGAAGTGTTAGATCAAGAACTAAAACAAAAAGATAAAAGATAATAGCTTTGCGTAAATGCGTAAGTTAATTTCAAAATTACTGTGGTACTATAGCAAAACTAATTACACAAAGATCGTTCTACTTAGATACTTTAGTAGAGTTACACAATGTATATTGTAAAGAAAAAAGATTTGTTAAAATCACTTTAACGCGTGCTTAAAAAGTTTAGTAATATCAATAAAAAGACCAGTTTAAAAAACACTAAATATTTAAAAAAAATTAAAAATCCAGACGTTTCGTCCAAAAGATTTGTCTTAGCATTTTGGAACTCTGAAGTTTAACCGATAGTGTCCTCAGTTAAGTTTTGGATGTGAACAAAGCATTGGTGTTTCCACTTCTCCTTATTAGTACTCCTTATTTTATGCAGTAATAATCCAGTAACAAGCAACATACATCTTAGGGGGTGTTCATTAATTACGTGAATTCAAAATGGGGGGGAGGAGGGGTCCGGCAAAATCTCGCCAAATCTCATTTAAAGGGAGAAGGGGTCAATGAAAATCTCACGTCAACTTTTTAATTCAGAGAATATACATATTATAAAAGATTTTTGACTTTTTGAAATCTCAGGTGAGGGGCAAGGGGGTCCCACTACATCTTACCAAATTTCACCAAGGGGGAAGGGGGTCCAAATTTTTAAAAATTACCTCACATAATTAATGGACGTTCCCTTAACGTATCAGTGTAATTATCAGTTCCTTGCTTCATTGTAGACCCTTGGTAACAAAAAAGTCAGTATATGAATAAATTGAACAAAACAAATACATCCAGAGATACAACTTCTTTAAAAACATTGTTTTTCTTCTTAAATTTGAATATAAGTTATGCTATAATAGAGAACCTATGTTTTTAATGCTTTTCTTTGTTGTTGATAAATTCTGAGTTTTCAATTAATGAATTTTAAATACTAGCCTCAAATTCTAATGAGCTTCTAAATGGGTAATTTCGGAAAGAAAAAAAATTCCCGGATTCCGAAATCGTGAGACGAATGTCGACTACATGTTTATTGTTTTCTTTGTGTGTGTGTTTGTACGATACCCTTCTGTTGTTTTTTTTTCCTTGTCCAGTCACTTCCTCACATTAATGACGCGTCTTGAAGATCGATTCTTTCCATCTATCTGCGGTGGGAGTGGGGGTGGAGTTTGTTGGAAAGATGCCGGACTCGCCACATCCTTTCACGTCCGTGCAATGTTTCACATTTCACAGTGTGACATGTCCGATCCACTGTCGCTTGTTTTGTGTCATTAATCTTTCGGTGGTGGCCGCATCTGACAGGTGACTGTGGATAGCATTGCTGGCCCATTGCCATCACTTCCACCAATTGGCTTTCACTGGTGAAGAACGGTTATCACAGTCATCCTACGATACAATCATTCTTTGACACTACTTTTTTATATTTAATGTGAATTCTGGGTTTATGTACTTTTCTTTGTGTTACACCAACTTTTTTGCTTCTTTTTTTTCTTTTGGATTAATTGATGATCACATTAATTTTCAATAGAAACGCTGTCCAGTTTGGGAAAAAAAATCTCAAAAAGTCAAGGCTTATTTGTTTACCAACAATTAATTTATCTTGGCCATAATATCTTAACTTTAATTCATTAGTTAGTCTTAATTTAATCTAAGGGATTAAGTAGTGCAAAAAAATACGAATTAAATTTGCTGAACCTTGAAGATTTAAAAAAAAAAGTAATCATAAAAGTTACGGTGACGTTTCAATCGCCGATGACATCATTCATTTTCGAACCGTAAATAAAAATAAAAAATAATAACAAAAAAATTCTTTACTTGAAGATTTAAAAAATATTCAAGTAAACAATTTTTTGTTATTGTTTTTTTATTTTTGTTTATGAGTCAAAAATGAATGATGTCACCGGCGATTTAATCGTCACCATAACTTTTATGATTATTTTCAAATCATCAAATAGACAATTAAATGATATCGATTAAGTATTCATCAATGATTTTTCTTTTGTTATTTCGTGGATCTGTCGTTTATTTTATCCAAAATGGAATGTTTCTGTTCATTGACGAACTGCTAATTTATTTTTCTAAGCCGCCCAGCGCTGGGGAGTTGTTTAATTCCACTTAATTGTTTATTTTAAGTAATTGCGTATTTAGAAGTTAATTTTTCTATCTTCGTTGCTTTCGCCAATCGTTCATCGTAATTTCCAGTTATCGTCCGTTTTCGTAGTCTTCGCTTCCTACTGCTTTTTTTCTCTCCCAGTCAAACATTTGTGCTTGGTTTTAACCCTTGGCTTGATTAACTTGTGGTTCCATTTCAGATGGCTAATTACGGAAGGCTTTTATGAGCAGCTGACGGCACCATTGTCCGACTCGTCTTGTCTCCATCGTTTGAGCAACAGCAGTCAAAGGCATTGGCATTCACACCTTGCCTCAGAATTGAAAAAAGTCTTTTTTTAACTGCGTTTGATTTGTTGAATTTATTAAGCGGATAATAATTCATTTTTCTTTTAATGTTTTGATCGACGAGTTCCCAGTGAATAGATGCTGGGAATAGAAATAAAATGCGTTTATCTCAGATAGTTTCAGATTTAAATTGAATATTTTTTGGGGGGTTTGATATTAAAAATTAACTGTTCTTATAATTCTTATTTTCTTTGCCTTTATTCTTTCATACGACAACACCAGTAAGTAAACACAGTTAATTGACATACTCACTTTTATTCGTTATGGTCCAGCAATGATTGTTTATGGTTGAATTTCAATTGATGTTAGTGATGCACCGTTCATCATTATAGCAACTACGCCTGAGTTTGTAAGATTTCTGTATCTCATGAAAAATATTGTACAGTGTAGCGTAATACAAAATAATTACTAGACATGATTGTAGGATTTTATTGCAGGTTTTTAATTTGCAAGTATTCGCAAACCGCCATTGTTTTTAAAAGTCAATAAATGTCGCTGTTGTGGGATAGTGATGTCGTCCCGTTGTTTGGAGTCTTTCCATATTATTTCCTACCATCTGTTATTTTACTTGTAAATGGCTCGCTGGTTCGGGCCGAAACGTAGTGTAATTTGATTTTTAATTATATGGTTTTTAAAAATTATTTTGTGTGTTGGCCTTTTATTGATTTTTAAAAACCAATAACTACACGTAAAAAATGTTTCATTGTTTTTTTGTAAAATGAAATCGATTGACTTTTTGATTTGAAAAGGATTAATAAGGCAGGAAGAATAGTTGGGAACTGTTACTTAATTCGGTATTAAATTTTTTAGGCCTTGATATTAAAAGTTTAAAGGAAGATAAAACTGCAGATTTTGTAGTAAAATGATGAGGTTAAAAAAAAACCTCAAGTAATTAACAAGATTTCGTTTAGGTCTATAGACATTAACTTAATTGACTCTTTAAGGTACAGTATTATAACTTAAAAGAATAAAAAATATATAACTAAGCTGCAAAGGATATAAATAAGTTTTAAATCAGAAACTACAATGAAAAAAAAAATAAAAACTGTTAAACTCAGTATGTAAAAAAAAAAAGAAATCAACGACATTATAAACTACTCCTCTTTACAGCTCTTTTATATCCATTTTATCGCTTCAATCTGAATTAAGCTTCAATCCAATTACAGAAGCTGCCTAGTTTTTGAAAAGAAATAGAGGAATATTTTTCTCTTATTTTTTGACCCATTATATTTTTTTTCCCCTCGTTGTTTCTATGTAGTGGTTCGGGAGTAAATTATGCTATTTTACCGCTAAAATTCCAGCCATTACACGAAGCCCGAAATAAAATAAAAGCGGCCGTTATTGCGTCATTGCCGATCTCCCCACAGCCTTTAAATTCTCGCTTCCATATTGATGGTGGTTGGTGACACAAGTCCCTAACATCATTAAATGTCATTGGAACTAAACACCGCTTTATTGGAATCCCCTGCTTATATTTACTGTAATATCTGCTGCGCAAAAGCGAATGCAAATGTTGCTGGCGTAATTAAAGTCTTCGATTCTGTGTTAAAACTCATTTTAATGTTTTTTTCCTTCCGTTTTTAATGGCTGAGGAAAGTGTGCGTAAGGTACATTTTTCACACACAGGAATAAGCATTAACGTTATTTGAAAATGAAAGAAAATAAAAAAGCTGTCACTAAGAATTTTTATTTTTAATGAACTGTAATGATAATTTGTTACATTATTCTGTTTTGCAAAGTTTGAATTTAGCAGTTTTTGAATGTATTTAAAGTAAAGAAATAAGAGTGAAAGTATCCAACTAAAGGCCTACATAAGACTTCACGACCAGCAGGGCTAAGTTGAGATCGGGTGGTTTGCCCGTCGTCTGCCGCCTTTAACTATCATCTAAAAAACAACATTTTTAGATACCCATTTTTAGAGGCCGGGTGAACCCTAAGATCCCCCTCACTGGGAGGAGAAACTCCAAGGGCAAAAATCCCGACCTCGGCCGGGAATTGACCCCAACTCCTGCATCCCGCAGTCCAGTGCCTTACCACCGGATCGCTGCTGGTCCCACTAAAGTAATAATTTATTATTTTATATTTATTTATTTTATAATCTAGGCAATAAACGTGTGTCGAAAGACTTGAATGTTCTTTTTTTTGTGGAGACATTCGTAGATGAGAGACTATCAAACACTATCGAGAGAACAATTCTTGTAAATTTTATTTTGAAAACGGACCTAAGGATTTTGATGAAACGGGGTGAATCAACTGTTGTCGGGTGCGAAAAAGAGATTTAGCTAGGTCTCGACTTAGGGAAAATTCATTTAAACGGGGTAAATGATTGATCTGGGTTCCAGGTTATTGTCTACAGTGTTCTTACTTTATTTTCGTTTTATTTTATCGAGCAAAGCTCAGTCTTCCAGGTACTTTTCTGAATAACAAAATTGCAACCTGAGGATTTTTGTAGATGACCTTTTGCAAACTCCATTTTGCCTATCTTGAAACATCTGTAGTTTTATTTCAAAATTGCTTTTATCTTTTCATTATGATTTTGGCTTATTAAAATCCACAGGGTAACAGATTTACAGTAAGATTATGGACTACTAAAATTTTCTTCAGTTTAGTTAAGGTAATTCTACTCCACTATTTCTGTAATTCTGAGCACCATCTAATTTCAAGATAAATTAAAACATCACCAACATTCAGAAATCTCGTATTTGTGAATCAGTTCCGTTAGCTATGTGTATTACACTTTAAAAGACATAGACTGTTCGGAAATATCATCACAACTTTTTAGTTTGTAAAAATACTATAAAAGTGGTCACGTTAGTTTGTAAAACGTGACCAGTCTCGTAGTCTAATACATAATGAGACATCTTATGGTAACAACAAATTAAAAAGTGGCAATATGAATCATAATTTTGTTAACAACTCTTATCACTTGGACAGAAATAAGCGATCCTAGAAATGGCCAGTTCAAAAATTTGATCATACATTATTAGCTTTCTATTTGCAGTCTCGAAAGACGAGCTCATATTTTCTTTAAACAGTGACTGTGACTATATTTACGTGAACCCATACTTTGTCATTGTATTGGATCCATTGTAGAGTAAAAACTTTGGGTAAACTGTAGGATAATGAGTCAGTTGTCAGTCTTTATTTCATTTCTATTTCAGGTAATCCTGATTTGTAGACAAATATCTGTGAAATCAGATGTCACAGTCTTTTTTTGATTTTTAATTTGGATTTTTCTAGAATATTCTATTGGATTTTTCTAGAACCTAATACTTTAAAGCAGTTTGAAAGTTATGGAGAACCCAACATCTTCTCAGTTAATTTCATTTTTAATTAAGTTAATGTAAATTTTTAATGTATTGTTGTTTATTAATAATAACACGAAAAATAAATTAGCTCTTCGAGTACTTCATATTCTATCTTGTACTCCTATTAAATTAAATTAGAAAACTCCATCTACGGATAAATTTCATTTTATTAATGGTGATATAAAAGCGGGAAGATGGTAGCTCTTCGAGTATTCTGATTATCTTTTAAACACGGAAAGTACAAAAGTAAATCCTAGAAATAAAACAAAAAACGGCTTACATTGGTAACTAATCTAATCTATCTTGATTAGCTAAACTGTAGGATGGGTTTATTATAAATAAAAATGGTGTGGGTCTTTTAAGTGAAAGGATTAGTGTGTTTTCTTTGATAATCCCATCAGTTCGCACTAAATCAAATCCACAATCTCTTTCTATCATCACTGGGATGAGCTTTTTACTCTCAATTCCTTCCTTCGCTGAAGCGCCTGTGTTCTCTGTCTTATAGAATGAGTTATGGTGGCAGACCCCTGATGCCGTGGTGCCGCTAAACCTCGCCCAGGATTTCCGCTCTTAATCCTTCGCCTGTTCCTGATTAGAGACGGAAGCTCAGCGCTGCTCCATCAGCGGTCGAGAGCCACCATTTGTGTGTGTGGGTGTCCTTCAATGGATATTGCACTCGTAGGCTTCCTTCTCTTCTATTTTCTGTGTTCTTTATTCTTCATTTCAATGGCTAGACATCTTATCATTATCTTCTGCCTTTTCTTCGTCACACTTGTCTTCTTTCTTTTTTCCTCTTCTAACTTCGCTATTTTTCTTTATCTCATTCTTCTCTATCCTTTTAACTTCTTGCCTATTTTCTCTGCCCTTCCGTCCGTTCGTATTTCCGATGTTTTTCTTATCTATTTTGTTCTTTTCTTTTCGCTAATCCTCTCTTCCCAACTTGTTCCGTTTCCATTTTTTTTCTTATCCCAAGATAATCACCTCCCAATCCTGTTTGTTTCTATTCCGTTTTAATTGGATTAACAAAAAAAAAAACCCTTAAGCAGTAAAAAATTCTTGCAGAATAGAGAATGGGATGAATATTTTACTAGCATTCTAAATGGATCAGTCATTGCATCTTTCCAATACAAATTAGTTTTCTCTTTGCTTGCATTTCCAATGGGTTTCTCTATAAATAAATAATAAATAAAGTTGAAAAGCTTTTACGTTGTTTATTTAAAGGAAAATGTTGTTCCACTTTAAAAATATTGGTAGCATTTTAATAGCATGGAAGAAGTGATCTATGATATCATTAACTTACTAAATTCTGATAGGGTGCTTTAATCTGTCTTTCATTTACTGCATAATACGTGTAATATTCCAGATTTGTATTCAATTACTGTTATTTATATGACAAAACTGCCGACATTAAAGTGGTTCCTGTCATAATCATTGAAAGTTAGTTTATTAATTATGTCTTAGCTGTGAAGCCTCGTTCTATTATGCAATAAGAAATGGAAATTGCGATTTGTTAATTTTCTTTAAATTTAAGTAATCTTCTGGCTAATGAATAATTAATAAAATTTGTGATCTGTAATTGCCCTCGCATTTGACCTTTCTCAAAATAACTTAAGTCTAAATATGTATATAAATAATGACATAATTGTATGTCAATAATCAGATTGAAGTAGTTTTTTGATTTACACTTAAATTATTCCCTCCAAGAAGTACTTTTGGCCATAAATTTAATATTGCAATAGACAGAACTATTTATGTACAGTTTCGCTTCGTAAGACAACAATGGCGAAATCACGGATTCATAATTCTGTGGCATACAGTGACTGATCCTGAATTAACGCTGATCGGTTTTGATGGAACCCTGGATAAAATACAGAAAATATCCTAAACAAAACCTATATTTTGAATTTGGAAAAATAAAAGATTTATAGTATGAAACCAAAATTCTTCTGTCATTGCACTTTGCTGCAGACTAGTTATTAAAAGAGCTATCGATTGCATTCTGAATTTACAACTAGGCAGGCTGTAGATAATCTGCCTCAGGTTTGTTTCCGTTCATGTTCGGTTCCATTGTTTATTTTGCAAAGATCTATTCTCCTACACGAAACAGATGTCTTAAATTAGCTTCCTTGACCTTCCATTTAATAAGAACTTGAAATAGTATCTTTCCACCGCTGTCGTGTATGTTTTTTTCTTATTTCATAATTATTTTCTTTTGTTTATTCCAAGGAACTAATGAATTTTTTTTAAGCATTTTGTTTCATTTTCCACGAATTGCTGTGTTAGTGCCCTATCTCTGCAAATTAATGAAAAATGAACTCTAATGAAACTGAATGTTTGTTTATCTTGTTAATTTGCAAATATCTGATGCTGTTTTCTGTTTACTTTGCTAGTTTTTAGTTTAGTTTGTGTTTGAAGATAAATAAAATTCGAATTTTTAAAAAAATGGAATGCGCTTAGTTACAATAAAGAAACCAAACTAAGTATCTTTTTTTTGTTTTGTTTTTCTGAAAAAAAAAATCAGAAGTTTACTATTGTTGTATCTTTGCAGATTAGTCAGTATTAATTAAGATTCTTTGAACTTTATTCGTTGTTTGTTTTTGTTTTTTTACTTTTTTCTCTCTAAAAGGGTTCTTTGAGAGGTTGTGAATATTGAAAAGGCATTTTAAAGAATACTTTCAAGAGTGCTGCGTAACTGAATCAATTGTCCGTTGTTGCCGCAGTTAGATCCTTGGTTCTGGTCCGATTCCCGGATAAAACTTAGGTTTTTTTTTATCTCAAACAAAAGGAGAAAGGAGGGAGCCTTGCAGATGAAGTCCTTCTCATTACTTGGAAGACAAAATGTAACTAATGAATAGTTGTTTATTATTTCCATTCTGTCTGTTATTTGTAACTTGAAAATAACAATTGGAACTACAATTGCCGAAACGTTGTATTTACATTTTAAATGTATTTCTTACTTAACCAAAGACACACTTGTTTTTATAGACACACTTTTGATTTTTGTTTTTAATGCAAGTTCGGAAATGAATAGGACAAAGATTTGAGGCTGGATTGTTTGTCTGATGATTTCCAGGTGTTAGCGCATCATTCATCTACTAGTGAAATCGTTTAGAATATTCATCATAAAAACCCTTCTTAACCCAGTCGAAGAAGCGTATGGTCAGATGATTGCAGTACGGAAGTCGATTATCACGAAGAGAAAGATGACGTGACCATCACAAATTTACTTAAATTTGTGTTAAGACCAAGCGCCTGTGTAAAGCGTCAGAAAAGAAATTGCACAAAAGCGATTGTCAATGCTGAGAAAACGTTTCACAAGTCCAGTATCAAAGAAATTTCCCACTGCTTCTTCTGTGCAAAAAAGCCACCGTTTTCTGGGATGTACAAGTAATAATGCTAATGGAGTGCCCCCCTGAAGAGAGACTAATCACAAATGATACCAACTGCGAATACTGACAAGGTGGAGGTGCGAAATCCAGTAACAATATAAAGGAAGTGGTCACGCGAAGGGCTCCAACAACATGACAATGCACACCCCAGCAACCACTACTAAATTATTCTTGCTAGGGTTACTGTATTGCCTCATCTTCCCTGTTCACTAGAGCTAATACCTAACTAATCGATATGTAAAGGATGCTGGTACGTAGTCAAATTCTCACCCAAAGGTGGACTGGAAGCAGATGGCCAAGACCACTGATGAATCAGATATCCGCAAAGTTCACAGCAACCATCTGTGGTGGGCATTTTGACTTAGCCCAAGTGACATAATCAGTACATAAGTCTATATTGCTCCAACTATATAAATTCTTAATAATCCTCGTAATTTCTAGCTTATTTCCTTACTATTATTTTTTTTCTATTAAAAAAACTTGCTTCAAAAATTTCTAATGGCCTACATAAGCTCTTTTATTTTTAACAGCAGTTGTAAATTTGCAGAAGATAGAAAGAAAATAATGTATTTTTTGAATCAAGTTTTACAGAATTCTTATTTACTAAAAGTCAAGTTTTTATCACAATCATTGAAAACATCTAACTCAGATCTTTTGTCTCGGATCTCACATCTTGGCTATTGCTCTGATGAAAGATAAAAATAAAAAAAAAATCTTATGATTAAATTTAATCATAAGAACTCATGAAAATTTTCATTATCTTGATTTCTCATAGTCCTTAGGCTAAATTTGGCTAAATTACTTTACAGTAGCCAAGTGAAGGCTACAACATGATATCATATGAGAAATAAAAATGATAATATTTAAAATTACAATTAACCCTCCAAAGTACCCTAAAAGTAAGATTCTATACTCACCTAATTTATATTTAAAATGTTCGTTTTTCTTTCCTTCATTAACGAGTGGATATTCTGTTTACGTGTCGCAGTTAGACTTAATGGCGTTTCCTGATAAGTAATCGATGGTTATTGCTAACTATTCAGTGACTTCCTGAACGCAGTTATTCAAAGTTAACCTATAATCATCAATCATTAAAAGTTTTATTCTAGTTTTTATACTTATTATTTATAATATGCTTGTGTGAATGTGTAACAAAAACAAAGATGAAAATTAACGATTTAAAGTTTTATATATAAATTCTCGATTTAGTAAACATTAACCGTTTCTCATTGAAATACTCTTGAGGCAAGTAAATCATCTAGAATCCGCCATTTCCACAACGACAAAAGGTTTCTGTGAAGATTGTTTTGAGATGCAATTTCTCCATTGCAATAATGGTTTCAGCTCAGTTACAGCCCCTGGTATCTTTCAGAAAGTCTTTAAAGAGAACGATGTTGAAACATTGATAAGTCTCTTGTAGTTTACTCATCTCCATAATCTTCTTTAACTTGACACATTAGATTTAAGTACTGGTTACTATTTACAAATAATCCATATGTAAGATTGAACATTAATGTTATTAAAGATTTTTTTTCCTTAAATAGCAGCTTCCTGAAAACAAAAAGAAAACAAACTTATAATTCCAAACAAAAATTAATTATACATTGATTTAAAGCTTTTAGAAAGAAAGGACGGACAGTAACATGCATAGTAAATATACATGGATTCTCTTTTTTATAGCTTTTAAATAATAAATTATCTCCTTCAAAGAATTTTGTTTCATTTTTTTTTTCATATTTCTCGTTTTCTCTGTTGAATTTGTATTTAAAAGCACTTTAAAGTGCTTTTACATGTTCTTATTGATCTTTGAATCCAGTTTTTCCTGTAGTAGAATTAATTTTTTGTGAAGAAAAACATATTTAACACACACACACACACACACACACATTGCTGAAATTGAAAATATTCACTATTATACCGGACGTTTCGGTCAGTATTCGTACAACGCTATCCGGCGGAATAGTTGAATGAAAAACAAAAACAAAAAACAAACTAATATTCTAAAGGAAATAAAGATTATTCCACTGGAGATTGCGTAGTGTAAAAACTGAATGAAATATCCGGAATAATTGTATATGCTTGTCCACATTAGCAATTTATATATTCTTGGGTACTTTTTATTCTCTAAATATTCAATTCAGTAATAAAGTACTGAAAAATGTATGAAATTGTTTGAATTGACGTAAAGGAGAAAACAAATCACTTTACTATGGTATTGTTATTTTCTGAAATCTAGCTTGTACCTGTTTTGAGTCCGGTGTCTTAGTGAAAATGTCTTCCCCCTATACTATTTATTGATTTAAAAAAGTTTTAGCTTGGTGAAACAATAGGAATTATTTCTTTGCTTCTCTTGTTACCAGTAAGTCCTTCTTCAATTCCAGGGAGAATAAGAGTAGGAGCTTTTATATATTCAAAACTAACATTGTTTCTTCGAAGAAAAGAGGACAGAGCGGCCTGGGAAGGGGGTGAGAGACAAATAGAATCAGGTTCGTCCGTTAAACAACGAAGGCAATGCAATTGCTTCGATCCGCAGTCGCAGATTAATTTTTGAAGAGGTTTCGCTTCCCTTTGCAGTGTCTACCAAAGCCTCTATTTAGGAATGGATTCCCTATAGAACAAAAGATGCAATGAGCTCAGACTCGTTGTTTTTGAAGGCAAACGGTTATCTGCCGTTTCTTCTTCTACCCAACAACAAAATACACCAAGTCTTTCGACCTTAAGGAAACTTTTCTTTCTGTTTATTATTTTTGTTTGTTTTTTTCACTACTGCTGTTTCTTGATTTTCATTTCCCACATTAGGATTGCGAATGTAGAATACGAATAGTGAATAGGAAAAAAGAGAATCCATGTACATGTTTACTACGTATTTAAAAACTGTTAAAAAATATTAACAAAAGTAACCTACTGCTTTATTCTTGTCAATAATAATAAATAAACATGTAAAGAGATAAAAAATATTGATACTTTTGTGTTTTCCTTCTCTTTAATAGCCTTAACATATTTTTTTTTTTTAGTATTAACCTATTCATCTACATTAAATCTATTAAGCCAAATGTTTCATAAATCATGTGTGTGTTTTACAAATCCTAACTCCGTGGCTTTTTAGTCTTTTTCAATCTCTTTATTTCTAATCCTATTTTGTGATTTGGGCAGATTAACTAAAATGAAAGGATTTTGTTTTTGAATCCGAATTTCAGTTTAACTATCTCGGGCATTTGTTTCTAGACTACATTGCGGGTCTTTGAATAGAAAGTGCGTTTTAGAGGTCAGTAAGTGCTACTTCATTTGTGAAAAATAATAAATTATTTTTCCGAGTTCGTTTGTAAACGTTTGTAATTTCATTACAGGAATTTCTTATCTTCAGAACAAGAAATCGACTTATCTCCTAACCAGGTACATTTTACTGAAGTAGACGATTGTCTTTTATACTTGTTGATATCTCCGCATCTTCAGTTCAATGTAAATGAACAAAAATGTCGTCAGAAATTGTTATCAACAATTATTTTTTATACATCAAATTAAAATCATGATACAGTTATTTGAAGTAGACCATTATTAATTCTTGTAATTTATATTGACGGCCAAACATGTAAATGCAAAGCTAAAAAATAACAACTGATTTATTCCAAAAAATTGTGATGTTAATGAAGAGTAGAAAGTTTGGCCAAAAATGGCTGAAAGGGAAAAAAAATAACTAGATATTTATTTGCGAAAACTTGATAAATTCAGACACTTTACCTTTTTGGTAAAAACTGGCAAATCGAAATATTGTTTACATTTCATTTCCTAATGGTGGGTTACATTTTTCACTAGTGTTATTTCATTTTCATTTATATTTATTATTATGAATTTTACATATTGATATTTTCTCATAAGAATCATTTAAATAGCTGTGGAATTTTAATTTCACGACCTTACTCTTATATCGTGTTTACATATTTGCTTTTTACTGCTTTGTGGGGTGAAAGTTCCCTTTCTATAAATTTACTAGGTATTAATTTTAATTGAAATTCAAAGCTTGAATTATGCATGGAATGACTGTTAGTTTTAGCTTCTTCCATTTGTATTACTTTTTAATGAAGCTGGCTAATTATCTATTCATGTTATCCTAGCAAAAGATTTATGGACGTTATTTTACACGTTGCGTTGTATTTAATGAAAGCACAGTATTTGTGACTAGAAGAGCTCTAGTAAACCAAAAATAGACCATAACAATTCGGCTTGCAACGGCTTTGCAATATTTGCTTTGTAATGCACAATTGCAAAAGAAATCCTTTGGTGATTTGATCCAAATAAATGCCGGAAAAGCTGCTCAACAGATGGTTTTAATAGGTTTTAGAATGCAGACATACAGAATGCCATCCTTCAGCAGAAAAGAACAGTGAAACAACGCATTGCCTTCACTGACAGAAAACGTCAATGCAACACTAAAGTAGCGAATGTACTTGAAGGTAGTACATTATTTATACATAACTGTCTACTGCATTACTGTTACTTGTACTTTTTCTTAGTCTTTACTGTGTTTTATGCTTTTTTTGTTTGTTTGTTTGTTGTTTTTTTTCCTAAGAAATATATCATTTAATTGATCAATTTTAATAAATTTAATGATAACTAATGATTTTGTCAGAAAAGTTACTGTAAAAAATGTAAGACTTTCCTCTGTTATTAATTCAATAGATTTGTTCCTAACAAGTGAGTTACATTCTTCCTTCAGATTATCAAGGTTTAATTTCGTGTCCTATCAGTACATTAAGTGTTCTACAGTCAAAACATCAGAAATTTATGTAGCCTTTCAATAAACAAACCTATTTAGTTGGAAAGTGTTAGTTTTGTCAGAAAAATCTTACTGCACTCTTCAAGCAGATGAATCTTTGACTTAAGTACCCTGTGAAATAATCTATTTTTTAATGGTTGATAATTGCTTGTCACATTGCATAGGAAAATCCTTATAAGCCTAAATCAATTCTTCAGAAAGATAATCTCTTGTGGATTAACTTCAAGACTGAGTTGATATATTTGAAGCAGAGAACGCTTTGTTATTTAGTGATAATCATTCTTTCAATCGGAATTACTTAAACGCTTTGAAAACTCCTTTTGGTGAAGGGTTTAATGAAATAAAGAAAATCAAAATGATTTTATGATATTAAAGTTTTGAATTTCATTTCTTTTACAGTATTGTCATTATATTCAAAATGTAAAGTTTTTTCATTTTCAAGATTTACAAATTACAATTGCTGAATTGCAGCCAGTATTTTCAATAAAAAAAAATTATGATAAAGAATTCTCCGTACGTACGATCCAATGCTATTTACTCGAAGACATCAGTGTATATGACAGAGGGACTTTAGTCTAAGCCAGCATCTTTATAGAAGCAGCCGTGTCGGTCTTGGCTGAATATTTTACGATGCACTGCCAAGCAGTTCGGGGGTGTGGGTGAAAGTATGGCTGTAATGCTCACTTCCTATATATTATTGATGCAATTCTACTGAAAAGTGAGAGCAATGAAGAAATTAATGCTCTCGAGTGTCTGTGCGATGTTTGCCGGATATATTTCTCTGTGACGAGCGAAGGAAGCCACTGGAGAAGCGAAATTAACCCTGTTACCCAAGCATTAAACTGACACGGTTGCCGAAACTTTAGTTTCAATTTGAATTCGGCAAAACTTAATCTTGAAAGGAACTTCAAAGACACTTCGTGAAATGGAGCTTCGCTCTGATATGTTGCATCATCATAAAAATTCGTATCTTATTACTAATGATTCGCGTTATTGCGTTTTCGTATAAGACTTGTTTTCAAGTCAAAATAAATTGGTTTGAATTTTCAGTATAACATTTCTTTGCAGACTTTTTAATGATTACTTCATTTCAACATTGAAAATCAATAATATGGTCGACATTAATGAAGATGCATTATCTTAACTTTTTTTTTTAAGTTTCGTAATGTTCATGCATTTTTGAGGAATTGTATTTTTTAATGTTAAACTATGTTAATTTTATGGAATTGTTATCTATCAACCAGGAGATTTACTCAATATTTCGGCTCGGTTCCTTGAGTCTTCTTCAGGAAATGAGGAGAATTATATAAATTTTGCCACTTCGACTTTGTCTGTGTCTCTTACAAGCTAATGCGTGGCCTTCTGCGTTGAGAGATTACGGCTCCTCTAGGAAGAAGACCACGGAAACACCTTGTACGAGTCACGGACAAAGTCGAAGTTTTAGTAATTCTCATCATCTCTTGAAGAAGGCTCAAGGAATCGAGCCGAAATATTGAATAAACCTGAATCCGAGGTCAGGAAAATCTCTCAGTCAAAGATCTATCCAGTATCATGTCCCACTTCTTTCTTCAGGATCAAACTTTGAATCTTTGGCCTTCATAGGGAGTTTATAGGGACCTTACGTCACATATTTATTTGTCGAATTTCTTTGTCTATCGATGCCTGCCAGACTCGTTCACAAACTATACTGAGACACATCGATCTTGATGATCTCGAATTTTCGCGATTTCACGTGATTGACGCGAGAATAGCCTCTATCCATGTCTTCTCAAAAAATGACGAGAAAAAAGGCTTATCAACTCCGGGGAAGAAGCGGCCACGAGCACGCCCCATTACTGATGTCGACGATTTTGACCGATGCCTTATTCGCCGCTGTATCCATCGCCTCTACGCTGAAGGTAAAATTCCAACTTTAACATTTTTTCTCTAGCATTTTTCTAGTGACAGACATTCACAATACTACATTCCGTGAGACCTGCTGAAGAGGCTAATGGCCAAATCTCGCGATTTCCGAAAATCTCGCGGAAACGTGATCATCAAGAAAGATGATGTGTCAGATAGTACGTAAATTTCGTTGGTTAGAATGATCTGGTCGAAAGAAACTGAAAACTATCGAGTGATGGAAGTAATGTAGTCGTAGGTGATGGTGTTTATAAGCTAGAGGAAATCTCACACCTAACAATGACATTAATGCACATTTTCTTTCTTAGAGAACCTAACAATCACTTTTTACTAGAATTGTTCATTGTTAAGATGACCTAACAGAAAGAACACACATTAGTGCTGTTAGTCTACTAAAAAAAAGTCTACTTAAGTAGGTCTATGAGCAACTGAAGTTGTTTCTGTAACAGAACCTTATGGAGTGTCTTTGTAAATATCTAGATCTCCTATTTGTGTTTTCTACGGTGAAATCAAGACTCAGGAACTGAAATTTAGGAGCATAAAATTCTCTATATAAAAACTATGGATTCTTTGCAAATTGATTTGGCAATTGATAATTCTCATTGACAAAAAAAAATTATAACAGAAGATTATGAAATTTATGAAATTAAATTAGGAAAAAACCCCACAGACACTTAAACTGTGAAAATATAGATAAATGTAAGTGAATTTAGTTAGTTCCTTATATCGTCTTTAGTTTTTTAAGAAATTAGCAATATAATGAAAGTCGCACTGTTTTTTCTTTTGTTTCTTTTTTTATTTGTTGAACTTACGTTAATCTGAATTAATCCTTATACATTATTTCTCAAAGCTGTTTTTCTGTCGGAACGTCATATTTCCGTTAATACTTCATCAAATTCAATGATTGAGACACCATTTTGAAGATTACGTTGCCCGCTAATGACGAAAAATAAACAAATTGTTTAAAATTAACGTTTATTTAAAAAAAACTTTATTTTAAAAAACTTTTTATAAAAATATAGACGACACGCTTTAACAGAAGCGACTTCTTTTCGAAAACGAAACAACATTTTAAATATTGCTTTAGCGTCGTAACCTTCAAATATATTCTTTTTTTAAATAAAAATGCTCTTTAAAATGATATTTCATCGTTTATTTAATAAGAACAGAGACACGTACAACCCAAAAATAAACGATGATCAGATTATAGCTGCTAATATTGTTTTCAAAGAAGTTTTAGAAAAAATCATATCTGACAAAGCCAATATCTGCTTTCTAAATATTTTACAATTAAACTTATTGTATATAATGATAACGACTTTTTACAATAAGACTGATATTTGTAACTACTATTCAAAATAAAATACTATTCAATAATAAATAATTGCATTAACTTATTTCCACATTATTATATTATCATTCGGTGACCGATCAAAATACCATTCGAATTATTCGCATGGGTCAGCTAGTGATGTATTATCTTCGCAGTAGAATAATGATACAATAATAATTTAGAATGTTTGTTTAAAGTTTTTTTCTACTATAACTATCCATAAATAAGGTGCCACCTTTTTTTTTTATTGTTATTCTCCTTCCTGTTTTTTTTTTTTGCTTTTTCGTGTAAACAAACACACCAATAGTCTTGACTCCCTTAGGAAACAAGAATTGTTGGGATGTCTCTCCCACTCAGAGCCCCAGAGAAGGACAGACAACAGAGAGCTATTTCTTCTCGGCGCGTGAATTATGATCTTGATGCATCTTCTTAAATATGAATACAGCGACGGATCTGACAAATAGACGAGGGACGTTGGGACATTGCATGCAAGCATACATCACCCCCACACACTGTACCCAGGGCAACAAAAATTTTATGGGCTTTAGCAAAGCTGGGTGTCCACCTGCATTAGATAGATAGAGAAATTGTTTTAGAATTGTCGCTGTCTGACATTAACTGTTAATCCGTCTACGACTACAGTCACAGATTCACTTCCAATTGCTCGCCTTCTGTTTTCTAAAGACTTCATTGGATTTTAAAGCTCAGATAAAGCAAGTACTATAAAACTCACTGCATGAAACATGAGACGTCTTTCTCTACCAAACAGTCCTACTTAAATTCTGTTTGTAGTAAATGACATTCTGTATTTAAAATGGGATAGTCTGCAGTTTCGTAACGAAAAGAAAAGCAAAATCCAGCTTGCCTCTATTCGAATCAACTATTCGAGTTAGTGAAGTAAACTATTACACTTACAAATATTTCCAACACTATAATGAATTATAATCAATTATAAATTCTTGTTATTTGTCATATATTATATTGATATTTTACATCGACATTTTTAAATTTTTGTCTTAGAAATGAAATTGTTTAGATTTAGACCTCTTTAATGTAAGTCTTGTGTTTTAACAATTCTTCTTGTTAAATTAATTAATTTTGATCTTTGAGAAGCAGAGAAGAGGTAGACGGACGATCAGACAGTATCAATGCTTTTTTTGTGTGAAATGGAATTTAGAAATGCAAAAAAAATCCCATACACTGTGCAATTTGAATAGAAATAATGTTTTTCTTGTACTATCTTTCAGAGTCAGTTTCAAATAAAAGACAATTAGAATATAAAAGATAAGTGTATGAACCACCTCAGATAGGTGAATGCCATTTTATAATGAATATTTTCTGAAAAAAAATAAAAACTATAGCCTGGTTTTAATTCTCAGTGGGTTCGACCGACACGCCACTGTGAATACACACATTATAACAGTTACACAAATTTTATCGTTAAATTAACAGGTATTAGTTACACAGTTGAGGAAAGAGGAAAACTGCAATAAGTCGAATAATCTTTAGAAACACGTCTAATACAAGAAATGCTGATTGCGCAACTTTTAAACAAATATGATTCACTCAGATGACGCAGACGTAATTTCGAGATTAATTTTTTTATGATTTTTTTTTAATGCTGATCAGTCTGATATAATGTCCCAGAGAGTAAATAAATTGCATTTGAATCCTAATAATGTTTCTCTGAAAAAAATTATTGAAGAAGATCAAATTAAAAAATTCAAAACATGCGATTACACAGATACTTCAAATATAAAAGGTTAAACATCTGTTTACGAAATATTAATATTACAGTTTGCTGTTTATGTGACTATTGATTGTAGAAATTCTAAACCTTCCTTTCAAATTTCCTATACTTATTTGAGAAAAAATTATAAGCTAGGGTTTAATAAAACTTTCATCATTATCGGCTTGAAATTTGAAGTAGAAAAATAATGATACAGGATTAAAATAGGGATTAAATAAGGATTAAATAGTTGAGAACTACAGATAACAGATATCGTTGTCATAAAAGTAACGTTCTTTTACTTCGTATTTTTACAAATCAAAGAAAAATACAGTTATAGTCTGACAAATGAGTCGTGACGATTGGGATTCGCGTAAAGTTCGAGACAATAGCCTCTTTCTGAGGCTTCTCGCAGAATGTCGATACACACTATTTTACAAAGTAATGCACCCAAAATTATATTGCAAGCAGAATTAATTACTTGCAATATTACTTGCAATTTATACCTGCAATATAATTTTGCGCGTGCTGCTTTGTAAAATAGTGTGTCGACATTTTGCGAGAAGCCTGAGAAAGAGGCTATTGTCTCGGACTTCACGTGAATCCCGAGAAATCTCGATCGTCACGACTATCTGTCAGACTGTATTTTGATATAAATTTCATCATTATCCAAGTTATTTAAAAATATTCTGTTATTATCAGTTACAAATTTTTATAAAAATATATATCTATTTTAAAAGTAATCTTAGCGAAAATGGACTAAAGGAAGACGTAGCAAGGGGGAAAAAAATAACGAAGTTGTGAGTCCCAACAGGAAAGCAAATTTGTTCAAGACATCTGGTGGAACTGATGAGAAACTGTCTGTGACAGTGAATTTAAATGTCGGTACTTTACAAAGAAACGATTGCTCATAATGAAGCCCATACGTCTTGGGTGGTGAAGACTCATCGTCCACGATTGTTGTTGACTTGAATGCCAAGATTTTGCATCTTCGGGAAGGGATCAAAGTAAAAAAGTTTGGATTTCCTAAACTTCTCTGTTTTCATGGATCGGAAATGTTTGGGACAGAACCAAAATTGCTCTAGAGGAAGTTGGAAGGATAACATCGCAACCGGAAGTACCTTTTTAAAATAATTTTGCTGAAGGAATTTTTGCTGAAGGAAAAAGGATCATTAAAACAAAAATGAGAGAGAAAAAAAAGTAAACTGCTATTGTATGTAATTTGCATTTCAGAAAGCTTGTCTGTCACTGGTTGGCAAAGTCATCCGATGAAGCCTTTAAAATTTTACGATGGCTTTGAAAGAAAGATATTTCTTAGCTACATTGGTTTGGAGATCTAAGTTATATTACGAAATTAGATGGGAAAAAGGTAAAGTTTCTTTTCGGTAGAGCGCGTCAGAAGCTTTCTTAGATGGCAGTTATTATGCTTCGTTTAAACGTCGAAACCATCTTAGCAGCAAAGGGAAATCAATATTGTACAAAAACCAATAGTATTAAACAAATTTGATAACTTATGAAACGGTTTCTTGATTATTTTCCTGGGCAGCGCGGGTTCTGTATTCTAATTGTTTTATACAGTGCAACTTGGATAATTCGAACGTCTTTAATTCGAAATCGTGGTTAATTCGAAGATTTCTCTTAGTCCCTTGAATTTCTTATTAAATCAATGTTAAAAATCGTGGATAATTCGAAGTTCAACTTCCTTAATTGGAATTTTTTATAAAAAATTTCGAAACATAACGACTTTTCGGCGTTTCATCGTTAAGAAATTCGACACGTGACAACTGAAATCCCCTTCCCGCCACCGTTCGACACGTGAAGCTTCAGACGCCATTCGAGCTTCCTGCTGTCAGTGTCACCATGTCTTTCAGTAAACCACGCGTGTACAAGAATTTATCGTTTGCTGAAAAGGTCGCCGTCATTCGGGAGGTGGAAAAGGTGTGAAGAAGAAATGCCAAATCGCCAACGAGTACGGGATAGAGCCGAATTTCGTCGGTACATTGAAGGACAAACCAACGGAAGTGAAGCTGTTTTCCGTTCACTAAACATGCTTGATGATTTTGCTAACCTTAAGCGACTGAATTCTACAAAGCAATCAGACATTGCACAATTTTTTGAAATACTATAATTTTCTGTATTGAATGTAGCTTACGTAACATAAATCTTATTTTGTTTACACACATTTAGTGTTTAAGTCTTTCATACCATGATCTTTCTGAATAAATATTTACTTATTGACAGAATAATTTTTTCAAGCATTCAGTGGACCTGAAATGAAAGTTAAAAGATGTAACTTGTTTAATTCGAAAACTTGGATAATTCGAAGTTTTGTAGTGGTCCCTTCAGCTTCGAATTATCCAAGTTGCACTGTATTTAAATTTTTACTAATTATTACCTTAACAAAACAAAAAAAAATGATTCTTACAAAATATTAGAAAGAGTTCCTTTAAAAATGATGATGAAATGATTACTTGTTGACTCAGATTTCAAAGCCATGTACTTGTAGATAAATTATATAATAACTCTATTATATAATGTCTGAAATAAATAAAAATAATCAGACTTCATTTAAAAATTGAAATTGCTTTTTAAAGCTTTAATAGTGATTTTTTTTTTCCTTTTTGTTCAGTCTAGAATTATTACGCACGACCAGTTTGTGGTGTTTTAAAAATTCAGTGATATGAATATTTTATTTTGAACATTGCTTCTCGTTGTTAATGGATTATCTAGTTACTTGTAACTAATGTGATTTTTCCATTTGTGTTTTTACAGATTTCTTCCTCTTCCTCTCACAGGAAATACGGGTGAGTAAATCTTAACTTTTTCTTTTCTATCGTCACTAATTCAGACTTCATGAATGTTTAATTTTTTTTGGAATAATCAAATAATGAAATCCTATCGTTGTTGGAAAACTCCTGAAATCCAGGAAGTTCAAAAACCTTCCCAGTGGAACCATTAGAAGAAATTTTTCCTAGATTAATCCCATTGTTCTGTAATCTTGTTTTGCGTTTATTTGGCTATTTCAATTGGAGTTCATCATTTATTCGTCGCTAATACATTAGGAAAATAGGATTAAAGCTGATAAGAATTGTGCAGTCACTTGAATTTATTATTCCTGTTTTAATTTATTTGTATGCGACAGAATTTAATTAAAATATTGGGATTTTTGCTTTTGAGAATTGAAATATTTGTAACAGTGGTTCTTTATTTGGGTGATTTACATGCTTTGCGGGGGCGAGACATTATTTTTTTTTCTTGATAAAAATCAATTAAAACAAAGTAGGAAACAACAATAATTTTATGTAATTCAATCTTAAATATTATTACTCTAACATTTCTGTCTTATCTACATTACTAGTAGAGCTCTTGGAAAATCTACGGTTGAAAATATAGTTCTCGTAATGACTACATTTCCCAACCGTAGATTTTCTACGCGAAAGATTTAACTACTTTCTAGTTGTAGGAGGACGCCATAAGAGGGGTCCAGGAGGCGTCAATTTTTTGTGAAATTTTTTATAAAATTTTTTATTAAAATGACTTAACAAAAATGAGCATGCTCATGCACGCCTCCATATCAGCACCTTTAATTTGATACCACATTTACCTCTGTCGAGAAAACGGGCTTACAGACTTCTTTTACATACATGTATAGATATATATGTACATTGATTTCTCTCCATATATTATATTCTGTAAAAGATAGTGCAATAAAATATATTGACAGGACGGAACATTAGATAATAGCATATTTGCGAACTGCTGGTTTAAAATGCTAAAAATTTCAAAAAATTAAACTCCTGATATATAATTTATACTATAAATAATAAAATAATAAGAGTTTTTAACTGATGAACAATCCCATCATTTTCTTGAGTTCAATCCTTGATTTTTTTTTCTTGTTCTTTTTTTGTTTCCAACTTTCTCTCTTATTGTTAGTTTGTATTCATGACCTTAATGTTTCTTAAAACTGTTTTATAGCTAACTTCCAATTGATTTTAAGACAGTGTCAAATTAGTTACCATATCACAGAGAGAGGTTCGTTTCGTGCTAATTATCAGCATTAAACCGCTTGTGTTTGGTGATGATGGCATCTGTTGTCTCTTAATGAAACAGAACCGTTTTGTCATGAACGACGATCAATAGCTTCCCTCAGCACTTTAAGGGAATGGCTTTTTTTTCTGTCTTTTCAGTGCAAAATGTTTAGAGAGCAAACAGAGAGACAGTAAGTGATGTCTGTGGCTTAAATAAATGATTAAAAACAAAAATGTTAAATAAATAAAAAAGAGCAATAAAGAGTGAAGAGATACTTCCTAAGTGAATTTGAGAGCTCTTTTTAAGTTTACAAACTTGCAGGGATTTTTGTTATTAGAGTACCAGAAAGATCTACTTAAAACTAATACATGGCGTAGGATATTTTCAGTAATAGTTCTGTCATTTCATCCCTTGATTTTTATGAAAAAACTATTTATAGTTGAGATTATGATTTTATTATAATAAAAAAGGTGATTTTTATAGTTAGATGGTCAAGTTTCTCTGTCATTATGTTTATGTTTGTATCACAATTATAAAAAGTATTCTCCTTTTCAATCATAAATTACGTATATTTTATGGTGTAAATTAGTGATTCATTGCTGTTTTCGAGTCCATAAAATGGCGTCCATTAACATTGAGTGATTTATTTACGGACAATCCCTTAAGTATTATATCACTGTACATCATAGTAATATATGTATCAACAGAAAGGTAATTACATCAAACTCTGTAGATTATGGGGAAGAGTAGAGTTTATCCAAATGACAGCGAATGAATAGAATCTTTGAAAACAACTGGTACTTTCCAACTTTGTGAACCTTAAGACTGAGACTGTTACTGAATGCCTAACAGTAAGGCAAATGCTTATGTTTTAGTTCGTCCTATTAATGAGGACTTACATCAAAACATCAAAGAAATACATGCAAATGACTATACATTATTATAATGGGTAACAAAAAATAAAAACAAACGAGGATTTAAAATTCACTGAAGCCAAAAATATAAAACAGAAATAATAAAAGTACTTATTAAATCGTTCAAAGAAAGCGAACTATAGCTTTTTAATTTTTTTTAAAGATAGAAGCCTGAAATATACAATAAATTAAAAAAAAAAAAAAAAAAAAAATTCGTCACCTATCACGTGACCTTCGATTCTGAGGTCATTTTTTTTTTCTTCAGTCAAATGATCTTTGATCGCGACCGGGACTACCTGCAAAAAAAAAAAGTTCATCTCAATGAGAAGAACAACTTGTCTTTACATTTTGGTCATCTAAAATGAAGTAGACCTTACGTCACGTGACTTCCAGTTGACCCACATCAATGAAAAATGAAATTTAGGCATCCTCAGTGCAATATCTAACATTTGATACCTTATTTGTATTTCTTTGTGTTTCGGTTAGCGGGCAGAAAAAACAAACAATGTTTTTTTTTATATGGGTAGCTAGATGTGTAGAATTGCTTTCTTTTTTTCATCTGTTGCTATAGAACTAGTAGTCAAAATTCTCCCTTTTTATTATCAATAGTTATTGTCTTATTAATGAGGTGAAAAGTTTAAGAAAATGTCATTGTGAGTGTCTAACTATTAGTGCCGTTAGTTCCAATAAAAAGTAAATCATATTAGCCTTCTCGCATTCCTTTTTAAATGAAGTTAAACATATATACTATTAATATATTTCAAATAAATATTTTGTATTTATTTACAAAATAAATTCCGACTGATGGATACGACTCCATTAGTAAGGATTAAGCTTTATCCTTTTACTTAGTTGGCTAATCTTGGTTGGATTAGTCCAATACTCAAATCGATCAGTGAATGAAGTAATTTTCTCAAATTTCAATTAACGAAAGAGTGAAAAAAAAAAGAAAGAAGCTCAAAATAGAATCTACTTTTCCAATTGTGATCCGCATC
The DNA here is from genome assembly GCA_023159025.1 of Thereuonema tuberculata. Taxonomy (NCBI): domain Eukaryota; kingdom Metazoa; phylum Arthropoda; class Chilopoda; order Scutigeromorpha; family Scutigeridae; genus Thereuonema; species Thereuonema tuberculata. Next base: position 41,299,163 of record JAFIDM010005346.1, read on the forward strand.
TTCCCGGAGAAAAGTAAATGACTTTGGAAAACTAATTTTAAAACTGCTTTCGGAGAAAATAAAATAATAAAAAAGAAAAAAAGCGGAAAAGTCATTAAAATTTTCTATTTTGTTTCTGTCTGGGCCTTTTCCACCCTTGTTTTCTTTTGAAATCTTTTTTTGATTGAAACTCAGATACTGTGGAAGGATTTGGTGTATTTCCATTGGTTTTTGCATAATTTGTAATTGTTTCGACTTTGGTTTCTTTGTTTCCTTCCATCGATTGGAAAAGCAGTCGCTGAACTACAATGAAATAACGGAGGGAAATAAAGGTTTAACCCTTTATAATGGAAGTGTAGTAGTTACGTGTCTCCTACTGAAGTTAGCTTCTTCGGCTTTGGTTAGATTTTGCTTCAGAAACAGTTATCCTTTACGTGAAGGCCGAGTAGTCGAGAGTAATTCCATGAGGAATTGACAGTATACAAAAGTGCACGTTTCCGCAACCATGTCATGAATCGTTATCAGTGGAAATGTGAGACAGCTGTTTCATCTTTGTTAAGACTACCAAGAGTCTGACCGATGAGTCTAAGAATGAAACTTCTGTCTTAGATTCACACTGAAAATAAGTCACAATTGCTGAAGAAAAATTTCATTTTTCACTCATTCCTATTTCATTCCCCATCTATCATTGATATTGGCAGGCACTTCTCATCTAGAGTCCACCTCAGTACCAAGTTAGATGGCACCGGTTTCTTTTATGTAGTGTATGTAAATGATATGTAAACAATAAATTATGAATAGTAAATTAGTATAGCCAATATCTTGCAGTAATAATTGCCATTGGTGTTTCTATACATTAGTTACAAATTTATGAAATCTCGTGTGACTGATCAATAGCAGCTCCCTGATAATAAGATTTTTTTTTATCTTCTCGTTTCTCCTATATTTTCAATAAAAAAAAAGAAAGAAATATTCAGTTCCCCGATCCGGCTGTTGTCCTGCAAAACCCCGGTTTCCTTAAGTTCAAGGCCTACATTCTGGTTTCCATTAGAATGGTGTAGAAAACTTAATCTTCAACAAACAATATTTTTTCTTACTATTTAAAAAAAATATTAAAAATAAATGTCTCACTTTTGAAACAACAAAGTTTCAACTTCAATAAAGGCTTTTTAAGTACTGTATATTAGTGTAATAAATGCATTTATTGTAATTTGAAATTGTTTTCTATTTCGATATAACTTTGTGGTCATCACTGCATTTGTCCATTACATAATATTTGTCTTCTTTGAGTAACTATTTGCAATCACGTTGTTGTTACTCAATTATACCCTTAACTTGAGGGGAGAGTCCTGAGGCTGTAACAACTATTAGAAATAGAATTCAATAAGGTAATTTTATTGTTCAACTTTACTTCGAAATTCCAAACAGATTTTTCGTCAGAATGTTTTTTAATTCTTTTAAAAATTCTCTTTTGTGATTTATCTTTAAACTTTTAAGTTGAAACTCGTTAATTTCAGGTACAGTATTAGATTTGAATAAATTGAGCTTCAGTAAATGCATTACTGAATTAAATTACACCTTTTCTGACAGTAGATGAAGTTTTCAGTCAGGTTACAGGGGAATAATAATTGCAATTAACTAGTGATGTTAAACTGAGTTACAGCTGATTTAAATTTCTAGTTCTGTCTCATTCCCTAAAAGCTTCGATTAAATTGTGATATCACAAATCGAATCAACGTTTTAGTTTTGATTAGTAATAGTAAAGTTCTTGGAAATTGAACACAGTTAAGTAATTTCCAGAATTTCACTATTTGGCAGTTTAGGCACAACAGGTTATTGCAGATTTGGTCTAACAATTGTAATCAGAATGGAAAAACAGAGATTAAAGCAACAACAAGGTTTCAAGATTAAAGTTGCCTTCAAATATAAAAATAAATTTAAAGAATATTCTGTGTTCTAAGTTAAACAGAAGTGGTATGAAGAATGAAATGGGCCTAATTTACATGACTGAATGTAAAAATTGTAGAAAATTCTATTTAGGAGAGAGTAAAAGAACGATACGAGAACGTATACTGAACACAATGATTATGTAAAACATAATAAAATTGATGGTAGCTGAACACTTCTTAAATTGTGGACATCAAATGAGTAGCAATATAAAGACTTTATACATTGAAAAAAATACTTCAATTAGAAAGATAATGAAAAGTATTTTAGTTAGAAATACAAGAGGTAGAAATTTAAACAGGAATGAAGGCATTGAGGTCGGTGAAAAATTCGTTAGTCTAGCTATGGATTTGTTTAATTTAAAATCTAACGAAATTGTGAAATTTGAGGAATTAATGTATTAATTATTAGGTTTGAGGTTTTACTATTTGTATATGTTAACATTGACAATATTAAAGTGATGATTTTGTAATGAAGGCAAGCTTGATTTGTTATATGTTAAATATTGTTAATCAAATTTCTTGTTCTCATATTCCTATTTTGTTTATGTTTCTGATTATGGCTTGGAAAAGGAAAGATGCAAAATCTTTTCCGAAACTTCGCTTGAATTAAATATATTTTGTATTTAATTGGTGTGAAGATATGTTAATTGAAATAATATGACTATCAAAAGGGAGGAATTGAAAAGTAAGTATGAAACAACATATTTCTGCTGGGAATTTGAAACTTTAGTGATAGAATAGGAAAGGAAGTATCCTGATGAATTTGGATACAAACACTAAAGAAACTAAGAGCACGTTAAGATAAAAGTGCCAAAAAAAAATCATTAAAGATCAAAAACTGCTTATTTTACAAAAGTGGAACTTCACTGACAAATGAACGTTGCTAAACGTAAATTCTGTGATTCTATTACATGTTAGTTCTAAAGCTGACAGAAACGACCAATATATGAGTTCCTTAAAACAACTGTTTTCTGGGTAACAGGACAGTAATGATAGTAAAGTTTGCGTTAATAACTGTCTTTTTTTGAACATTATTTTTAGATCTTACAATTTATTTATTGAAAATCTGGCATTGCAATTGTGCATATTTTTTTTTTGAATGATATCATTACCAATAATAGTGCAAAAGAAAACCTTGTATTAACTACCGGCTTCTGAGCTTATATAACATCTATTCTTCATTATATTCTCCATCTTCTTTTTATAACAATATTTCGATCAGCTACAAATTCATTTCTGATCTTCTTCAGATACAAGAAGAAGATTGATTCTTATATCTTAAATTGTTAACTTTAAATCTTTACGAATTAAGTAGAATTTTTAGAGATAAATCCCCTCTCCTAAATTCGTAAAGATTTTAAGTTAACAATTTATGATATAAATCAATCTTCTTCTTGTATCTGAAGAAGATCAGAATTGAATTTGTAGCTGATCGAAATATTGTTATAAAAGAAGATGGAGACGATAATGAAAAATATCATTTATAACTAGATGATATACTGTATATATTTATATAAAAATGTTTTTAGGAGATTGACATTCAATATAAACTTTCGTAATAATAGAAAAAAAATGTAAGTAATATTTTTCATTACTTAGAAGAAATGAAATTAATGTAGAAAGAACATATTTATGTATTTATTTATTTATTTAAGTTTAAGTAAATACATAAATATAATAATATTTTTAATAAATGTAAATTTTTGATAAAAAAATATAATTAAAATTCAGCAACAATTTTATATTTCGAATTCGTTTACATGTACTGAATCTTTGGTCTATAATTTACATAAATAATACCATCATTGGATTTATGTAAAACTAGTGAAAAGATGTTGAATCATCTAAAATTATCAAACGTTTGATGGGTCCCCAATCATTTCAGTGAAATTAGTCGCAGGAAACAGCATTTAAGTCGAGCAGGAAGGGTTAAAAACGTTGATTGTTCTCCATTATTTTACACAATTCAAAAAAAATTCTTTTTCATTAGCCAGTGTCGTCACTTATGTAAATTGACACACGAGGCCTCCCTGCAGTTCCAAATAATCCCAGCGTGAGTCAGCTCTGAGATGATTAAGATTTCCACCCTACACACAGCTATTCATAGACTGTTTTGCACGGAATAGAAAGGAGGAAGGGGATGGGGGAAAAAAAAAGATACTTTAAACATAATGAGTTGCCGAATTGGCATAACTAACCGTCCCCCAATGACCTCTTGAACCCTCAATGGATCGTTCCCAATAGGATAACCCTTTTGGATGAAATGAACCCATAACCAAAGATATGATATGCAAGCCACGAACCATGGACCATTGATCTAATGCAACGGCAAGTTATAAATGCCCCAGAATGCGTAAGTTTCCACATTCCTGTCATTAATCCTAAAATATATAGCGCTTTTAGACGATTGTGCGATACCATTTATTGGCTGTTCCTCTCAATCGATGATCAGTCCAGTATTAAAACGAACCCCTCACACTCATGGGTATTTTTCAGTTTTGAAGAAACTTAGAATTTTTCAAATCTCTCAGTATATTCTCCCCATTAGAGACTTACCATCGTCTTTATCTCTTCAAGAAAGATTAGCAAGACTTGTACATCGAAACTACCTTAATCCGTGTCATTGATTTAATCAACGGAAATTCAGTAATTTGGTTTCGAATTTTCGTTTATTTTCCGATGTTTTTCCGAAAAGTTCCTATATTCTTTCAAAAAGTATTTTAATAATATCGTTACTGGTCTTTTAATTTTTGCATCTCTCATTCGCATCTCAAAAACGGGAATTTCATTAAATTTAAAAGTCGTGGCTTTTTTTTAATTTTATTTTGTTTCTGTTTTCGTTTTGGTTTGATTACGTTCGGTTGTTGGTTAGGAGCCGCTTCGACTCATTCATATTTATTGATTTATTGCTTAATTTTGTAATTTACGTTGATTGGCTGTTGATTTACAAAATAGCAAATAATGATTGCTTCTGACAAAGTTACAAACGATTGTCTTGCCTTATCTTGATTCTATGTATAGTCTACGAAAAGTCCAGTCTTCTTTTGTGCAATGTAACATTTCCTATACATGTTGTTTTTCATATTTTACTTGAATCATTCGAGACCTCTTCTGTAATGTCAGAGGCCGAAGAACGAAAATCCATTTGTGTTCTTAAATTTTTCAGATCTGAAAGTAAATACCAAACATGTTTATTTTAGGAGAAAGCTCAAGGTGAAGTTTTATTTGTGACTGTGAGTTTGTTATGTTACTTAATGAAAGGTTGTAGGTCGTCTTCGATGGTTTGTTGACAGCTTTTCATTCTTCAGTGACTTTTGTTTATCTTGGTATCTTTATTATTTGTTCTTCTGAACTCATTACATTACGAATATCAACAAATTTATTTACTAGTTAAAAAAGTAAAATAAAATAGATACAAGGATTTTACTAAAGAGATATTTAAAATCTCAAGACATGCTTAAGAAACTTTAGCACATAAATTGTAAATATTATACCTTTCTATTATATAAAAAGTAACATAAGAGAACTTTCTTCGTTGTTATGGCTCTCCCTCTTCTGTTCGCTGTCAAAGGGCGAGAAAAAGTAATAACAACTTTGGAGGGTATAAAATAGAAAACATAGCGTGTCGATTTATTGCAGTCGCTATCTTCTTTCGCAGACAACTGCGCTGGTCCAACGTGCTCACTTTCCAAGACAATAACTAGGCTGTTAGTTTGACTGTTGACATTAGGTGTTAACGAGTCGAACGAGAATATATAGTTAGCTTGTCAATTTTAGAGCACCAAGACAGTACGAAAGGGGCTCATAACATTTTTCACCAGGAAAACTTAGAAATGTCCTGCCCTTAAACCTGAAACCTGCTGGACTTGCTATCAGTAAAATGTGTTGAGTTCAAAAGTCTAAGCAGAAATTTCAAGTGGAGAGGGGAAAAAAAAACCTCTTATTAATTTTATTTTGTACGGTTTGTCCTAAAGCCAGTTTTAGAAAAAGATCGGGGGTGACGTCAGACGTAGGAATCTCTGTTGTCGAGATGGTCTAAGCATCCCTCTTTCAATCTAAGGTTCGCTGGATCGATTCGCCTACATGTCTTTTTTTGTTTTCTTTCTCCCTCTCCAGTTTTTTAGTTGTTTTTTTTTAATTAATCCTGTTTAAATTACACACATTTTAATTTTATTCTCGCCAGACTAATCACAGGACCACGCCAAGACTGACCTTTACGATTAACTTTAAGGTACATTTGAAGAGACACGCCATGTGGAGGCAGCCATGATGTCAAGTAGTTCGACGACTTAATAACCAATAGCATGATTGATTTTTACTAGTTTGAAAATTTCCACAAAAAATAATTTTAAACTATTACATATCAGCATAAACTTCAAAAGTAATTTCACATCATACCTTTTGCTTGCAGAACGATATTTAGAGAAAGGTGGAACTATGTTTCGAGCTGACAGATATTGTGTAACTTGGTTCAATGACGTCACTCCTGATCCTTTTCTGAAACTGGTTGTAGTTCTCCCCTAACTTAGCTGTTAGATATCTTCTTTCTAATTTTAACTATACTGGTACTCGGAAACGAATAAGACGACGTTGGAGGTTTCCACAGATCTTTAGATCTTACGAGTTATTGGCTGATGGGAAAGATTTGGAGTACAGAATCATGAAAGCTTATCGTAAAGGAAGCAAAGACCCACATAGGGAACCGCTATGGAAGAAATTTCAACTGTATTATAAAATTACCTTTTTTTTATCTTATTCTGAGGAATTGTTTGTTCTTTGTCAACACAGTTAAGCAATATTATAAACCAAGCTTAAAAAGATCACATATTATAAAGCATTAGTATCATTTTATTACTTACTAATTTTGATTATAATTCGAGATTACATAAGAAAACTAATCCCGCAAAAAAATGATTTTTGACCAAACTTAGAATCTTTCTTGTATATCCTTAAATTTGTTAGCCAAAATTGGCTTAAATTGAATCCGCAAAGATATGGTAGTGAATAAATTATCAAATTTATTTAATAAGATAGAAATAAAAAAAAAATCTTCTTTCATTTTAAGCTCTAGTTTTATATCTTTATTATGTTTATATACCAAATTGTTTTTAACTTGTGGTTTTATCTTTTGTTGATTTTATTATTTCCAATTTTATTGTGGTGTTAATTATTAAAGAAGAGGAAATTAAACGAAAATAATGAGGCCAGTAGCTAACTTTTCGGCAGTGTATCTTTAGGTAATTTTGTAGAGTGTCCGCTTATCTGCTATTACCTTTATATTTGGAAGCTGTCACTTACAGAGAAATATAGAGCTTATTTGGTCCCGTGTGGTTTTGGTGTTTCAAGTCAATTCCCGCAGCACCATTGATCTGTGACGTTGTGAGAGTTGATGCTGAGAACAGATGGATTATTCGTTTTTATTCAATTCTCGTGGAAATTAGATCATTTGTCCTCTCTGGGCGAAAATTAATGGCTGGGCGGAAAATGTGATTTGGGAATTTTCTTCCTAAACGAGTTTTCTTCCAATTAAATCACGATGAAAATGAGCCGGACACCTACGCCCCCGCTTGCCAAATGGACGGCCGGTCGCTCTTGTCAACGGATGGGGGATGGGGGCAGTGTTGAACAAGGCATGACAGCAACAGCGGTAATTCCCACACGCTACACCTGTTCTTGGCGGTGATTTACTTTCGGGTCCCAACCGCAGTCGAGACGCAAACCAGTCCTGGATTGGCCTAATTTTGGCAGCGAACGAAGAAATGGACGTGCGGTTATAGCACCGGACGTACTATCTGTAGCCGCGCGGGAGATGTATAGGCTGCAAACGGAACTATTCCGCTGTTTCCAGAAATTCCAGAAACAAATTCTAAATTAGTTTTTGTTCAGTTTTCTTCAAGACAAGTAAATAATAATAAAAATAATAAAAATTAACTTTCGGAGTCAATTGCAAAAAAAGATAATTTCTTTGATCTTAATATTAGTTAGATAAAAGGCGCATTGTGCTTACATATCCTTGAAGAACACTGAGATAGTTTTCCCTGAGAGAAGATATTACTTCTTTCTAATAAGAGTCCGCTGATAACATAAATGATATCAACGGGAACATATGAAATAGATTTGTGGTGTTTTATTTTTTGCTTATGCTGAATTATGTTTCCAATATAATGCATATTTGATCGAATGTATGTGAGTGAAGAATAAACTGATGTTTGTTTCTTTAATACTAAAAATTCAGTATTTCTACGTCACATTTCTACAATTAGACTGTACATTCAATCGAACAAAAGATTTATAAATTATTATAAATCGTACAGAATCAGTTCATCCTGTTTTACTCGTAAATATCAAGGGCGATTCGAGTACATATATGAATTTAGCATTTCGTAGGATCCTCGTAATTGCGATACAGAAATTCTTTAATTATAATAACATGAACACGTTTATTTGAGAATTTGTTACCATCAGCCTTTGAACAGATTCTGCCATTTTTTTTCTGCCATGTTAATCATTTTAATATAAGATACAACATGAAAATGCAGTAAAAACGTTGCTGCGAAACAAGTGAAATACAAGTGAATAATATTAAAACAATATAAGAAGATAAATAATAAATTTAACTTGCTGTGAAACTTGTTAGAATTTTTTTTTTTTTTATTCAGGTGCTGCTTTATTTTCATTTTCTAATATAAGAACATATTACATCAAATTTTAAAAATAATTAACAACAATTCTTAAGTAACAATATAACAAGATAAAACTTTAAACTGAATGTTAACAAATTCGTATATTATATCACAACTCCTTTATTAAACTAAAACAAGAATACTTCTTCACCGATCCGATCCAATATTTCGTCTTATATATTTTTTCAAAGACTTCTTCAGGGTAAAAATAAAGAAAAATAAAATAAAAATAACGATTAAACGGTAAGAGAATGAACCTTCTCTAACCTTACAAAATTAAATAATATAGTAGTACATTCAATGAATATATACAGTGATTGTTGTGGGATAATATAGTAATAATGTGGTATGAATGTATGAATCTTTTTATGTTTAAATATGAACATCCTTGGATAGAAGTATTCTTGTTTTAGTTTAATAAAGGAGTTGTGATATTGTATGAAGATCTCAGATTTTGATTAAATTCGTATATTGTTTTAATATAACGTTGATGCGAAACATGTATGTAATATATTAAATAATTTTTATTAACCCTATTATCTAATGAAGTTCTATATTTAATATTAATAGGTTTCTTTACATTATTGTATTATTAAATATTAATCAATAGAATAAATAAATTTAACATAGTTTAAAACAGACAAATGTTTTATAATCTACTTAAATAAATGTAAAAAAAATAATTAGTTAACATTAAGAAATTTAAAAAGATCTATATATAAATGTCCTCCGTTAAACTGTCCTTGTTTCGTTTTTGCAGAGCTAAAAGTCATTGTCCAAATTTCCTAGCACTTAACTCGGATTCCAAGCCATTAAGTAATTGTAGCATGTCATCTGAACACTCATTATGTACGTTTGGGAGGTGTAAAGGTGAAACAACTTTAACTTTCATTAGAATAGGTTACGACAAACGCTGTAACTCATTTTTCATCTTCAGATGAAGAAGAACGACTTACCTACATTTCCATTAAAGATATCATTTCGGTATATAACGATGTTGGGGAAGAAAATTTAAATTGAATTATTTTTTTTATGGAGTTTCAGCGCAAGGAATTTGCTTCTCTTGATAATTTGAACCGGAATTGTTGTTGGTTTCCAGTTAATATCTGGGGAAACAATTTTTGTAAGTATTGCGATTGCGATATATGTTTTACGTTAGCTGGTAAAAACAGAGAATTAACGTTTCTAAAGAATGTTTCTTTTATTTGTATCTCGCATCAAATAGCAGTAAGTGTAATTAGGGGCAGGTGTAAAACATTTTTATTCCTGAGATCAATTAAAAAAACTAAGTTTATTCCTTTGGTATATCGATATATTTATTAGTTATTAACGTACAGCATAAAAATATTTTAATAATGTAATATTAATTGAAGTTCTTTTTAATGCTGTTTTCATGTCGAATTCCTTACGGAAAATCGAAAGACAGTTTATTTTTTCTTCTTTCATTTCCCGAATTGATTAGCTAAGAAGTTGTTGAATGTGTCTTTATTTCCTGTATTTTTCCCTCTGCACTACAAGCATTTTAGTGAGGAAATGAAAGAGAAACCTTGTCAGTGTGTATTGTTTTTGAAGCAACAATCTTATCGTATTAGTTAGACTGTTTCCCAGCTAAACACAGCCAATAATATTGTTGACTATTAGAGGTCTGACACTGCAATCCATCTGTCGTTATTGCTGTCGGGCTCTGTTAGTTCTTTCAATGTAGTTTGTTCCTTGGGACAGTCAATAAACAACCTCCCGTCTCTTCTCACCCACACTGTGGCCATCTTTCCTAACATGTTGGCTTGTATTTCCGTTCTGCTGCCGACCAGATGTTTTTCCAATCCTGTTTCCATCTTTTCCTTGCTTTTACCTCGTTATTGCTATCCCGGTCTTCGTCACCCACATCTAAACAAGCCCCTTCCCCCTTCTTTCATTCACTTCAGATGTTCTTCAAGTGAACCTGAAAAGAACTGTCCACTTCAGATGGTTCCCATATAATTAGGATGGTTTCAGGCTGAGTCCCATTAACGGGACTATAGCTCTGAATCCCATTAAAATAAACCTTATTTGTAATGTTTAGATAAAAACATTCAAATAATTATTTCCTTAAAAATCTAACAAGGATTGGCATGTATAATTTTTTTAAATCTCATTTCTATTAAATATTTTGTTTTGTTTTTTTTCGAAAAAAGCTTTTAATTTTTTACGTCAAAACATTTTAAAGACAAGGCATTTGTTTTTTTTGTTTTTTTAGATTTTAATTGTTATTATTTCGTATTGTCGTTTTCAAAATTCTGTTAAGATTCTTTCGTAAAATATAATATTGTGAAAAAAAAAATTAATCATATTTTAATAATCAGGTTGTAATAGATGACAGTCATTAAATAGTATTAGACTTTATAATAAGAAATTGATATCAAGTAAATATATAAAACTGCAAATTGTGAGAATGCCTAATAATGCCTTAGTTAAAATTTGATTTAATCACAATAAATCTTAACAAGAAACTAGATAATATCAGTTTGTTTATTAATCCTGTTCGCAGATTCCCTTGTCTTGAATGTTTGTATTGCATTTATTTTATTTTATCTTGCTTTGTCAATTGAAATCTTATTTCTTTATAATAAATTTAGTGTTTGTTTGTTTTTAATGGAGTTAGATCCATCTTAATGACAATATGTAATTTCTTATTGACGAGAAATCAAATAGGAATTACGCTGTGATTGTGTAAATGTTATTAAGCCTAGTTCCGTGATGATATCTTATTATAAACTTACATGTATCTAATGATAGTACTGTTGGAAAGTTCTGTGATAGGCTTTTGTGTAATTGGAAATCAGATCCAATCTCCGTATTGTGGAGCTGTCAGTTGGGTGAGTGTGCTTTTGTGATTGCTACAACTTCACGTGGGTTAGAATTTGCTAATGAGACATATTTTGTCTTGGCGATAGTTTGCTCTTTGCCGCTGATGTTACGATGAGTGAAAGAACATATTGTGGGGGATAATCAATACTGTCACACACACACACACGAATGACCCTCTTTATTCTCTAAAAATTGACTCACTCGAATGAAGAAATAGAGAGAACAATGAGGGATTATTAGGTGCGCATGCGTCACTGAGGAAACCCACCCTCCGTCGATAGTTGATGAAAGCGGCGATAATTGTTACACGAACCACTTTCAATCAGATCTCTCTCCCTGTGTGGAACGGAATGAATGTTTCTATGTAGTTTGCAGTAATCGAAATGTCCATCAAATTTAGAAACCCTATCAGTGGCCTCTTTTTATCTCTCCCTCCCTGATTATAATTTTCTTTTTTTATTTTATTTTCGTTTTTAAATCACCTCCTCTTTATAAAAGGGGGGGAAGGTGATTATTACTGCCCTCAAATTGTAAACCCTGGGACGTGGTCACAATGCTGTTGTCCATCAAACACACCACCCATTGTTTGCTTACAATGAGGCCGATTGTTGTTCATTGGCTACTGATCTCGTTTCCCTATAAACGGCCGTAGCTCTGCGCCATCACGCACCGATGAATGTGTCAGGCCTCCTGCCGCCGCGGCCGACACTGATTCCGCCTCAGTTGACCGAGAGTTTTGAAGAAGAGAGCGCCGTTCATTGTTGCAGCGCTTCCGTTCTGATATACGGGCAGACGCGTCGACTTTAAAATATGGCTTATTTTCGGACGACTGGCTGTACGAATGGATATAATGAATCATTGAATGCCGTGTTTCATTCATTAGTTATTAGACGTCCGATTGCACTTTTCCATTTAGCAAATCGAATGAAAATTGGCTGTTTTGGAAAGAGTTTTGCAATCATTGCCATCGAATGAAGTCAATTTCAGACTTGTAGAGCAGTGAATGCTGTTCACAACATTTAACGATCATGGAAAAAAAAAGGGGGGGGATAAAATGAAAAACAAAAGAGCAGAAGAAAACGAAAATGTAGTGGATTTGAACGGGGATAGCCCATTAAAAATAAAGTTCACTGAAAGCATTCAGCTGTTGATGATTAATACACGTTTAGTTACTTTATTCATTAAGATCTCCATTAAACATCGATTGCTTCAGAGACCTATAAATATTGACTACGTTACTGAACACAATGGAACTTGGGGGGAAAAACGAGGTTTTGAGTTTAACATCTCAATTTTGGCATTGTTAAGACCTTGCTTTAGCCGCCATTTTGGATTTAATCCTTAAAAGGTTTTCTACGTTAAAATTTTGTAATCTAAAAACCAAAAATAAATTAGACTATAAAAACTATATATATATATATATATATATATATAGTAGAAAGCTTAATCTTTTTTTATTGACTTAATAATATATTTTATTTGAAAAATTGAGTCTTGTACAAACTTAATTTCATGGGAAAAAAAGATTGTTCGTCCTTTTAAGAAATTTCAATAAATTTATCGAAATTTTGAAGCTACGAGGAAAAGCTTGAAGCCAAATTCTTCCAATTGCTTTTATTTTTTTTTTTGCCCTGGAAGCCACTAGGTAAAGTATGTAAGAAAATACCTCAACTAACTAACTGTTTAATTTCCTTTTTTACGCTTCCCCGTTTTTGTATTTCCTTTTTGAGGTCCATTGTTATAAAATCTAGATAAAAGTCTGAGAATTATTATTCTCTAAATGGAATTGTGCTAAGAGTTATTAGTAATTATATGAATGTAGTTTGGTAAGTGCTTTAATTTTATCTCAGTTGTTAAACTCATTAGTCATTTAATCAATTGTAATAGTTTGTGATGTTTAAGATCTAAGTATTTTCAGTTCTTCTTGTCAAACACAAAAAGACTCCAATCATACCGGAAGATTCGCAGAAGAGTATTACTTCCGGTTTCTATCGTATCAAGTAATCTTGCCGATCTATCAATTTTGTACAGAAACCCATTAATTTTAGAAATAGAAGTTCATAAGATAATAAGGTTAATAAAAATTATTTAATATTAGATAAAACATGTTTCGCAGCAACGTTTTTACTGGGTTTTCAAGGGAAATATAGTAAATAATATTAAAACAATGTAAGAAAATACTACATCAAATTTTAAAAATAATTAATAACAATTCTTAAGAAACAATATAAGATAAAATTGTAAACTGAATGCTAACAAAAAAGCTTTCATGAACTTAAATTAAAAGATAACTAAAGCTTTAAAAAACATATAGAAAACCAATAAAGACATCATAACATAATTAAAAACTTAACAATGAAATAAACAGCAGGAATTTCAAATTTTCGGTTCATTAATTCGATAATTTTCTAATATAAAAGGCATCTTTTACTTGTAATTCCTGATAATTATTATCAAAATCTAAAATTTGGAAGTCATCCCAATTAATAATATGATTTGGAAATTTGCTTAAATGTTCATTAATAGCTGGTTTAAAATTTGTGGAATTTGAGTTGTGGCGAAGTTTATACTATCTAATTGGGGTTGTTTAATTCTTTTAAATAAATTTTGCTTAGTAAGACCAATAAATCTAAGATTGCATGATTTACAATTGATTTGATAAATTACTTCTATTTTTGGGTTCTGCAAAATAGGGTCTTGACTTGTGAATGCAGTAAAAACGTTGCTTCAAAACATATATATTGTATATAATATTAAATAATTTTATTAATCCTATTATCTTATGAAGTTCTACATCTATCAATTTTATTAAAACGTTGTATTTAGTAATGGAAAAAAAAAGATGATGCCTTAAGTAGAATGAGTTCGGAAGGTTATCTATGATGACCTACGAGTGTATTATGTTGAATGAAAAATATTTTGTAATTGTAATCTCAATAGGCTATATTCAATGGGCTTTGGAATGGGAAGTGGCCAGGGTTGCACATCAGGCAACAATGAAGATTCGTCCGGCTTAGTAATAGCAATGAAAATTAACAGCTTGAACAAGAAAATTATAACTGCAGTTATTGAATATATTTGTGGAATGATTGTATTGTAGATATTAACTGTGTAATTGATTCGGAGCGAAATATTTGTAACTTGAAAACAACATTGTGGAGTAAATCAGAGGACACATATCAAACATTCGTCCAAATCGTAGCGGAAGGATGCTACAGGCCTTTAATGGGAATAGAATATTTACTGTAAAACAATTAAGAATTGTGAATAAAGTTCGAAATGCCCTCCAATAACCTCACTGCTCAATCCAAATCCTCCAACACAACGATTTCGGAACATTCAATAGTAGATGAGATTTGTTCATTTCGAGGACGGAATCACGAAATCTTTGTACAAGTTAGTGTCGAGAATCATTGAGTTTCTGATACATCGGAGTTTTCAAATGATTCCCATTTGAAACGACGTTTCTTGATTGAACATACATTGTAATAGTGGATTTCTATTTTGTGTTATTACTAGTCGCGTACTTCCTTAATGCTGGGCGAACACGTAGCAATATGCGGCAATATTGGTGGACAATATTGGTCATTTTTATTGGTACCAACCGTTTCCAGCAATAAAAATGAACAATATTGCCCAATATTGTCCATTGGCGATTGTCGGAAAAAAAGGAACAATTTTAGTTGGCGAGAAATATTACTGGTGAGCGAGCGAATCACATGAACGGATGAAATCACGTGACAATGGTGACGTAGAAGAAAGGCGGGACTTTGAAAATCGGAAAATCACTCACTCACGCCGGCCATTTTGTTTGAGAAACAAGGCTTAAAATCAGCAAAATGGGTCCGCCCAAAACAGATAATTCAAACAACAACATTTTGTCAATTGATAATGAAAGAATCTTAATTGATTTCTACAGAGGGACGGCGTTTAATACTATAGCAATTCTGTACGGAAACACGCTCTCTCTAGCTCTCCCTAGTGAGAAACGCCGCAACCAGGCCAATACTCGTAAAGGAAAACCTGTGTGTTCGCGCACAATACTAACTACCAATATCAATAATGACCAATATTGTCCACCAATATTGCCGCATATTGGTACGTGTTCGCCCAGTATAACGAATTTAGACATATATTTTGATATGAACGTTTCGACTTGTGATGTCCTCAGACTTGCTGTGCTGAAGTTACGACATTACTTTCTGAATCATCCTGTACAATTCATTTCAATTCATTTCAATTAACCATTATTATTATTTTTTGTATTTAACAAGCCATTAAGTTATTTAAATAGCGAAACGTTAATTGCTGGTTACTAAATCAAAGGCGACCTTGCAGATTAAGCAATTATTTTAAATACGCGGTTGTGCAAAAGAATTTCATTCGTATTTGTTGTTCGGAGTTGGAACTAAAGAGAAAATCAAAAATTAAGTTTTTAGCAGAATTTGTAAACGGAAATATTGAAAATTTACTCTTTCCTGTGGAAAACACAAATTAAAAACATTTAATCAAATTTCAATAACAACCCACAAAATTATTCCATGGTTCTTCTTATCGGTTTTCTTTGAACAATAATATTTTCATAGTTAGCCGGAAGTTAGTATTTTTCTAGAATATCTTACATTAGTATTACAAAACTAAATTTCAGAAATATATATGTATTCCAGTTTTACAATGAAACCATTGGATGCTGACATGTGCATTACTTAAATCAGTTTCATTTTCAGTTTTGTTAATTAATTTTTGTAATTATTATTATTATTAGTAGTAGTTGTAGTATTGATTTCTTGAGCCAAATATTGTTTTGAAAAAGAGAAAAAGCCATGCGGGCGTGGTTGTGCAGTCTCAGGCGTCGGTCTGCCGTGAGGGCAGTGTGCCGGTACCCGGGTTCAAATCCCGGTCGAGAGCACGGATGTCTCAATTTCCTTTCCTGTGTTGTCAGCCTCTTCTTCACTTTCTCTTCGGTCTGACGGAATGGCCTCCTGGAGAAGGCAACGGGAAACCACTCCAGTATCTGTTCCTTTGTGTAGCTACGACTTCTCCTAGGGGTCGCCCTTCGGGGGTCACTATGGATCCGTAGACTTGAACCAATCTCCGGATTGACCTACCTCGGTATGGTAAAGAGAAAAAGTCATCAATACATTGAAATTTACATTTATTATAAAGAATGATGGTTAGTAACTTTCACTTAATTGTTAGTAATAAACGTAAGCAAAATTACGATAAAATCTCTGAAAAGATTATATCACACTTACTTGCATTACAAAAAATGAGCTATATAAGTTATTTTTTTATACGATATCGGACATGTGCAGAACAAAAGAAATGAAGTAGGATTAGTATTTATTGTCTGACAAATGGTTCTTGATGATCGCGTTTGCGCGGGAATCACGAAAATCACGAGATTTGGCCATTAGCCTCTTCAGCAGGTCTCAAGGAATGTAGTATTGTGAATGTCCGTCACTATGAAAATGCTAGAGAAAAAATGTTAAAGTTGGAATTTTACCTTCAGCGTAGAGGCGATGGATGCAGCAGCGAATAAGGCATCGGTCAAAATCGTCGACATCAATAATGGGGGTTGCTCGTGGCCGCTTCTTCCCCGGAGTCGATAAGCCTTTTTTTCTCGCCATTTTGTGAGAAGACATGGATAGAGGCTATTCTCGCGTCAATCACGTGAAATCGTGAAAATTCGGGATCGTCAAGAACGATCTGTCGGCCTATAGTATCTTGAGATTTTGATAAATTTCAGATGATCAACAAAAGAAAGATGAGATTATCCTAAACCGCTGTCTTTCTATCAGCTGAAAACTATGAACCCAATACGCTGGGAAGTTTAATCCGTAATTAAAATCAAGGTAATAAAAAAGAATAAAAAACAATGAATTAGCAAGCTAATGAGGGCCTAGAAACAGAGGTCAAGAGGTCAAAGGAAGCATCAGAAGACAACAGAGTAGATGTGAAATCTCGGAACTGGACACTAAGCGTAACGACGCGATCAAAGGAAGGCCTGAAAGATAAAGAGATCAAGAAATGCCACTGGAGGAAATTGAGAGAGAGAAAGGCTCGAGATGGAACTACCTGCAAGAATAGTAAAGAGGATTTTATCTTGTAGTGGTTATAGTTGGTTTGTTGGTGAACTGAGATTTCTTTTTAACTTTTACTGGTAAGGATAAAAAAGCTTTCCGTAAATTATGAAGATACTTTTCATTTCATTTTGCAATTGTTAATTGGTATATTTGCTGTATACCAATTAATAATTTTCTAATTTACGTTTGTTCTAGTTTACAGTAGTAAACAGTAAAAATTATTTTAAATTTGATGATTTAGAAACAATTTCATTGCTATATTTTTATCTATACTTTTTGTTTTTAAAAAGTAAAAAAAAAAAAATTAGGATTTTCAGTAGGGACGGGTAGTTCGTGAACGAACTAGTTCGTAGAAATGAACTATAGTTCACGAACGATCTAGTTCAAATGAACTAGTTCGTGGAAAGAACTATAGTTCGCGAACGACATAGTTCAAATGAACTAATTCGTTCTTTTACCATTCCATTATTGGCTATTGGAATCGATTTATTTGAGAAATTGATTTAAATTAAAAGTATTTGAGTTTTTTTTTTTTTGGTTGTTAAGGTAAAAAGAACGACTTAGTTCATTTGAACTAGTTCAATAAAAAGAACTATCTCAAAAGAACTAGTTCAGTAAAAAGAACGACTTTGCCCATCTCTAATTTTCAGTTATTGTTTTCGAAGGTTTTTGTGATGAAATTATCCCAGAGTGAAAATAAGTTGCGAATTTATTAACTTTCCGCCCGAAGATCATTGGGAAACTGAACCAATACTTTGGAACAGTTGAGTTAAAAAAAAAGCCCAGTGGTGTTACTGAAATTCTGTTTTTCGGAAGCCGAAGGAGGGCGTAGACAATGGAGCAGATTCTCTTCTGTCGACTCGGTCAAGCAGATGAGTTTCCTCAATTTGGAGAAGCTTTTGCTCCTTAGGACCTTCGTCACCTGCCATCATTACAGCTCTCCCTCCCCCGTGCCCCTTTCAGACATTTGGCGGGAAATGAAAGGAATCGTTTGGGCTACCTTCATTCCACCTCCACTGCTCGCTCCCCCCACCCTTCCTGTGCAAACACACAAGAGCCTCACATACAAGCTTTGTTCTTCTCATCCTCTACTTTTCCCTTAAAGATGTGGAAGCCAATGCGCTCCAAGCCTTCAGTCTTACTTTATCGACTCGACTGTTAACGCGGGTTTAAAAACTGCATTTGAAGTGTAATTGCAGTGTTACTTTTCATTGTTAAACGGCCAACTCTATCCCAGCTAAAGGCAAGTTGTCTCTTAAATATCTCATGTACTGGAAATGTCTTTCTTTTGTAAAACAATTTAGATGTCCCATTGTTTAAATACTAAACATATTTTAAAAAATAAAATTTTAATTGACCAAATTCTGCCATAAAATTCGTCAGCGTTTTTAATAGATTGTTAAAGTAAATTTTCAAAAACTGCAAAAATTATATTAAAGTAAATTCCTTTATTACAGAATTACATGTTTATGCAAATGTTAAATTATAAATTACGATGAGATATATTGTAATAAAAATGTTTGTTTTACAGACATCACATTACCATTTTTTTTCATATTAATCAAATTGTGATCTTGATTTCTGGAAGATTTTCATTTTTATTGTTGAAGATTTTTAATTGTTGAATTTATTGCATAATTTATACAGGATAATAAATCCCATATTCAAATTTTTTTTATAATTATACAATTGCTATCAAATCAATTTCATAGAATTCCTTGCTTTTAAATAAAGAAAGAAACAGACTATTGACAGAGATCTGATTGCAAAGGATGTAGAATCTCAGCTGTCGAACCACCACTACTACATTACTTTAATTCAGTACCATGTCCTCAAATATTATTGGGGGGGGAGGGGGACCACTGTTTTTATTTCTAAGTAAAATGTTGTGATTTGTAGGAAAAAAAACGGTGCACGGCAAACCGTAGCATTTGTAGTGGTTTGCTTTTCGGTGTTGTTGCGCTGTTCGGTTTTAAGGATACAGGATTTTTATTTAAAAAAAAAAACTGCCTGAATTAAGAATTGAATTAAAAAAAAGAAAAAAAAACATAATAATATATAAAATATTAAAAATACAACTATTTTTAATGCGTCAGGCGTACACAATAAGAATACCTTTACGGGAGTTAGCCTTCTTCAGTTCTGGTTTTTTTTTTTTTTTTTTTTATGCCTTTTTATAAACACCGAAGATCCCCATTGACTTCCCCCCCCCCCCTCCACCCAAAAAAAAACCAGTCACTAGATGGAGACATGTTTTAAAAGTCCTTAATGTTAATTTTGAAAAGTTTCAGGAAGAATTCAAGCTTACGGCGCATCATTTTCATGCATTCTTGGAGATAGTGCTTGTTGTTAAATTCATTGATGTACCTAAACATCAAAAATGATGAATATCAACCCTGTGGAAGTCCAGTGATTTCATGCAACACAGATTGACAGACAAATAGCAATAAGCGATTTTTTAACTGCATTTGAAAATCAAAAGCGTTGTTTTTATTTTTTAGATATATATTATCTATGATTATATGAAGGGATTCGGACGAAATACGTGGAAACTGATTTTTGAATCAGAAAGGTGTATATCATATCATTATATACAACTGTATATAGCCTGCTACAGAATACATATCTATTTGCACTTTTGACAGATTTAGAAGTTGGTGATCTTGAAGTAATAATCCAGGAGATAGCTGATCTATCTTTATCACGAAATCAACTTGTGAAACCGCTGAAAATTTTAGGTATTTCGTTATTAAAGAATATCAAATTCGAATCTAATGTCAGTTACCAAGTTTTACGCCCGCACTTCACATATAACAGTCAGGAACCACTTCAAACAATTTCCAAAATCTCTAAATTATTTATGATTTATCCACAAAAATAACAGTGACAACTTATAAAATAAATACTATTACAGCTAACAATATTGATTCTAGTTTTCGGCAACCAGTATATGAATGAATCACATAATAGTTTCAGATATGTGTTACATAGTTTTTCAGTTCTATGTGTAACGCAAAAGAAAGCTGTCCGGCAATTTTCACATGTACTACAGCGCAGATGTAGTAGTGTCGGATGATCAAAATGATGAATGAATTTTTCCTGCAGTCTCTTGACACACTCACAAGCCATCTCATCAGCTGAGCCTCAAGAAAGGATCAATTGTATTGTTCCTTCGCAATCTCAATCCAAAGAAAGGATTCTGTAATGGCACACGATTGGTCGTTAAGGAGTGTCATAACCATTTTATCAAGCAGATGTTCTTTCGGAAAGCAACAGAGATGATATCGTCACTATTCCCAAGAACGATTTCAACCGGATGATGTCAATTTTGTCATTTAAGTTGAAGCGCCATCAGTTCTTAGTAATGCCCGCATTCGCAATGACTATTAATTAGTCGCAATGACAAACCTTCGGCCACGGGGAGTTTTTTTTGAGCGAGCCGGTATTATCACAAGGTCTACTTTGTTGCATTGTCGCGTTCACGAAACAGAGACAACATCAAAGTACTCATTAAAAAAAAAAAAAAAAAAAAAAAACCGACGGTCAAGATCAATGATGATTTTAATGAATTTTCACTCGCAATGTGACTTATAATCAAGCCTTCCGATAAGCAAATTTATTTATTAAATTAAAAGTTTTTTACATGTGCTGATATTATTAGTTCACAGTCCAGCCTGCACACAAGCATGAAACATATAATAAAATACGAAAAGGTCCAGAGCTTTCGCCTCACTTCAGACGAGGCTTCCTCAGTGCCACTGAGGAGGTCTCGTCTGAAGTGAGGCTTCCGATCTCGAGTATTTGAATCACAGCTAAATGTTTTATGCTTGTGTGCAGGTTGGACAGCAAATTTATTTATATTCCTAGCAATGCATTCATTTTAATTTTCTATCCATCATTTCTATATATGACGGGCAAATACTATCTCTTGCAGAGTTTTTCAATTCTATGTTGTATATACAGTATACCTCTATGTGTAACGCAAGAGAAAGCTGCCCTCAAATCTAATATGTACTGCAACGCAGGTTGCATTAAAAATTATCCCGTAATTGTTGACGGGCGTATATTCTAGTTTAACAAAGTGTGATACGATGTAGAAAATATATTTTTTTTCAAAAATGTTTCTTATTAATAAACAATCACAGTTCAAAAGATATCTCTTGACTAAATCTTGTGATGATCTTTGTGTTAACATTGATACTATTATTCTGTTATTCTTTTTGTTTTAAATGTACGATATTAGGGAAAATAGTGAACTTGTACAGAATGGTCAGGACTTTTATCTCTTCCATCAGAATCGATTATTCTGTGGCTGAATTAATACATTGATTTTAATCTTGTATCGTTTCATTACCGGAATCTTTGGCATTGCAACTAATCAACCAAAAACGCAACAATTTTGTTAAAGTTGATTAGAACTGAAAATTAAATGAAGCACTTATGAAGAAGGATGGAGAAAGAATCACATCTGATAAAACCAATATATGCATTGTATGTGTACTGGCTTATATGTATGTGAAAAAACAAAACAAAAAACAGGCGATGAATTCTTTTTTTCTTTTTTTCTTTTAGTAATTAATGGAAAAGGTGATATTTTTCTTCCTCTCTTTTAAAGCTTCCTGATAAATTATTGCTTGACATTAATTTTACCATATTGTTAACACGTGCAAGATTATATTTTTGACATTAAGATATCTCTTAGCATGTTTAGAAACTTAGTTATTGTTATCCGAGTAACATTAACTTTTTGCAAAGGCATTTCACAGCATATTAAGATAATAGCTATTTTGTATTAGATAGTTTAATAGTTTGATTAATTAGCTGTCGTATTTACCTTCTCCGATATTCTCCATTTTTAAATAACTGTAAATAATATTATAAATGAAAGGAGTTTTTGACCAAAAAACCTTAAATAAACTTCTTTAAGTATACGTAAGCTTTTATTTTGTTAATATAAATTTAAGCACTAATTTTTGTCTTTTTAATGAATTATGTTTTTGCTAGTATTTCCTCGTTGAACGTTTTATCGTAAATTGAGAGATGATTTAAGTGCGCTGTGTTGGTCAACCAAATCATGGCGTGTTGAATTGACACCAAGTCTGCTGTAAGTTTCCTCGTCTATTCTCCAGCTTTCCGTTCAGTAAACGATGCTTTCGATAAATGACAACTGACTGCCTTCGTACCGCAGACCCCCTTCGCTTTCTTGCTGCAGTGATCGGTTCGGGATCACTGAGTGCTGGAGCCTAGGATCACTCGATAAACAGACACAGGCTTATCTGCTGAACTGAGTAGCTCATGCAGAACCCGCCATCATCATCATCACGAGTTCTCGAACGTCACCAACTCCGGAAACGTAGGCAGTACTGTGCGTTTCTTTCTTGTTAGAAAATAAAGATAAAATTACTTACAAAAAAGGAAATAATAAAGAAAAATACTAGCAGTTTTTTTGCTTTAACTTATGAAGACTTCAGTCTTTAATTTTAAATAAAGAATGTTTGCTGTAGTTTTAATTGAAGTATTCTGTGATAAAATGCATTTCTCTACAAAAAAAATGACAGGAATTGTGCTATGCAGTTATTGTGCACTGATTTTTCTAAAATTTTTATATTTGTGACTTATGATTGAACACATGTAGAGATGCCTGTGGGGTTACATTTAAAAGGCAAACGAGAAAGACTTGAAAATACAATTTGTTGACTGATGTTTATTTTATAACTTAGACTCTTTATTTTTGTTTTTTAATATTTTGGATCTCCAGCTTTAAATATTTTTTTTTTATATATATATAACAGGAAAAATTTATGTAACTCAAGTATTTTTTTAATAATTTTACTAATAATTTATAACTTATTTTTGTTGCCCAAATGTATAATTCAGAGTTTGCATTGAAAGCTAATTTTGATTCAGCTAAAAAGAGTCGGGACTTTCTTTGTAAACACGAAGTAAATTGCAAAGAAAATTCTAGAACGAAAAATTTGTTTAATAATTAATATTTTAAATACTCAAAGGACACAAGTTCAAGCTTTTTTTTTTTATTTATTTCAGAATATTGGTAATCTTTCTTAGAAATCCAATTAGTACATAAGTTATTTATTAACTTAATCATTTCCTATTTTCTTCTTCAAGTAGCAAAGGATGAATAATTCATTGGGCAATTATGTATGATTAGACAATTAATTGAGACTTGCCGTCAGAATTCTCGGACAATGCGACCTTCAAGTAAATCATTTAAATACTTGAATATTCTTGTTAATTGGCAAATAGAAATAAATTTAGACAAATTGAGTTACGTTGTGTTTCAAAATGAACCTTTTATCCCAGGTCAGGCATTTGGCTGACACTATCATTGCACATTAAGTCCGAATGTACGAAAAGACAAATTAAATTTGTAGCATTCTCGTTTTGCAGATCATCTGAAAGAAAAGTACAAATTTGCATTGAAAATGAACGATCCTCAAGCAGATTCACAATCATCAAAAGCATAGAGAAAAAGTAATGAACCACTAGAACAGGGAACAGCTAATGAATTTTTACCTTATAATTCACTTAGATGAATAGTTTTACCATTATGTCTTCTATCAAAAAATGGCATAAATTTTTTCAATGTAAAAAAAAAAAAATTTAAAGGTTTTTCGTTCTTACCATGATTGCTTTAAAGTCAAACTGATTCATTTCGAAATAGCTAATACAAAATTGATTTTGCAGATTAGAAAAATTACACTAAACGATATGTGTCTTTAAATTATAAATTGAGCATTGAAAGGTGTTTTGTAAATTCAGTCTGTAAAGCTCATTTTAGTGTTGAACTTTATTTAACTTTATTTATAAGTTAAATACAGTCTTCCTTTTTCTGCATTGTAATTTGTGGGCTCGAGCCTTCCATCCATTCGTTCACGTTAATGACATGTTCCGAAATGTTTTGTATTGTATCAAGAAAATGGTACTTGTTAAGAAAGTAATTTTTTTTTTCGCTGCTTGTTTTATTTTAAGTTCATTATTAGACTTAAGAATGAGAATACAAATTTCAGATAGAGAAACGTTTCCTATCTCAAGACAGAAACCTTCAATTCTAATAATTTACAATAGAATTAACAGATTTAAGCAATGAAAAATAATAGATAAAGTAACATAGAATGTTCAGTCAGTCTCAATGATAAATCACGCACTAAGATACAAGATAAAACTTGAACAAATCTGAGACTTATAATAACAATCAATTAAAATCTCTCTTTTTTTTTTTTATTTACAAACTCGAATCTTAATTTTTTTAAAACTAAAAAAAAAAGCAATTTCTTCTTCAATTATTACAAAATAGTTTCAAGTGGTATTTGGTGGTTGAAATATATTAACAGAAGAATGACTAAAGATCTGCAAAAATTCAGCAGATTCAGAAGCCTGCTAGGATAGTAAAAAGCATTTCAAAAAAAAATTGCTCAATAAAAAATTTTGAGGATTTAATTTTTTTTTAATTTTTTTTTTCCTCTTTCTCTGTCTTTTTAAATAACTGCTTTAAATTTCTTCAAAAAAATTTTTTTTTTTTTTTTTTTTTAAAAAGAATGTGAAAGTTTTTCATTGCAATTCCGTTCCTTTAATTTCAATTTGATGATTTCGTTAGTGCGGTGAAACCAAATCCGTGTTTATCGTTAACCAATGCCATGTTTATTTATTCGTCTTTATCTGCTGGGGAAAAACAATGGCGGCTTTACAACACGAGCGCTTGCGAAACTGTTTATTTGAAATTCGCTCTTCATTGGGGCGATGGTATGTAGGCCTATTTTAACATACGCAGACGTGTTGTTCCGCATTTGACTATCAGTCCCCGTGGAGGACGCCGGCCCTTGTCCGGTTGTCTCCTGGCATAATCCGATTGATTTGTGTTCCGATGGATGTCGAGATTCGCCAGGGAAAGAGTTCAGTGTCTACGACGATAAGACTCTGCGAAAGATTGCGACATGACTTTCTCCAAGCTTGATAGCGGTTGTGTGTGCACTGGACACCGGCACCTGATGCCTTTTCGAAATCGCAGAATTTATTTATAGAACTCTCTTTGACGATTCTGATGATTACAGTATTCTAGATTTCTAATGTTGAAATTGTGTTGAGTAATGTTTACAAATTGAGTTTTTAATTAACTGCTATCTATAACAATTGTCATTAGATCTTACATCAAATTATGATTGTATATTTGGTAGTATTCTTCACTTCTTTAGAGCATGTCTTTATCTGGAAGGTTTCCATATTTAAGATATTTCCATGCTTCTAGATAAAACAGCATTAATTTCATTGAGACTGAAGTTATTGAAAAGTGATTTAATTGCACAATTAATCATGCTTAAGTTTTATAGAATTCTCCTACTATGTATTGAGCTCTGGTATAACCGCTTCCATTTCTTTTACAGTACATAGTTGTAAAGGTGTTGGTAAGCTTATACAGGCTGAACAAGTTAGATATCTGAGCTTTAGTATGTTGTGACATCAAGTTTAACTGCTGAGAGGCCCGGGGAATAGGAAACTTCTACAGTTCAGTTCATGAAAGAAGAGCTTGTCATGACGTAATTTCCTTATGGATTGATGTTTCCAGGACGTAACAGCGCCATCTATTGCTAAGATTCATAACTGAAATCTTATAAACATTACGAAAAATTCTGGTTTTTTGTAGTTTCTATAGTTACGAATACTACATTACGAAATTACGAATTCTATATTATTGTTATTATTATTTTAATAATTAAAAACGTTCCACACTGTTCCCCTTGCTTGGCTATGCAAAGTTTGTCCTTTCTTGGTCACGCTTATGCGATCACAAAACGCCGCCATCTTGGACTGACTGCTCGGAGTTCACGTTGATGACGTCATGACTGGTGACGTTTGTTCCAGACAAAATCGATCACTACGTAACGACCATTTATGGCAAACCCTTCTTTTTTGAAAACTACTATAATAGAAACAAAGTTGGAAATTGAATAAAATATTACTTACTTTACATTCATTGAGTCAGGTTCGAAATATAAAGGATTTAAATCGACTCTGCACAAAAAAGAAAAAAAATTAAAATGTTTCGTTTTGCTGCAATGAAAGACCCTTCACTGTTATTCTGTTTCCGGAAAATGGAATTACTTCACATATTGGTAGCATCACCGTGACATATTTTTTGATTAGACGGTTGTGTGCCTATGAGGCTGAAAATTCACTCGCCACCTGTCTCTGTTCATTCGCCCGTGACTGAAGAATTCCTGGAGTCTGTGTAGAATAATTATTTACTTTTTATGATAAATGGGTAAGTTAATTCTATACTTTGAAAAAAAAAAAAAGGAAAAAATTCTCAGAAATTTGAAAATTTAAATTCAAGATTTGAAAAAAATATCAAAATACAGTCGGACCTCTATTTAACGAAGTCGCTAAATCCCGAAAAAAAGTTCGTTATATGGAAAATTCGTTAAATAGAGATTCACCTTTTATTATTCAATGTTATTAAAAAAAATAATGATTTTAATGACTTAAAGCATTATCATATGCGTACTTAAATTTTACTAATAAAGTCTGTTAATTTCGTATTGAGTTTTTTCTTTTTTTTGAAAAGGTATTTTTCGCTCATAGTATGTTTCGCATCTTTGCAATGCACCAAAAACCCCCTCAGTATTTTCTTCAAATTGAAATCCACGTCGGATTGTTTCAAATGATCATAGCATTTCATCATACGACTGTTTTTTGATTTCTGCATCATGATCATTTCCATTTTCATCAATTCATCTTCATCCCAATTCATTGCTGTATTGTTTTTATTTTTCACACTGTCCAAAATATCCGATTCAGTTAGGGTTTTCGAAGTCTCAACTTCAAAATCAGGTGAAAGATAATCATCAATCAGCACATCATCAATAATTTCTTCTTTTTCCCTCAGCTATATCCATATTTCTTTCATTTTCTCTAAGGGAATATTGATAATAAAAATATTTCAAGGAGAAAAAAAAATAGATACCACGAAAAAGTTCGTTAAATAGAAAATGCACTTCGCTATTTGGAGGTTATTTTACGAAGAAATTAGCAAAATGTTCTTGGTTCCAAAGAAAAGTTCGCAAAATAGAGAAATTCGCAAAATAGAGGTTCGTTAAATAGAGGTCCGACTGTATAATTATCAAAAAATGTGACAGTTGAAAATTCCATGAATTGTTTCATATTCTAATTAGAATTTTGAATAATATTAAGCTTCCAGTTCATATTAGAATCATTAAAAGGATAGTTTTAATTCCATAGTTTGCCTACTTTCATAACAATAATAATAATAACGGCAATAATAATAATGGATATTTGAAAGATTATTTTTTTTATTTAAATCTGAAATTTTGCTACATTTGAAAATGAAAAATAGAATTGTCAAATTATCTTTCGAATGTCAGTTTATCTATGCATTATTTAATTTATCGACTTTTGAAGTCCCCTTATCTCTCCAAAGCAAATATTTACGGGGGTGTTAGCTGAGGAGGAGGGGGTAACAGCTGCTCAAGAGAGAGAAGGAAGGCTGTTTCTGTGTTTCTTTCAGACCATTAAGCTGATCTGATCACATGGAATCCCTGGAGTTTTAACGCAGACCCAATGATTCCCCAGAGAAAAATGGCCCCAACTTAAAATCACAAAAGATTGTATCAAGCAAAACCATTCTAAGACTTAAATTAATAACTATTGCTGCTCCCTGATTGTGTAAAGTTGTTGTTAATGGCTTGATTTTTGTCTTGTAGGTGGTAGTTAAGTGTAGTTTATTCATTAATGATAGGAGAAATCGGTTTAAGAAAAGATTTTAAGGATTTAATAATTCATTGTATATTTATTCTGTCCTTTCAAGTGCTTAATTGAATTTGTTGATTTTGTTTCGTAACAGATTTTGTAACAGATTTTGGCGCTTTCCTTCCTGTGATAACCTTGGCCTTTGTAGTTTCCTGAGATTACTCTTAATTGAGTTGAGATTTTATGTAATAATTCCGATTTAGTATTCAGGAATGGTTAATTATCAATACACTTCTCAGCAAACTTAGATTCGTAATTATTCTAGATTATTCTTTACAGATAATCTCTTTATCTACACTTCTCAATAAAAATGACATGTAGAAATGTAAGTAATTCTCTCAAATTATATACTTAAATACGTCAAATAAAGAAGGGTAAAAAATAATTTCTAAATAAAAAATTTATTAGTTATCTTAAAAAAAAATACTAGTTTTTTTTTAATATATTTTAAGATTTTGTAAGATACGGTAGATTTTTAAATTAGTATTGAAATAGATGCAGAATCCAAAAATATAAGAAATGGTATTGATAACATTAGAAGTTAGGACTGAATGTTTATAAATAATCTAAAATAACTTAAAACTTGTCTTGTTTTATATTATATGAAAGCGTTATTCTGTCTGTCATTGTCTGTCATTGTCATAAGACTTTACGTTTTTTCAATTTTGTGACCAAACTATAAGAGATAGATTGGTCATGTAAATGGATAAAATGTAGAGCTTTTTAAGACAAACAAAATGCTACAAAAATCTTTCGAAAAAAGTTTTTGGTTTCCAAGATGGCGCCTTTTAAAAAGTCAAATTTTGACTTTTCTCAATTTTAAACGAAAAGTATTTAAAGTTGGAAGAGAACATTATATTGAGAAAATGTTGGTATTTGAAAGTTCTATCGAACGGTATATCAGTCATTAACAAACCTTTCTGCATTTGGAAGATACGTGCAAAAATGAAGTGTTTTTTGCGGCAAACCCCCCCCCCCCCCGTGTGAGTGCTAACGCGCAATACAACTGAGTTAAGCGGAGAAGCCCACAACGAGCTGGGAAGTCGTGTATTCCCCGATCTCCTTATTAATTTGCTAAATAAATAAAGGGTTTTTTTTTTTATTATTATTTTTAAATTCTATACATGCAAAGGTTCCGGAGCGAAGCGACGATACCCGTCTAGCTTTATCATATTAATATTCCCATAATTTAGACAATAAAATATTCTGGAGAATATTTCCGAGGAAGAATTAAGTAAATTGAATGTTTTGTTTTGTAGATTACATGTTAAACGAGACAAAAAGCTCGAATTACTATTAATGTTATGAAACAATAACTTAAAATATGGTGAGTATTTGAAAATTATCGCAGTATCAACTATGGAATTTTCAGTTTTCATAAATGTAATTTCTTGTTGATTTATTAAAAAGCTTACAGAAAATAATATTAAACCTACTTATAATAGCTTCCTTTATAAAAGGGAAATATGTGTGTAAATTCTTTACAGAGGCAAAGTTCACAAAATCCAATAATTTGCCATTGGTCTTGTTAAGAATTTGGAAGTTTACAAATTGTTAAAAATAAATGAAACGTTGAATCCCACTCGAATGGTATTCTAGAATTAATAATTGCCTTATTATCTAAATGATCGCGAATGAGAAGATAATTTCTCGTTTAGTTCTGATTACGAATTAATGGTAACTAAAAATTCTGTTAGATATTAGTGTGTTAGATGTTTATGAACATCTAAAATTGCTGTATTCCGTTAGTTGAAGCTGGTCTGTCGAACAATGACTGAAAGAATATTTATATCTTAAAAGGTAGAATCTGAGTAAGTCTTTTTTTTAATACTTATATAAAAAAGATTTGTATACAATCTTTGTGTCCAGTAACGTTTCATAAATCCCTATCGTGCTTCCTAGCTTTTTGTGACTGGAGTTTTTCCCTCGTCTGAGGAACCATTCAATCGAAAAAAATAAGACAGTGGATGCCATTTTAGAATTTTTTCCACGAATCTCTTTCAAAAATCAGTTACCAGGAAAAACTGGTTTGTAGTGGTCGAAGGACATTAGTTATTTTATCCAATTCTTGATTTCGGATCATAACTTTTTCTTTTTACTTAACTTAAGATTCTACTTATTTCATACGTGTTTTCGAAGGAGGTTAACTGAGAAGACCTATAGGCCGACACATCGTTCTTGACGATCCCGAATTTTCGCGATTTCACGTGATTGAGGCGAGAATAGCCTCTATCCATGTCTTCTCACAAAATGGCCAGAAAAAAAGGCTTATCGACTCCGGGGAAGAAGCGGCCACGAGCAAGCCCCATTACTGATGTCGACGATTTTGACCGATGCCTTATTCGCCGCTGCATCAATCGCCTCTACGCTGAAGGTAAAATTCCAACTTTAATATTTTTTCTCTAGCATTTTCCTAGTGACAGACATTCACAATACTACATTCCTTGAGACCTGCTGAAGAGGCTAATGGCAAAATCTCGTAATTTTCGTGATTCCCGCGCAAACGCGATCATCAAGAACCATATGTCAGACAATAAATAAGCAAATTCTAGAAAACTACGTGTTTTTTCCTAATTGTGTCGTCCTACTTGTTTGTTTGCCTCTCAGTTGACTACATTATCACGTGGTTGGATGACGTAGTTCTATTGATATCTCATTATAAAGAGGGATTTTCATAGCAATCCTGACTCTGGCCATTTCCATCTGCCGAAATGATCCAAGTGAAGCTCTTCCGATTTTCATTTCCCCCTCCCCCCGAAAATGCTTCATACAAATTAGAAATGGAAGCAGGATTTTTGTGAATCTTGAACAGTAATACGATGATGGAGGCAAGATGGCGCATTGATTGGATGATCAGCGCGGATTTATTGCTTTATGAGAGCCATTAGGGTCCGTTCAATCTTTGTCAGGGGCTAAATAGCCTTACTTTATCAACGTGGGATTTTTTTTTACGGGCTAGAACTACAGACCAATTTTTTTTTTCTCTTTTTTTATTTGCAAGCCGTAAATTGGTATTTAGTGAGTTTGTTGATGCTAACGTTCTTGGCAATTCACTAACTTACAAGCCTACATTTTAAGTCAACGTTTCATGTCACTGAGGAAGATTTTATCCTGCATTCATATCATTTCAACCGAGATTTAAGAGATGATATTTTTTTGCTTCAAAATTTGCTTTGTTTCATTCTTCTGCCCATCTGTAAATTTTCATCAAGTGATTAGTTTTTCTAGTACTTAAATTTTAAAAGAAATTTAATTAATGAACGACAATCTTTAAATATTTAAATTCAAAAACAAAATTTTTTGATTAATCTTTAAATAATGTTTAAGCAATTTATAATTTTGTTATTTATTTTATTTTTTTATTCAATAAGTCATTCGTCAAGTCTAAACTTTCGATTTTTGTTTATTCTTGTTGTTTTGATGTGTTGAGAGTAACATCTTTTCAGTCTTAAGCAGAGAAGTTCATGACATGTTCTACAAGACAAATCTTGCCTTAGACTCTTAGTCATGTTTCGAACAACGGATCTAGTGTTTGATCAAATTAATAATATATGAAGTTTCGGGGACATAAACTTTCATAGTTCTTAATTTGAACAGACTAATTTTCTAAAATACGTCGCACATGTCAAAATTAAGTGTTTCTTTGACATGTAAAATTTGTATTTAGTGTATTGTCATAAATTCAGAAAATCAGAAAGATTTTGAAAATTATTTTCCCCCAGTACTGTTTCAGTGAAACAGTACTGGTTTCAATGAAGACTTGTAGTTTTGCCTATCGACGTTGCACTGAAGTTATTACACAACATTATGTATATTAATAAGTCTTTTTCTTTGAACATTTTAAAAATTTACGCTTCCTCTCAATAAATCTTAGAGGCCGAACAACTCGAAGACTCGACTAACACGATCGGTGGCAGCCTTAGCTCGTGTAATAAATTTTGGAACAACGGTGAGTTTTCGTGCTTCTTTAACTCCCAATGGTCAGGTGGCAATTTAAAAACAACAGCGTAGCAGGCGTGGGGGTGTAGGGATGGTTGGGTAGGTGATAGACCGCTCTGTACACAATGGTGTAAACATGCATCGGATTAAGTAGAGCGCAAAGGCGGAATGGTTGCCGTGCGGTGAGGGGAAGCTCGCTCGCTCTCTAGCCGGGGGTGAGTGACTGGCGCCGCGGCTCTTGCGTCGAGGTAAATTGCGTGAAAGGAAGCCGTCGGCAGGAGAGTTGCCTCGAATTAGGCGATCGGGGGCGGTTGGGGGTCACTGACGCGAGCGGACGCTTGAAAGCAGCTGACAATTTAGATTGAAAAAAAAAAAAGTGCAATTTCGATCAAGAATTTCACTCCAATTGTCTCTCCAGACGGTTTGAGCCCTTTTCTCCTTTTGGTATTTTCTTTTCTTTCTGGGCCAATCCTCAGAACCCCAGCATCCTTCATAGGAAGGAGAGACATTTCGATCTTAATTTCTTGAAGGAGTTTGTGATGATTTAAGGACAACATATTTCTTTTCTTTTCCTATTTTTTTCCTTCTGTGTCCTCCTCTCTCTTCTTAATAAAGATCTCTCTACGACTTGATGATGTTTTGTTATTGGTAAAGCAAAAGCTGAGTTCATGAGGTTTCTTTGTGTTCTGTTAATCAGTGCAACTGAGGTTCGTAGACTTAATAAAAAAAAAATTCAAATCGTCCTAAGTAAGATTCCCAAGAGGGCAACGGATCTGAAAGAATGGATCGATTTCTCGGAAAGGGGTCGAAATAAGGTCGTCGAGGAAATTAAATGTTTTTTTTTAATATAAATATGCTTTAATTGTAATTTCAGAATCAAGATGTGGAATCTTTAAACAGTAATATAATATAATAAAATATAATATAATATAATCAGTCAAGTGCCTTTCGTTTTGCTATTCTGAAATTTGTTTACATGTAGAACATGAATTAAGTAGGACCTTAATAAATTATAAGGATACTATACTGTTTGGCACCTTAACGAAATGGTATTTATTTCATGTTTTTTTCTTTTTTGAATGTCGCCACCCCGTATGTCTGTAAGAAACTAAGCTTAGTGTGCTTAGAACCAGGAAGGATACTGAGGAACTGCGGTGGTTTCCCGATGCGTTTCTCAGAGCCAAATACAGTTAAAAATGGACTGCAGAATTCAGTGGAAGCCTTGTAAGATATGGAACAAGAAATGCCGGTATTTTAACGTAGGTCCTTGAAGATCACTGCCAATGATCTTTAATATAGGAAAATAGTAATATTTTTTGGATCCTTAATAAATGTAATATCAGCATAGAATAGAAAATAATTTTATAAACACTGAATTTTTCGATTTTTTTTTTTTATTAAGTATATATCACTGGAAATCATGGCTTGCTTCTTAATATGTTTACTATAATTTCTGAAACTTCCTTTTGCAAAAACCGTTCTTTGAAAAGAGTATTATCCAAAAAATATTTATTTTTCAATTTTCTTATTGTCTATTTCTGATTCTTTTAACTTATTTGGTAAATGTTATCCTCATTTACACCGGGTCCTTACAATCCAATGGCTTTAATAACGGGTTTACACCAATTTAAATTGAAAGCAGTCCCATGCAATATATTGAGCACATTTTGCCACCGCAGAATGGCAGCAGCGTTTCCTCTGCGAGCCGCCTATTTTGGTCTTGAGCCGCAATCTTCGCGTATTGGAGGCAGCTGCTGTGTGTCTCCATCCCTGCGGAAAAGTCACCCAGCTGGTCATCATCTATCACACCTAATGCAGAACAGAGCGGAGGGAGGAAGTCGTAGCGAGGACCGCTTTTATCTAACACCTGAAGCCTCAACTGGGGAATCAATTGAACATCGGGACAAATTACTTTTTAATCTTACTAAAATATAAGTTTCCATCAAGCCTGAATTAGTTAATATGAAAAATCTAATTGAAAATTCTTGGCACTGTAAAAAAAACAAAAAAACTATAAAGTTGTATATTACATAATAAAATGACATAAAGTAATCTACATGAAGTAGAGTAGTAAATGAATAAAATTTGTCATTTTTGGTAGTTTGCCTCTTAAAAGAAAGACGTTGACTTGAATTAGATATATTAAAAGTTGAAAAATATTTCCTGAGAAATAGCTCTTGATTGCAGGCGCTAAATTTGTCCACGTTTGTCAGGTGTTAAGTTTTCATTTCATTGAGAGCTCTGACAAATGAATGTTTATACTTACCTTATAGTTCTAGAGATTGTTGATAAGGTCTTAGAAAATAGAAGGTGTTTTAAATACAGCGTTTTGTGCTATTTGGGGAAACTCAAAAGTAGTGAATGAATATGAAAACAGAGTTTTTAAAAAGAAAAACTCTGCTTCTTCCAGTTTGCAGCAACAGAAGTTGTCTTTTCTTATAATTGTAAATCTTAAGTTGTTGAAATAGTATTATTTTTACTAAAAAAAAAGTGCTTGCATACAATTTTTTTTATGATCTGGCATAGGTCGTTCTGCATTTAGATCTACAGATAAATCTGCTTAAATGTTCTTCTCTTTTCCAGAGGACAGCCATGATATCTACTGCCACAGAATGATGGAATATCATTATCTGAATCAGAGTGGTGCGTGTAATGTAGGGCCTTATCTCTAAATTCAATTATGGCCAATGGCGTTGTATTCCCTCTATGATGCCTCTTCTTTCTTCCTTTGCTTTCCCCCATCTACTGCTTCTGAGCAGTTACTTAAAGAAATGTCTTGAGGACATCTGATGTGCCTTTATATACACTCTTCGCCATCTCGAGATCTAATCTTTTTGGCCTTATATTCCGATGTTAGAACCGTGACACCCATCGCCCAGTCCGTCCCAATCTCATCTATCCCACCCCAGTATAACGTTTATTCCCTAATAAAAACCCACCCACTCACCCGACCATCTTTCTTTTTTTATGCGTTGTTTTTTCACCCTCACGTGCTCTTCCTTGATCCCTCCCCGAGTTCATCATACCCACCATCACGCTCCCATCCTCCTCCTCTCCCTCTTCTGCCGGACAGATCAATTCCACGTGGAGGGGAAGACTGAAGAAGAATGGGAAGCGTTTTGTATCCTGCTCAATTGTCACTCGAAAATGATGGAGGGATTTTCGAGATCGAGCATGGCGACAGGAGAATGACGCTTCTGTCTTCTTAGCTCTATGATTGAGACATTTCTCTGTCTCTCCCCATCTTTGCTCAGCTAAGGTTTCATTGATGCTGAAATTTTCAATCATATAACTTTTGATTTTAAATAGTTTTATAACTTTTTCTAACTTTTACTTCATGTATAGATATATATAAATGAGTAAAGTAAGACATGAGCTGTAAGGATCAGCTACAGAAATTGAAAATAAAAATGCAACTAATTATGAAAATAGTGGTATTTTAGATATCACCTGCTATAACTTTTGCCAGTAAGAGAAAAGAAATTGTATTTATTTAAATAAAGATTTATTTAAGTAAAGTGGAAAAAGAAATGGAACCTCCACAAATCTAAAATAAAAACACATTAAAAATAAAGAAAAAGAAAATTCCTGTGCTGGGCTCTGCCAGCCTCAATGAATTTCTTATGCGCATGAAAACAAAGAAAAAGCGCCTAAAATATCTAAACACATTAAAAAGTGCGACCAATGTTCATAAGCGACATCTCAAGACAGCCTGTTTCACGCTAATGATCAGTTGAGAGTAGTCAGAATGAACAGAGCAGCTCTCACAACGGAAGTATATTGTGTTAAAGTGAGAGAAGAAATGAAACCTCCATAATAAAATATTAAAAAATTGTTTGCATTAAAAATGTGTTTAAAGATTTATTTTAAGTGCTATTATTACTTTTCCTCCGATTTATTAGATGTCTGCATGTCAAGAGTTAAATATAGTTCAACTGCTCCTTCAGATGAACGAATCAGTTCTTTAAATTTTTAACTGCGAACCTGCAAATTATTTCATCCACTGACGTACATGGAATGAAATTCATCACATTTGAATCCCGATGGGGTGTCAGCATAACCTTTAAAGGATAAGATTGAACCTGAAGAAGATTCAGAATTTGATGTTAAAATTAAGTACAATTAAGCAATGACTGGATAATGTAAAAATATTTTTCTTTTTGAAACGTCTTTTTAAAAATATTTCTTTTTTGTAAAAAAGAAAAGAAATCCGAAATATTTTTAAAACTGTATTTAACTTCCTTAGTGCAAGACGATCAAAGGATAATGGAATAGAAAGAGTGAATCACGTCTTGACATGTTAAGCCGATAGAACACTTACAAATCTTGAAGTCCTATTTACTGTCTTGCAAGAAAAAAGCCAAGGAGTGAAAAGGAACAGAGAATGAAAAAAGGGAGCAAGGATTCTTGTAAATCGGGAGAAGATTCTTGTCAATTGGTCTTAAAGGAGATAGTTACCGAGATAATTTCGCGGTTTGCATAATTGCTAACAACCAAGAATTCATTACAATATAGACATGAAGAAAAAAGTATTTTTAGAAAAAAATAAGAAACATATATCGTATTGAATTCTTGGTTGTAACAATCATGCAAATCGAGAAATTTAACATTCTTCTTATAGACCTATTTATCTCGATTTATATATGTATTTGTTTATGTTAATGCTATTCTCCTTCTCTGGCTACTTAATATGTTTTCTGAAGTCGTTGTTAAAACTGAAATATTGTTAGATTGTACTGTAAAGGTTATTGGTAACGTCGTTACTGTGTTTATAACGTGTTTGTTGTAATTAATTGATGTTACGTGGAAGTTGTGCTTAAAGATCTTGATTTTAAATTGCAGTAATATGACAACTGTACATTCCTTCAGAAATGGAATCACTACCTTAAATACACTTTTCTGTAGGCTGAGGGATCCTGCTTTGATCCTCAGTTGAACTTAAGATTTCACTCGAGCTCTCTTGTCTCCATGTCTATCTTTTAGTTCATTGACATTTACAAAACTTTTCTTCTCCGAGAATTAAAGATCGACGAGCATCGATCTGGCCATTGTTAAGGTTTAAAACTCCGCAGCCTTTAATCTGTTTTACCCTATGGTTCTTACAGTCGTCAACAGAATGAAAAATATGTTAAAAGTGCCACATTTAATTAACATGGTATCGTAGTGAATAATTCTACTTTTTGTTGGATTTGATGTTGAAAATTTGATGATGAATTGTCCAAACTTAATGAAATGTACTTATTGAAACATCTCAATATCTGAACTGCTTCAGTCAGTCTAAAACGTAATTTCTTCATAACTGAATGAAATCGTGTGGGTTAAAATTAGCTGGGCTGGAGATAGTTGTTTTTTTTTTTAAGTTTTTTTGGACAGTTTTTTTTTTTTGTCAACTATTTTAAGAAGAAAAGTTGCACGCACTTGGAGCCTGTATTCCCCGTTCAGTACCCTAGTGACATGTTGACAGTGGCGACAGAAGGAGACCCCTCTGAATGCATGATGACACGATAGTTCCAATCCCCTCCGCTACGACTGCCTGGGGAGCTGCTGTTTTTTACGTATTCCCTGTCAACAAGCCTCTCTCTTAACCGTTCAATAGAGAAAGAAAAGACAGTCGAGTTTTACTGGGCTTTGTTGGTTGCAGAAAAAAAGAAAAAATATGTTCGTTGGTGATAAAAAAAAAAAGGGAGAATCTGTGACTCCTGACATATAAGGAGGTTAACTTCTCTGAAACTGCGCCTGGTACGATAACTCTTCCCTGGCGAAAATATTCTGCGGTTATGTTGTGCTGCCGGAGAAGTAACAGATGTGGCGGTAATCATATGTCGTGTCAGGCAGTACGAAGACACTGGATTCGTGTGTTTCGTTGGCTTTGCTGATATTCCTTCTCTGCTCTTCTGACACCCATAAAATAACATGCAAACATCGATAATTATCTTGTAGCAAATCGCATCAAAGTCATTGATGTTTTTAGGGCCCTGCTGCTATCAAATAAGTGCTGGAAAAGCCTAAAATTCTTAATAGTAAAATCAACGTGCAAAACTATAAGAACTCGTATTCAAAACATTTATTAGCGTGATCGTTAGCAAATAGATAAATAAATAAAAATATGGGATAGTTGAAAGCTAGAACGCTAATTAACCAATTCTACACCGTATTTAGAATAAAATTTTCACTTATTAGTTTAACTTTTATTGTATTTATTTTTTCCTCTTCAAGGTTAAGTTGAATTTGCAGCGAAAACTTCAGAAAATATGAGTAATGACGTATTATATTTTATTTTTCATTTAATGATGTATGTTAGCCTTTTTCTAAATGGAAGGCCAAAAAAAATGCATTTTTCTAAAACCATAAAGTTACCAATACAAAATAATATAGCAAAACTGTATAGGCCTAATATATAGTAATATATGTAATATATATAATATATAGTTAAGTTACGCATGGGCTCTGAAGTAAAACTAAAACAGATATAGACTTCAATCAACTGTTAGTTACTTTGAAGTTGTATTAGGAAAGTATATATTTTAATATCTTAACACAATGATCTAGGTTTCGTAAGAGTGCTCTACGATAAATAAGCCCACACATCTTAAGTATTAATGAAAGAAGAGAAATTCCACTTGGAATTTAGTTCGTTTTAATTTTCTGTTTTAAGAATTCAGATGAACATGTTGACTTTCAACTATTCTTTCCAAAATCCTTTAATTCTTTGACCATTATTTATCAGCTTATAATGAGTTCATCCGGTAGAACTTAGCGAATCCCATTACAGTTATTGCAGTTGATTTTAAATTGATCGCATTTCCTGCGATTGTATTGTGTTTAATTAGCAGATTCCATCTACTGTCCGTTATTTATGGCCTTTTACTTTAAACTAACATTTAATAACATGTAATATCGCGTCATGCCGGCCGCACTTGCGCAAGGCGTAAACATCCAAATCTGTATATCATTAGTACATTGTAATTATTAATGTTCTGCATCGATTTGGCTTTCACCCTCTCCCCTCTTTCAGCTCAAGTTTCTCTTAAACGCTAATCTTTAAGTTCAATACAGATTCGTGTTCCATCGGCTGAGCATTGACTTAACACCCCCACAATCAGTTGGTTGAACGATAGTTGTTCGAGAAGCATCCATTATCAATCACTAATCGAACGTTTTCAGATGTATATTTACGTTGCAGAAATATCGTTATTTATGGTTGGAGAGTCGCTATTTTCGGTCGTCGTTTCGGAGGGAAGGATTGCATTAATACGGTGTTTAATGGACTGCGAGAAAGGGTGCAAACGAAGTTGTCTTTTGCACTGATTTTCAGATGACAATTGAACGGGTGCGGATGAAGAAATGGCTGACGCCGCATCCGATCGTGTGCTGATAAAAAGTTATTAGACGTTTGGGAAGAATTTCTGCAGCGCTATTTTCGCCCATTTCCCAATGAGATACCCACGCTCCCCCACCCGACTCCTTCCCGCCACAATCCCCCCAACTATTCAGTCGGTATCGATAGCATTAAGTGACCGTAATTTGATTTAATAATTACCTTACGAATTCGCTCTTGCATTCGAAGATTTCCAGGCCTGGATCGCCAATGGCGCAGCAGCAATGGAATTACTATAATAGAAAAGTGCTTCGATAGCGTATTGCCTGCAATGATTAAAATGGGAAGTTTTGGTTCAATCGAGGAAAGAAAGAAAGAAGAAGGAAAAAAAAAACCCCACTCATTTTCAGAAGAGGATCCGGAATGGAAACTTAAATTCATAATTACAAAACCGAATAGATTTTTTTTTTCTTTTCCCTCCCTTACATCTCGAAAGCAGGGGATGAAAGAGAAGAGAGAAAAAAATTGTAGAGAGATTCAATTCTCGAGATGTTTTTGTC
This sequence comes from Thereuonema tuberculata, assembly GCA_023159025.1. Lineage (NCBI taxonomy): Eukaryota > Metazoa > Arthropoda > Chilopoda > Scutigeromorpha > Scutigeridae > Thereuonema > Thereuonema tuberculata. The sequence goes on from JAFIDM010005346.1 coordinate 41,339,306, forward strand.
TTTCCCCCTATCCTCGTTTAAATCGAAATAAAATGTCGTTTATTTTCTCATGAAAGTACGCAGTCAATTAACAGCCAAACAGTTTTCTAAATCCTCAAGAGATGCTGGGATTTTCAGGAGGAGTAGGACTGAACACAGTCAGAGAACTGTAGCCAAACAACCATTTGTTTTGTCAGTCTTCCAACTGACACTGACGGAAAAAGCACAAGCGGTTCAATTAAACAAGAAATTAAGAAAATTTTGTGGCTTAAAAATTCAAAGTTGTCGGCGTTGCTAGAAAGAAAAGTTAATCACCAGTCAGTGTTTAATCAACTTCATCCAGATTTTTTTTATCTTCTTGCATGTTTTCTTATTGAGTTCGATAAGAAAGGTCCGTATAAAATATTCAATAGAAACTATGTATTGAATGAAATACACAAATAAGGTAAGCTTCGATGACAGAATTTCCAATTCCAGCTGAAGTTTTCTCTAAAACGTTTCCCGATAAAGGCTCAAGGCACCGAGCCTGAAATATTGAATACATTTCACCCGAAATAGAAATTCCCTCGTAAAAGCTTTAATTATTTGTGTATTTAATTAACTCCTCCTTCGACAAATCTATATCGTATTTATTTATTTATGTATGATTATGTTTAATGAACTTGTGGTTCTAATGTTGTTTCTATGTGAACATGCATTTCATTTAGTGCTTTAAAAAAAAAAAAAAAAGCTTCATAAATTCTTAAATTCGTTTTCCATATTTAATCGGAATTGATATCTGGTAGTGTGCAGTTGTTGCACGATAGAACTTTTTGCCGATCTTTCAGTTGTTTTCGTTCTGATGTCAAGTTCCGTACAGTTGTTGTCATTATGGTTTTTAAATATCCTACAAGTTTTAGTTTAACGATTTATCGCATCATCTTAATTTCATCGTAATTAAAATTAAACTATTCACACACAAGTCTGTTAGTCTGTGTCCTTATAAAATTTAACAATTACTTCGTTAAGGAAATTTTTCTTAATCTTAATGTGGCGAAAATATCATCTATCTGTTTCAGAAGTGAAATAATTTCACCTTTAATTTCACCCAAAACAACAAATCTCGAGGAGTAATCAGCCGCATATTATTTATAAATGTTCTTAACCATAAATTTGTTAAAACTCAAGAGCAATGCTGATAGTAAAGGATATAATTGAGCAATCTTCTGCTGCTTATGAAAGATTTATTCATTCAGTCACAGTTGACGTGAGGAAACTTATGTTTTATTTTCATGAATTGTTATCTTTCCGCATGGCCTTGATTTCTTTTATTATTCATTGCTGTTCGAGTTTATCTATGTCTCTCTGGTCATCCTTCTCACAGGTTCTTTTAGATTTTCGTTTTTCTTCCCTAATAAATTTTGTTATCGTCAGAGTCTGTTGTGCAGTTGGCTGAATACATGACCAGAAGAAAACTGTAATAATTTAAGCGCTAAAATAAAAGTATAAATAGTTTGCTTCAGTAATAAAGCAGAAAAAAAAGGATGTATTTTTGTTCAGTAAATATTAAAAGTAAGAACATCGTTTAGTTCTTTGGTAAAAGTACAATTTCATGTCTTGGATCTTTTGTGTTTTCACCAGCACTATTTAATTTGGACGTAAATCCAAATTAAATCATTATTTTGGCTATTTAGATAAAGTAAAGAAGTGAATGAAAATCAAATAAAAACTTAAAAACAAATCTTGGTGGATGTGATTGAAAATTATTTGGTAAATTGGTACTATGAAAACAATGGCATTATGAAAACAAATTGGTGAAATTTTATTTTGTACTACTTTTTTTCTTAAAATGCAGTGAGTAATCTGGCTTTGAATGCGAAGAATGGGCCCGGTAGCCAAGTGGTGAGGCGCTCGTCTGCGGGAATTTTTCGACCCTGAATTCTCCTCCAGACTGGTCCTAGGGTCGACCCAGCCCTCCGAAGAATGGGAACCGGGTTTCTTTCCCGGAGTTTAAGAAGGGTCCCATTGGTTACCAAACGCCGGGAGCCTTAATCCCGAGACTCCATGGGCCTACATTGGCTCATAGTAGGATATTTATCTAAGGAATCTTCTTTTATATTTATTCTATTAGTAAAAAAAAAGATAACTAATATCTTCTAAAATATCTTTAATGAACAAAAAATATATATATATGGTATATATATATGTTATACAAAGTATATAAAAAAGCTTACCTAGAAAAACGGCGTATTTCAGCTGAACGCTGTTTTGAAATCCGAACGTCATAATTAAAAAAATATCTTGTCTTAAAGTTTCATATAAACCATTTCTTCTCATTGACTTACGTTTCTTTGTTTCTCTGCCTGATTTGATGTTTTCTCCTATTGAATTTCACGGTAGTTTATTGTGGCACTTATTATTGGGTTGCCCGAATAAACTCTTTTACTTTTGCGAAATAATGAGCCTCCGATTCGGGACTATCAGGTTCTTTGGAAGGCAGTCGTAACTGTTCGCCCGGTGACAGCCGCCCTGCCCTTCCCGTCCGGAGCGGGGAGGGGGAGAGAGACCTCAATCGTTGTTTTTATATCCGGCACTCACGCAATTACATGTCAAGAGTAAAGCCCGTCCTATTAGAACCCATAGACAATAGATAATTGGTTTATCCCCAGTCACAAAAGGAAGCGAGGTTAGAAGCAATAGGAAGAAAATGAGTCCCATCGGAGGTCGACGCCAAATAAGATGGAAACAATTTCTAATGTTGCGTTGAAATGGAATCGCGCCGCGGAGAATCCGCGATCCCTGGATTGGCTGCCACCGATATCTGTTCATTGGTTTCTGATAGTTACACAAAGCTAAGCAGCGGTTCCTGCTCTCGCATGAGGAGAAAAGTATAACTGGAAGAAATCAGTTTTTAATTCAGAAGTTGTATTTTTTAATTATTTCAATATGAAAGCAAAGAATAAGGGGATGAAAAAAGGAATGCAGTTATTGGAAAACAGTAATACAGATGTAAGCAATTCTGTTTGTTTTATTTTTACCCAAAGATGCGGAAGGTGGAGTGAAAATTACCGATTAAAAAAATTCAAATGCTGATAGGTGAAAGATCAGAAGAAAATATTGGAGTAAATGGCGGCAGCTGAAGTGGATCAGATTTGAAATAAAGATGTAAGGTGAAATTTAGTATTCTGTGTTTAGAGGGAGCTGGTAGCCCTGATTTCAGATGGAGTAAACAAGGATTGGCAATGCAAATAATTGAGCTGAAACTGAATAGCAATAACTACATGGTTGAATAGCTAGAGTTATATACGGTGACTGACTATTGAAACCGTAGAATACGTAGATTCTATTAGAAACATCCGCTCCTCTTCAAAACAGCTTTTATGAACAAGCTTTTATGTGAATGTTATAGTTGTGGGCTGCCGAATTGAGTAACTCTAATTGAGCTACATTTCAAAAGCTACCGACTTCAACTAAACTTATTTTTTATGTTATGGCTTGATGTGACAGATCAGAGGTCCGCGTTATTAACATCCAAATTAAATTCCGACCATCCGATGAGTGTCAGTGATAATATTCGGAAAGCCTAGGTAGCAAATAGGATCGACTACCAAAATTTTTGCCTATTATAATTATAGAATCTATAATAAAGATCGCACAGGAGTTGTTGAATATTCCGAAATTGTTTATAGTATCAATGTTATCATAAAATATCATTCTTGCATAAAAAGAATAACATTCATATTTTCCTTTGTTGATATTTTATTGCAGTAAACCCAGTGAGAGAGTGTTTTCTGAATTCACTTTTTGATTTAAGTTGACGTGAAAAATACTTCTGTTATAACTTTAACTTTGTCCACATAGAAACGTCTCCGGTGTGTATGTCAAACTTGCGATCCGATGCGGACAGTGTGATTTGTCGATTCACAATTTCACGATGTGAATGGTTTTTTTGCTGTTATGTCTTATCTGTTTTATTTGCTAATAAATTACATAATGTAACTTATAATCTAAACCTCTCAACAATTGAAGTTAGATAGGTAGTACATGTTATGTTACTTGTGATGAGTGGCAGAGAAGCCGATCACCACGACCTTAGGGTCTGTTTTTGGCATCCTAAGGAAAGGACAGACAGCGGGAATGAAGAAGATGAAGAAGATTAAAGAAAAAGGGACAAGGAAAATTGGAGAATCCTGAGAAAATCTGCACAGCGCGGAGGGTCCACCACGAAACCAACCAGAGAACCGAACTCAGATGTGAGAGGCAGATAACAGTATTTTAGATGACAAGCATTACGTAATTTCCAATCCCCATTTTGGTTAACGGCCTCCATGTTCTTTCAGGTAAACTGTAAAGCTACCTTCTTTTGTCTGTGCATCTGTAGCAGTAAAAAAAAACTTGAATTCTTTTGTATCTCATTCATGTTTTTTTTTGTCTTACAATTAACTCAAATTATTTTATTAAAATCATACTGACAACTGTACTATCAGTATGAATTATTTTTATTCAACTTAAAATGCTAGTACAGTGTTACCTCCTTTAACGGAAACTCCGAATAGCGGACACCTCTAAATAACGGACATTATTGCGAGTCCCAGTCCCTTAAAATAGGACATTCCATATTATCCACTCCGAATAGCGGACACTCCAAATAGCGGACAGTTATTTTAACTGAACAAAAAAAAAATTGTTTTTTCGATTAATATTTTGACAAACACATCGTGGTTGTATTGACAATCGGTGTCCCGTACATTGATACATTGTATCGTTATCCCTGATTCAATGCACGAATCTGAGGCCCTATTTTTCACTGCAATTGCTTTGTAAGTGTCAATTCCTCGTAAAGCTATCCTATAAATGTGTTGATTAAATTTAGTGCGAATGAAAATGGCGTCAAAAAGGAAGAGCTTGGCACTGAAAAAAAAAATTGATGTTCTTGAAGTAGCTGA
>JAFIDM010005346.1:41344309-41405745 GCA_023159025.1 Thereuonema tuberculata
AAAAAAAAAATTGATGTTCTTGAAGTAGCTGAAAAAGAAAAGCTGAGTGCGTGTTGTCTTGCTGAACGTTTTAAAGTTGGAAAAACTCAGATAAGTGAACTTCTGAAGGACAAAGATGAGATTAGAAAAATTTGGATGGTGAATTCAAACGAAAATTTGAAAAATTTGAAGTTCGTAACGAGCAAAATCGACGAAGTGGTCATAAAATGGTTTCGATCAGCTCGTTCAAAGAACATTCCTATTAGCGATGTTTTGCTTCAAGAAAAAGCCTGGAACACGGACCTTTGACTACGAAGCTCGCACTTCTATGCGAACCATACCCACCACCACAGTAATTATACTGTAATTAATTTTGTCATTATTTTCAGTAAGACAAACTGATTAGCACTCATTTAAAAAGGAATATAGGAAATAGTTTGCAATTGTTCATATTCTCTCATAGTGCAATGATAATTGTAGAAATTTAATTAAGATTGTATGTAATTTTTCATAAAATGACATGCTATAAGCTAAAAAATGAAAAAATGATAGTCCTCCCGAATAGCGGACACCTCCCAATAACGGACGAAACTTCCGGTCCCGTGACTGTCCGTTATTCGGAGGTAATACTGTATAAGAAAAATAAAATAAAGTGAGCACTCATCGAGTAAAATTGAAAACGAACATATAAAACTCAAATCACCTAGGTTTAGGAAGAAATATTTTGATCAAATCTATTAAAAAGCGATTTTAATTTTTAAAGAGTTAAGATAATGTTATTAGTCTTTGAACTAAGAAACTTGAAGTTGAAATGTTAATTATTGGTGTATTTTCATAATCCGAACAGGTTAATCTACCTGATTGTTTCTTCGGCACCTCAGTTGAAATATCGCGGTGTTGTTTTTGCGCAGTGGGTGCGCCATAGCTGCCTAATTAAATCTGCATGTTCTGACGTTCAGAGTTAGTAAGAAGCCGTTTATGCAGTAGAAATCTCTTAAGTTCTGCATCAAAGGATGATTTACAACAGTGCACGGTAACAAACATTAACCCTCTCGAATTAAGGCCACGCCATTAAATATTTCCGGTCCAGATGAACAGCGCCAGCGCAGTAGAAATGGCTTCGTTGCAGGAACTACACCCACGAAATGTTAGGAGAAGGAATTACAATAAAAATTAAGTCATTTTTTTTTTAAAGCTTTCACTGGAGATTATCGCAATAAGATTTTAGAAATGCGAAATAGAAACTGAATTTCATTTTTAGAATAAATCAATTTTATTGAAGAGCGTTTTTGATGTGTTTTTTTTATTTTCTTTAGAAATAAATAAATTTTAAACCAAATTAACATTTGATAAAGAACGCTTTTGAATAAAAGACATTTACTTACTTTTCTTTTTTATGATTTTCCCATTATTTGGAAATATATTTGATTGACTGATAGATTTCAAATACTCGAAAACTTGAAATGAAAGTACAGAAGTAAATTTGAAGAAGCTTTTTAAAGTTTTACTTCCTCGCGAAACTTTTTTAATTTTTTTAAATTTTATTTTTGAATAGTGTTAGTGTCATTATTCCTATTGCAGTTACACACTAGAGGAAGTAGGGTTAATGTTGGGGACTAAGAGGTCTGTTATGATAACCGTTATACATCTTAAGATACCGTCCCGTAATCCAAATTTTACCGCCCATCTGTACATATTGATCTGTTCTACAGTGCTTCTATAATCATGGTAAAGGTTTATATAGAATGTAAGAACTGCTTTCTTTGAACTTCACACAAATATCTTAGTTTACGATTTAAAATCAGTGTATGAAAAGGCCAAAAAACTTTATTATATTTCCTTAGTTACCAAAGTACTGTTGTGGATTATTCAACATTAAGAGACTATACTTTTTCTACTTTGAAACCTCTTTAATCGTTCAAATGGCTAAAGTTGGGTCTGTACCACAAAATCGTTTTCCTCAAATTTACATAAAAGAAAGTTGTATTCGCAAATTTTGTCTGGATATCTTACAAATTCGAAAATTTCTTATGGTCAGAAAAATATTCTTAGAAAATAAATGAAATAAAAATGAACTACCTCTTAACTGTAAATTTAATTGCTTCTGAGAAGCCGCTGGACACTTTATTTCGATACTCAATCACTGGCAGTTTCCATTAGGTCTTCTTAACATTTATTCTTAGGCTTACATAATGTAAATTGCATGTTAATGAATTTCTTGAAATGAAAGTAAATTGATCTTTAAAATAGTGAATCCATGATCATTAAAAAGCAACGATTCAATAACAGAACAAGATGCTTCTTAACATCGAATTGTATAAATGTTAATAAAAAAAATAATTGCTCAGATTTCAGAAATCGGTTTGGTTTTAAACAAGCATAATTCTAATAATGATTGCGATGATTTTCCTTCGCTTCTTCCATCCTTTTTCCGTCCATCTGATACGTTTCCATTCCGTCCTTTCCATTCTCCCTTCGCCATTCCAAACCCCCCGCAGTAGGCAAAAGCGCAAGGCGGAGATGGGAATATTAAATTGCCATTAAGGAAGTACGAAGCGGCGGCACCGAGATGCCGTAAAATTTTATATCTCTATTAATAGGGACTCATTAGGAGTCGTGGCCGCCCAAGTGTAGTGTCGCCGGGCGCTTGTATTTGGAGAGGCAGCCCGTGTTTACCTTGTGCCGGCGACGATCTGCTCTCTTAATACGATTGTCCCTCATTAGAAGCAGGCATTAATAATTACGCAACGAGAAACAGATACAACACTGAGATGGACTCTTAATCGATGACTAATCATCAGTCTCGTGTCGACAGCGCAGAGTCTAATGAGCTCATCGAACGTCGTCTACATCAAGAACAACTTTTTCTTTTCTCTCTTCCTTCATTTCGCCGACTCTTTTCCCCCCACCCCCATTCCTTTCGGCAAAAGCGGATTAATTTGGGTGATTCTCCTAAATCTATGATGAGTGACGATCACGGATGGATTCGTGCTCACCGAATTTTGTTCGGTTCTAATTTTTCGCTTTCCCCCACTGAAGAAAAGAGAGTAACGGGGGGAGTGGGGAAATGGTATTGCCCTCTTCTTTCTCTGTCTGTCTCTTTCTCTTCTTTTTCCACCCCCTCCAACCCATATTTTTCTTGAAGAAACCTGTGATTTTCCTTTGAGAACTCCCTTCACTCTCTCCTCCCTTCTTTCCGCCCTTGGTTGCTCTCTGCCAAGACCTCTTTGTCAAAGGGAGCGATTTAGGACGGGATACTTGTGCTTCTTTGCTCCCTTCACGGAAGGCATCTTTCTTGTATTATAGCAAAGGGCGGTTCCGAGGTTAATTTCGAATTCGAGCGAAAAATGTCCATTAATTCGAGCGCCGAAAGTTTCCATTCTTTTTGCGAATTAATGGTATAAAGGGACAGATTCGAAATGAATTGGGGTTCGTTAGTTGCTCAGCAACTCCGGCGAAAGGCAGCTTCTCTGCGTGTCTTTGCAGCGGCAGAACGAAGCCGATGTTGCCGCCACATTAAAGCCGCGGACGTCGTAGAATGCTGAATAAGGCAAAGAACAGAAGGAAGAAAAAGGGAGAGAGAAAAAAAAAAAGACTGGGAAATTGTTAAAAGGGCGAAAAAATTTCCACAAAAAATCAGATTTATTTCGCGGCTATGTATTATCAGATTAAAAAAAAGAGTAAAGCACTATTGAATAATAAATATTTGAGAGCCATTTGTTGCTTGTATCACAATTGCCGAAAAAGGCTCCGTAAATAATGCAATGTGTGGTTGCCTTAAACTCTTAAGGAAATTTCTTCCTGAAAGCCGTTATATCCTTGCAGTTTTAATTAAAATTACAAGGAACTAATAGTAATATTAATAATGATCTTATCTTACGTTTCTTATCTTAGATAATCTCAAAATTTCCAAGTCTGTAATAGTAGCTGTATGGATTTACAAGGCACTTGGCTAATTTAACATAGTCACATATTAAGAGGGGAAAGAACTGACATATTCAACTTAAAGGTCCTTTATTGAAACCTCAAGTTAAATTACTACATTTTTTAGATATATTTAATGTTTTGTTTACTTCTAAGTTAGTTTGATTTCTTGATTGGCTTCTTACGAAAAATTGCATCTGTAATGTTACGTTGTTACGGAAAATATTTTTCATTGTTATCTATTCCTTTGAAATGATAAAAGAAAATAAGTATAACTTAATTTTGAAAGCTGTTTTTGCATTTATAAATTACAGGGAATTTCCTTTATTATTCCTTGAACTCTCCTTAAACTTAAAGACAAATCTTCTTTTGAAATATCGATCTTGAGTCAAAATAATAGAAAATTGCATATCTTCCTTTATATTACTTTGGTCAGTGAAAGTAAAGAGTTTTGTAAATTTATCTTCAGGAACTAGAACTTTACAGAAATAAAAAGAAAGATGTCGGATATTATTTCTTGTGATGCATGATTTTCAATTGCAGTGTTTTTTCACGTGTTCTGTCTACTCACAACTTTGCCGAGGTAACATTAGCTGTTCTTGACAGATCCCCTCGAGATGTAAGTCATAGATCATCTGAGTGTCAGATTGCGAGAATCAAAATTGTTTATTGCCCCAAAGGAAAGATACTTACTAGACTTCTCGAAAATTCTTTCTTCGCGTGACAGACATCACAAGTTATTAACTTTGAATTTACCGAAACATTTTTTTCTTCCTCCATTAGCTTTTTTTTTTTAAAAGTAAAGTTGAAATAAATTTAATTTCTGCTGAGTAAGCCTTAGTACAGTAATCTTCTCATTCATATACTTTCACTTATTTCCAGAGATATAGTTAAAGTCGTTCTCTTTTGCAGTATTGAATGTCATAAAAGTAAACGGAAAAAGAACCTCGATTTTATTGCCGATTTAACGTTAAGTGGAGAACTTCTATGATTCAACGTCTTCAGGTAAATGGCGCTCGAGATGAATTCGGATTTTTAGGTTTTAGACGACTTCTTCGTTGTTTTACCAATGGTATTTTCTTTCCATTAAAACTTACCGTATTCTGTTTAAGGTAAGATTTTCAAACAGAGATTATTTACAAAAAAATACTCAAGTTATTATTGATTTCTTCATTACTTCAATCTTCTTTCTAGAAAAAAGTATCTTTAAGAAAACTAAAATTTTTAATATAATGAGATCTATAAGTCAACTGTATATCTAGAGCACGAGATCTACGAGTCAACTGTCTATCTAGAACACGAGATTTACGAGTCAACTGTCTGTCTAGAGCACGAGATCTACAAGTCAATTGTATGTCTAGAGCACGAGACCTACAAGTCAACTGACTATCTAGAGCACGAGATCTACAAGTCAACTGTCTGTCTAGAGCACGAGATCTACAAGGTAACTGACTGTCTAGAGCACGAGACCTACAAGGTAATAGACTATCTAGAGCATGAGATCTACAAGATAACTGACTATCTAGAGCACGAGATCTACAAGGTAACCAGACTATCTAGAGCACGAGATCTACAAGGTAACTGACTATCTAGAACACGAAATCTACAAGGTAACTGACTATCTAGAGCACGAGATCTACAGTTTAGTTAGTTCTCAAGCTCTGAAGATATCTCCGACAAAATGTCAGAAAAGAAATTTTTATTTAAGAGTGAGCATCACCCTTCATCCAAGAAGATTCATTAGACAATGGCCTAGGAGACAACAACATTTGAATAGTAGTTTTTATTTTTTTATTTTGTTTTGTTTTTAGTTAGAAGATTTGCGTGTATCTCCCCCATCCGGAAGTTGAGTTGACTTTTTTTTTGTTTGTCTGTTTGATTGAGCGGTCATCATAGCCATTTCCATATTCAAATCCTGGATACTTTTATGGTTTCTGACAGTTGAATTATCTTCATACGTTTGGGTAAAAATATGAGAAACCGATTGGAAATGCAGTTGGATATTTTTTTTGTATTTATTTTATTGTTTTTCTATATCTTTAAATGGCGTCAAAACTTTTAGCAATTTCTTTGAGATTTCTGTTTTCTTTCTAAATTTCACATAACTGTCATATATTATTTGTTAATAAACAAAAAATTTATTTCACCCACTCAATCAAGAAAGCAAATTTCAGTGTTTCAGAAAGCAGGATTGAACAGTAAAGTTGTGCTTTTATTGTTGTGTTGTGATTTTATCGCATGTAATTGTTATATCTCCAGTAGTTTACCACTTTCATAAAGTATCTTTCTTTGCATTTACAGGGATATTTATAAAAGGAAAGGAAATGTTTATGGTAATGAGTTGTTTGGCAGTCTGTTTCAGGCTGCTATAAATCCTGCTGTATTGGGCCATTTCCTTGACGTTTTACGATCGCTATCGTAATGCCAGTGTATATCATATTTTGGCAGTCGGTTTTCATTGGTTTGAGCATTTTTCCTGCCTGGCCATTAAGTTGTCATTCAATTTATTTATTTGTAATAAAGCAGAAAAGTTTACATCTTTGTTGTATATTATAAAAAAAAAAAGTCCAATCTAATTGGCTTGTTGTCTCTTTTATTTCGATATCAAACTGAACTTTCACAGTAGGCAATACCTTTACTTTTCAGATCCCATAGAACTGTAAAACAGCATAATGCCAAATGATGCTGTCCTGTTTCAATCATTCACCATCAGATGGCAGCACCTATTTTTGTTCGATTTCGAATTTTTCTTTTCTCGTTAACTTCCTGATAGTTTTAGCAAAGATTTCAGGGCTCTGCATAGCATTCCAGTTAAAGAATTTTACATGTAATTGCCAAAGCTATTTTAACATTATTATGTAATTCTAATTATTATCTTATTGTAGTGATATTGTTTTATGCAGGGCGAACACGTACCAATATGCGGCAATATTGGTGGACAATATTGGTCATTTTTATTGGTACCAACCGTTTCCAGCAATAAAAATGAACAATATTGCCCATTGGCGATTGTCGGAAAAAAAGGAACAATTTTAGTTGGCGAGAAATATTGCTGGTGAGCGAGCGAATCACATGAACGGATGAAATCACATGACAATGGTGACGTCGAAGGAAGGCGGGACTTTGAAAATCGGAAAATCACTCACTCACGCCGGCCATTTTGTTTGAGAAACAAAGCTTAAAATCAGCAAAATAGGTCTGCCCAAAACAGATAATTCCAACAACAACATTTTGTCAATTGATAATGAAAGAATCTTAATTGATTTCTACAGAGGGACGGCGTTTAATACTATAGCAATTCTGTACGGAAACACGCTCTCTCTAGCTCTCCCTAGTGAGCAACGCCGTAACCAGGCCAATACTCGTAAAGGAAAACCTGTGTGTTCGCGCACAATACCAACTGCCAATATCAATAATTACCAATATTGTCGCATATTGGTACGTGTTCGCCCAGCATTACAATTCGTAGTTATTCCAACTTTTTTTTTTTTTTTTTTTATGACAATTACTTTTATAAAAACAGTAAGTACTCAGAAATTCGAGAGTCAGGTATTCCTGACAGATTAAAATCGTGAAATTGGGAGATTTATGAGTAAATTTATCAGATCTAGAAAACAACATCATTTAAATTTAAAATAATGTTTTGTGGGTATTTATTGAAGGTATTGGGTTGATCAAAAAGTTCGTTCAGTTTTTAAGTAAAAATAAGACACATTTTTCATTGACACCAATAGTGTTATTTAACAACGACTTCAACGATTTGTTCCACTATCTTCTGCCATCTTTCAGGCACCTTCATAATTCTATCTTCCCGAAACTTTATCTTTTTGAGAAAAAAAAATGTTCCAGGTGCCTCTAGTGTCTTCCAAGGAATCGAAGTTTTTCCGTTAAGAAAATTTTGCAAAGATCGAAATAAATGGAAATCCGAAGGTGCAATGTCCGGTGAATAGGGCGGATGAATCAGAACTTCCTCGTCAAGTTTTTGCCTGGTCATCAAAGAAAAATGCGATGTTGCGTGCATATTTTCTTCCATCTTCAACATTAAATTGGCGACACAATATTCACCAATTTTGATCAGTTTTTGTTTTAAATGCACAGCTGTCAAAATACAATCTAAGAAAATGGTGTCGAATGACGTTAAAGACACCTAAGCACTATTATAGCCAACGTACGTAAAAACAAAACAAAAAACGAACAAACTTTTTGGCCAACCGAGTAATTAGTTCTTTTACTCCTGTACGTAATATTTTAAGACAAACGTAAGTAAGTGAAATCCATGTTGTTAAGAAAGGGGTTTTCCTTTGATTAATCAAATTCAGTAGAATCGAAACGAACGATTATCATTCTTGGATATGCCGGAACTTAAAGGATAGCAACAGAGTACACTCGTGTATTGAAATCAGTTTAGTAAATGGTATATTGATTTTTTATGGATGGCTGCGAGCACTTAATGAAAAAAGAAATATGAAAGGAGGGGAAACTTTCCGATATATCGTAATTGATAAAAAGCCCAATGACCGATTTACTTCTTAAAAAGAGAGACAAGAGGTTTTTAGCTTCATCTCCCAGCGAGTAATCTCTCCGCTTAGGATCAAATTTGTCAAATTTCTTGGTCGGTTGCATTTCTCCACTAGAAGCGCCGTGATGGAGGAAAGCAAAGAAAAAGAGGAAGGAAACGTACATCAGCGTTTGTTCCGTCCAGAAGTGTTTTAGTAATAAAGTCGGTGTTTCCCGCTTTTTCTGTCTAAATTCTTCGTATTGTAAAGAATAAAACACAAAAAGAGATGTACAGAAGAAATGCAAAAATGAAAATCCTTGCCAATGAAATCTATTCTCTTAGGAACTGAATAGAAAATTTTCATAAAACTTTTTCTTACATAAAACCTCTACTGGAATATGACAACAGTAGAACGAATTATGTCTTCTTCTGCTCCATAATTTAGGATTTAATAGAACATTCCATTTGCACTTGTACTTAATCTCTTCAAGTCTACCAATAATTTGTAAATACTGTTTTGTTGGATGTGTTGCACGTAACTTAAAAGTCAGAACTTAAACGCAGTAATACAAGCGAAGAGTCAATGCATATGCTTTGTATTATCTAATGTACCTTAAACAAACCAATTTTTTTTTTTTTGATGAAAGTTATTAATTATAATGCATCTTAGTAGCTTAAATGGTCCGTGTCCGAAATTTAATGTTGTATCGGTCCTAAAAATAGTCAGGATGTATACCTTTAACTTAGATTGAAGATGTCACTCCATTGTGGAATAACCATTTTTCAGAATTGAATTTTAATTCTTTGTCGACCACTCCTAATCTCATCTCAGAAGAAAATGAGTTAATTGTTTTGTACATCTGGTTTATGCTTATTTTAAAGGAGATTGTGGTCTCTAAAATTTCAGTAATAAGCTTATTGTCATTTTCAATTGGATGTATCTATAAATGGGTTACATCAGTTCGTAATATCTCGTAGATGAGAAAAACCATTTTGCAGTTTTCAATTAAAGTCATATTGCAATTTCACTATTTCCGCCTGTCATATAAAGAATTCTGTATTTTTTTTTATTATTATGTTGTATCTCAATTCATTTTACATTTGAATTGCTATTAATTGTCCCATTCTAAAAGTATGCTAATCTTCTTTGGCTCAGAGGAATTGTTTGTGCTTTTTTTTTTGCCAGTTGAAACTTACTATGATTAAAATTGTAGGATTACTACAGACATTGCGAAACGATCTAGATAACAAATATCAAATGCTGCTTCGTAAAGTTTTCATGTAATCATAAATCAGAAATAAACAGTATATGGCTCAACACACTTTTGATGTTGAATCCAGAATTTCCATTTCCTCAGCTAATCTACTTACTAAGCTTTCTATTATTGATTAAAAAACATCCCATTTAAACTTAATCATTCGCATTAACTTTGCATTTAATTTTCCCTCCCAAAATCCTTACATCTTTGCCTATTCACATCCTTATATGGAAGATTTCTTCAAGTTTACTTTTTTTTGTTCTTATTGAGTTGAAAGGTCCTTCTCTCCATTTGTGTCTCGTCTTTGTTGTAAATGAAGATAAATAAATGTCTTTTAAATGATTTTTGTTCTTGGAGTGCAACGATGTTTGGCAACCAAAGACAGTTTTGCAGAGGTTGGAGAGGAACTCCTCCCAGACGAGTCAAAAAAAAAAAAGAGGAAATTAAATAGATCAGGCGGGAAGCCTGTTCTCCTCTGGGGGAAAAAAAAAGGGAAGTGGGAGAAGGAGGGGGCGGGGGAGGATCTCAAATACATCGGAGCTGTTGTTCCGTAAACAATGTAGAAGCAGGGCTTCGGCGCTTCCCAATTTTTGAGTGGGTGAGAAACACGGCGAGTATTTTTTTGAAGACGGTAAGTAGGCAGGGGACGCGTGCCTACAATATACAAAGTGAATTTAATGACAGCGATGATTGGAAAAATAAAAAAGGAAATGAGTGTATGGAAATGATTGAAGAATAAGTAAAAAGTGATTTCGCACAAGTAATTTCCTGTTTTAACCACTTCATTGCCTCTGATGCTCTCCTAGTATTCTTTAAAAAAAACAACAAGTGCTTTCAACACGGTGTTGATTTATCTCTTGCTTAGGACAAAAGGCCTTAATTTATTCTTCATAAATTGAAATGAATTATAGTAATGTTCCCAACAACTTATCTGCAGTTATTTTCTTTTCCCCATGTTTTTGGTTTATTAAAGAGATGTTGGATATTTTTCTGTTTGTTGCCATTTCTGAATGCGTAAACAATCTTCCATTATTGTTCTTTTCTGTAGTTTCGTCCTTAATATGATTTTGAATTAAGTATTTTGCAGCGCGTTGTATAAATAAAAAGTTAGGCTCCGATAAGGAAACAACACATTAATGAAACAACACAATGAAAATAGCATTAGGAAAACCTTCTCCTCCATCATCATCTTTAAATGGAAAACCAAGGAAAAAAAAACAAACAAAGAATCTTCCTGCAATTGGTAGCGATTGATAAACATTGACCAAACTTACTTAATCAGGTTTGTCTGAGGAATCGTTTGTTTGCCATCAAGACAAATTGAAAATTCCATTCATGAAATGCTTATAAAATAAATCAACAACATATGTTTCAGGTGGATTCCTGTCAGGGGCCTGAGCGCCTGAAAGGTTAAAGTTGTAGTTTTCTGTACAGCATATCGTCATCTTTTCGTCATGATTTTCTTATCGCTAAGAAAAGATGCTATTTTGTTTCGCTTTAGATAATAGCTGGGAAGCATTAATTAAATCATATAAGCAAATTTCATGTGAGACACTGAAAATACTTCTGTTGAATTAATTTTTCGCCCAACCCAACGCCAGGTTGCATTTCTAAATCATTGCTAATTAAAAATTGCATTATTGAATCTTTAATTGACTAATAATGTATTTGAAAAGCAAATACGCTGTCATCAAGTTTGATGAAAAAAGATTGGAGTCATCAAAAATTACTTAATGGCTTCTCTAATGATGAGAGGGTGACTCATTTTATGACGAAATGACTAGTTTTGCTTTGTCATATCTTAGTCACTCTCTCTTTGGAGAAAATAGAATAGATTAAATTGTCAATAACAAACACATAGGCCTACTATAAAAAAGCCATTTTTTTCCCACACAGTAATTTCGAAAGAAGTAAGTAAAGATATTAGGGATGACTTCCAAAATATATATCAATTGATAAATATATATATTTATCAGTCTTTAATGTTTAGTTTTTTAAAGTCAGATTTCTAATTATACTTTTAATTTTTTTTATTTCAATTTCTTTTTTTACTCACTTTGTGGAACCTTAGCAGAGGGATTTAATTTGACGAATGAAGATCTTACTTGGCTGTTTTGTCTGCATGGTGGCACACCGCATCTGGCAGCAAAGGGCAACCGAAGCTTCTACCACATTTCAAAGCCACTCCACTACGGAGGATGAACCCCTAGACCCCGGCCATCTTTCCTCCGCGTTGCTGCAACCACCATCCCAATCAATCACTCGACCTCCGTAGCTTTACTATACCAAGCAAAGCACCACATGGAAAACATCTTATTAATCACCCAAGAAAAGAGGATTTATTGGTCTACGTGTAAAATATAGCCAAAAATGCATAAGTTCACTACATTAATTTTAAATCCTCTAAATAATTAAAGAATATAGTACCAGTAGATGGTCTACTATAACCATTTATTAAGAGTTAATTTAAATGAAATGCTTTTGTTTCAGTTTTAAAGCTGAAATATTGATAAGCTTAGATAAGTTAAAAAAAGTCTTTTTTTTTACTTACAGTAAAAATTAACTTTAATTTTTAACTTAATTATTAACTTAACGTTAATATAATATTTGTAGTATATTTCTATAATATTGTAGGTAGCAAAGAATATTGTGATTTGTTCCTTTTTAGGAAGGGACTCGAATCAATAACCTTATTAACTTTGACTTTTTGGCTTTTAGAAGATTTGCATTGTACCATAATATGCAATGGATAGGGGAAAAATAGAACAAAAGTTTTAGAATGCACTTTTTAACTTGAAATGCGCATGTCCGTCGCTATGTGATGAAGGCAGCTGATAAACAAATTTTTTTCCTAGTGGGAGAAATTTGAAGATGTAGATGTTGGTTATTGCGAGGATTATCTTGGTACCTATCTAACCAATAGTAGAGGCGAAAAACTGCCGAAATACGTACCCATTGAAGAGCAATGATCGCAGTAACCCAAAACATTTTTCTTTACAAATCTGAAATTGTAATAATAGTTACATATTACCAAGTGTGATGTGTCTTGTTAATTTTGAGAGAAATTAGTCTTTTTAGAGGCTGAAAACTATTAACATATGAGTCTCTGCAAATTGCTATCACGATAAGTAAATTGAAATACTTAAATAATTTTAAGTATTTCTATTCATTTATAAATAATTTTATGAAACATATGTTTTTATAGAAATATATGGATCTTATAAAGCGCTATTCAAAATTGGCATGCTTTATAACTTTTTTTTCTTTTTTAAGAATATAAGTTAAAAGAATGACCTAAATTTGAAAAATGGTTATAATTACAATCTTATCAATTATTAATCATTATATAATGTTACTGTAGTAATTAATCAAGAAAGTAATTTGGTTAATTAACTACAGATGCTGTTTAATTGCGGGATTTAAAACAGATATTATCTAATCATTATCTATAGAATCAGTAACACTTTAATGCTATTGTAAGCGGATAACTTTCCGACTTTCTGATATTGTTTGTTAGTTTAATCGATTAGCAGCAGTTTGTTAAAGTTTCCTGCAAAATTTCCTAATAATTTTTAATAATTTATTGTATCAATTGACGACTAGTTTCTTAAATAGAATGAATGGTTGAAAGTAAGTTAGTACTTAATGTAAATGAAGGTGATGATTGGTAAAACAGGACTGGACAATCAGCAGTCTCAGTCCATTCTTGATAAGTGGACAAAAGAGATGCGTTTTGTAGAAGGGATAGTCGAACGATGACTCTTCTCCACGCACTCCCCCCACAGAACGTAAATGGAATGAATGGATGAGCGTGTTGATGTAGCCATTCCCCGTCAAAGGGTTTCACTGGCCGGAGCCTTGTTCTTCGTCCCAACTTTTGTTACTTTGGCTGGTCCGGTGAGAAAACAAGCACCACCCTCTCTCAACCCTCGTATCGTTGCAAAATGCATGGAGTGCCTGAGTCTCACCCTAGTGACTCTCAGGCCATGTATAATGCAAGGCAGCAGCCACCTATTGTTGCCATTTTACTAATTCCAAGTCCCGCGCCCTTCTTTCTGGGTCAAATGATCTGTACATTGTTGGAGAGAGCGCGGATCGCACCCACGCAAGGGGCGAGCAGAGGATCTTCTAGCAGATTAAAAAGATGAAAATAATAGGTAAATGCAAATAAGGCTTAGCAGAGGAGGGTTGGATTCTCATTCATATTAGACATCGTGAACTGAAAGCACAAAAGGCAAAAATAAAAAACCCTATTGCTGTGATTTTAAGAGATTTATATTTTTGACAGCAAAATCCCGGCCCTTACTTATTTTTTGGGAGTCTTAATGTCTTAGTTAACGCCAAAAAATAGGCTTTGAATAATAGTTTAGAAGTACTAAATACTTAAGTAGTTTTAAGATTATTTATAAAAAATTAACATAAATTAAGCTTAAATTTAATTTTAGCTTAAGTTTATTCAAAATCTACAAAATAAAAGAATTATCACTTTCAGCAGTCTGAATATATTCTTATTATATATTCTTCAAATTAATTTTACATTTTATGTAATCAGATTGTGATTTATAATTTGGAAAGCAAATGGTTGCTGAATTAATTAGAAAATTGAAGTACTCCGTTATTAGTAGCCTACGGATGTTTCAGTGTATTGGCCTAAATTTGAAGACGTGGCCATCCAGCTTCTATTTTTTTCTCCTTAACTTTAACAGCAAATGCTGTTAAAGTCTTTACTTCTGTGTAAATACTTGCAATAAGCCCATAAGCGTAAATCACTTTTCACAAACTTTTCAACTCGGTTAAGTTTGAAAGGTCAAAATGACTTCGGTTTTTAAAGCACAGGAAGCTTGAATGTGATTTAACGACCTATTGCTGATCAGCACTGGCTGTTCTTTTAAAATGACAGACAACCTAGGACACGGAGAAGGAAGATCACGGACAGTCCTAATCGGTGATTTCTCAAGAGATCGTTCCCTTGCATGTTGGAGATCCAGACATCAATTAGCGTGGCCTACATTGGTCCACTATCCATAGGGACTTGAACAAGCTTCAGGTTTCACGGCAGCACATCAGTCCAGAGAATGTCTAGCTTCGTACTTAAGGTGTACAGCTACTTCCTGGATCCTTGAAAGAAAAAGAAATAGCTTTTAAAAGCGATGGATTACTCCGTAAAGAAATGGTTAGTGAAAGTGAAAGAGTCAAACTGCTACTGACTTACCAACTGATGAAGAGTAAAATAGATCAAGGCTCCCTTCAACTGGACGCTGGTGAAGTGCCTGTTTTTTTAGAAATATTCTAAAGGAATTTTGAATTTTCTCTTTATTTTATGTAAGGGCATTTAAAACATTTGCACAGTTATTTTTTTAAATTCCCATTTATCACAGAAACAGTTTCATGTTGGTTTCCTGGTATCTTCTAGAATTTTTGTAACAAATAACTTTAAGGAATCTTTAACTTGGTTGGAGCCAAAGTTAGTTCCATAAGATTTTAAATAATAAAAAAAAGTTCTGTAGTGCTACAAAATAATAGGGAGGATAAGAAAAGTACCCATTGTTATAATTAATACACCATATTTTCGGTTTCTGTTTTAATTGGTTAGTTAATTATAATTAGTAAGAGGAAATCCGTAGGGAAAATTAACTATTATATATTACTGTTAATGAAAAATAAAAAGCGTTTTTAATTTACATAGTCTCGCTAAAAAATTAATAAAAAGAGATAATCAAATATCTCTTTTAATTAACTAAAAGGAAGGTATTTTCATTAATAAAGCATATCTGTTTCTTATTAAATTCTGAAAACTTTAGATGTAGTCTCAGATTGCAGCTGTTTAATGTCCACGAAGATTTGGAAATAGTATTTTATTTCTTATTTTGTTTTTGTATTTTCCTTAATTATTTATTAAGTCAATTTAATTCTATGAACTTCAAGGGCAAAGAAATCCAACAGATGTTACCGTAAATATAGAAGGGAAGATGCTAAAGATTTGTATTTAATTTTCCCGTAAGGTTAGGCTGTGTTCAGTGCTTGGACTTTATGGCCTCTAAAGGTAGAAATCTTTTAATGTTTCAACGCTTTACCTGTTTTTTCTCTTGTGATTGTAATCTGCCAAGTAGGAGGGGTAGCATTTTCTCCCTTTGTAAAAAATTCAAGATCAGAGTGTGTGTACGCTCAAAGTGATAAAGCATTTGGCCGTGTGGGGGCGTTAATATTTGAAAAGCGTGCTTTGGCAGCAGTGGGCAGTGGTTCCCTCGCCAAAAGTGATCACTGCTCGATTTAATGGGTGCCTTAAGTACAAACTGACAGTCTTCGTTTCCCATTTTTCTAATCTACTCTCTGCCTCTATTACGTCTCTGTTTCGCCACAAAATGACACGTCGATTACTCTAGCCTGAATTATCTAGTAGGTCTTGGAGAAATCAGAAGTTGCCCTACAAGGAGATTCTTTGACAAGCCACAAATGCTAAATGCAAACAGCCAACGAGATTACTTGAATTCTCGTCGCATTCTTGTTAATAGATTTTTAAAGCGAAGGTTCTTGTAGAAGCATGGTGGTGAAGGCAGTTTTAGCTTGAATTTCAGCTTAAAACGAGCAACAATATAAACTTCTTAGAGAAGAGGTTTAACTCAGTTGATTTAGAGATAGAATGAATGGCTTCCAATATTAATATTTTGTTGAGTTTTTTTATTAATGTGTGTTTAATAATTAGTTCCTAAAAATAGCTATCAATTTGATGAAAAATTATCGTTTGACTTAACGTCGCAGATCAAAAATTCTCGGAGTGTGGCCCTGAGGCACTTACCTGCTGTGATTCAGTCTAAATTTATGATTTCAGTTGCAATAATTAAAATTTGTTGAATTAAACTTATATGTTAAATTAATTCGACAAGTAATTAATATTAAAATAGTCCTGAGATTGAAAAGATAAAAATAAATACCAAACAAACAAAATCCTAATTAAATAATGCATTTGCCTTAAATTTATAATAAGAAATAATTGGAAATTTACTTTATTTTAAGTAATTTTTTTTTTTTTTTTGCAAAATATATTTTTTTGTTTGAGTTTGATCGATGGTGATGTTTTGGAATTTTCAAAAATACATGAGTTCAATAACGTAAAGGGGGTTCATGGGAAAACAATAGCTTCTGTGCTTTTTTTTTTCTACTCTACGTTCATTTTCATACAGAGATCTTCCCCCCAACCCTCGATGAGGTTCAGTTTTTAATTAATTTGGTATCTTCCAAGTGCCAAGATGCTGCGGACATGCATGAATCACTCGGCAACATACACATGCTTAAAGAATGAGGAGATGACAAAGGCTCTGGGATTCTGCGTCCTCTGCTCTAATAGGGAGACAACAAAAACTATGCAAAGCTTCTTGTGCGATAAGCTGACATCTCGTGCGATGGGTCAGTGGTCGCCTATCTCGATAATGACATTCCATTAAAAGTGTGCAAATGGGGGAGTGGAATTCACTCAGCGGCTGATGACAACCCTACCTTTCTGCCCCTCCTTCCATTCATCCATCTATCTATCTCTCTATCTTCTCTTTTTTTTTTCCTTCCTCCTTCCTCCCACTTCTTCGTCCCCTCGTTCGTCTCCTCTTCCTTTCGCTGCTGCGAAATGAGGGTTGATAATTGCAGCATAAAGTCATCAGACCTGTGGCTCGGAAAATTGTTATGAGAGGCCAAGATGCGGTCGGGCTTTTATTGTTGGCTGAGACCCAGAGCGGGTGCGGCACGTGCTGCTCTGCCACAGATGAGCGCAAAAGCTCCCTGGAGACCCACGGAGGACTCGGCGCGACGTCCTGGCCATAATTAAGGAAAGCAGACGACGCTGGGCGGAATAACTTCCAATTAGCGTTCTCCCCTTCGTCACAAAGAAAGAAAGAAAAAAAAAAGTGTTTCACTTGGTCTTGATTCATTCTTCACCCACCACCCACTCCCTCCCCATCCTTATGTCGAAGAAGAGTTTGCAAATAAGGGATTGGCTCCCTTGTATTACTAATCCTCACCTCTCTTTGCTTAAACGCATTAGTGAAAGAGACCCATCAGTGACTGGAAGGTTAATTCGGGTAATCACCACCCACTTTCACTTCCTGAAAACTAATTAATTTTTAAAATCGATTAACTTTTAAAAGCACTTGCTGTAAAGATTGTCAACTGAAGAAGTGCGGAGAATAAAAGTTGCTTTAAAGACTCGGAAAATCTTTATTTGGAAAATTATAATAATATACTTTGCGATTTGAGATTTGTTGAATTTCTGGAAATAACCTTTTTTTTTTTTCCTTTGCCTTTGTTGAATTTTACATTTGGTGTTTATCCTCGATGTTAGGCATGTTGTTTGGTTTTATACACCTTAAACTGACTAGTAGATATTTCTTGAATTGTCGTTTTTCTTAACTACAGTACATTTTATTTATTATTAGGCCATCATAATTAATTTCAGCCTAAAATAAAGTTTTGTACATTTGAAAATATTTTCATGTACAAATGTAAATGTAAAAAAACGTACATTTGGAAATGGCGTTTTAGATTTTTCGATCCTAATCGTATTCTGTACATTCTTTTATATTTTGGAATTCATCATTTAAACTTGCGGAAATATAGACTATATATTTCACAAATTAAATTTTATAGGCAAAATATTGGAAAAATATAAGAAAAGTGATCACCAATATTGCCTATAAAATTTACCTTTTTTCTTAGGATATTAATAGTTTTTCTTATTCTTGATTTTTTTCTGTTACATTTAAGGGTCTGATTATTTTTCCTTCGTGAATGATAGTGTGTATGTGTGTGTGTGTGTGTGGTATTAAAGAATTTTTGAAAGTGCTATGGTTTTTCTTTTGTTTTCTTAGAGTATATTTAAAGAATTTTTTTGAGAACTTGGGCCTACTTTTAATCAGAATGACTATTTTCATTGGTGATGTAATTTTTTTTTCAAAATTCTTTTATTAACTACAGATAATTAAATTATTGACAACGATGGAACTGTATTTGAATCTACATTTAGTTGAAAACAGATAGGAATTCAACTGCTCAGCAAAGAGGTCAAGTCTAACTCCACAGCAAAGAAAGATTGGACCCTGCAGAAAATTGATGAAAATTAGAATGAACTGTGAGAGATTCAATACGAGATTATTCACTGCATTTAAAAAATAATTAGTGTTAAAAAACTTTTAAAAAAATCTTACATTCTATACAATATAATGATTACAATACATAAGAATTATGTACTTATAATTCAGAAGTAATTTTATATATATATATATATATATGCCGCCGCCTAGCGGCTGGTCTCAGTACTAACGGCGCAGGAAGGACGTGTTGCCCTGGCGGTATATATTAATTTATCAGTTTATTCTTGTATTGTCTTCCGATGTAAGCAAGTGTGCAAAATTTCTAGATGATTGGCGGGTGGGAAGCAATTTAAAAATTGATTACAAGATTTGACCCGGAAAGCAAACTGAGTTAATAAAAAAAGCGTGGTAAAATAGATAGAAACTGAAGGAAAAATAAAACAAGATTGATGAGACTTGTAAGTGATTATAAGAAGCCAAATGTCATTTATTGTTGGTTTTAAAGAAAGCAGTAGTTGCTTAAAGGTTCTGCTAGTTTTAAAATACTAACAATCTTGATTTTTCTTGTGTGCTATTTACAACTTGACAGATCGCTTTATGGCAATTTGTGTTAATCTATTCGTGAAATATATTTTCCTCCCATTGAGACATTATTTCCTAATAAAATCAACGATCTTTGTACTTCTCCTTAGACTTTTTGAGTGTTTCCGTCTTTTGTTACGTGAGCAGCCTGGTTAACTTCTGTCTCCCAATCCCAGAACTTGTCTCGTTCCCCCAAATCGAAAATATTCTCTTTTCGATTATGTCAGAAAAAGGACGTTGGAGGAAATCCCAATGACACCCGATTGATCAGCGAACGCCCCCTCCCCTCAAAAAAATGCAAATTGACTGTCAAAGGATCACAGATACACGGTGGGTCCTCCCCAACTCTTTTCCCGTCCCGAGGTCCCGTAGTTCCTTAATGAAGACCCTTCTGTTCGCGAAAGTACTTGACATTTTCGTCTATCGCTCTGATATTTGCCAGAACTCGTAATGTAAAGTGTTGGCATTTCTACAACCATCGGAGGACGGTAATCTCTTATTGTGCGTCATTTGTCCGTTTCGTCGAATGAGGTTTTTGTCGAAGGGATCGGTGTTTTATAGCAGTCGTCTTCATTTTCCGTGCACTTTTAAATGTAGTTCGAAGTAGATTAATGATGGGGAAAGACGAAGAAAGAAAGAAAGAAAGAAAAAAACCCGCGGGATATCGAAATCATCTTCTTAAATAGCTCGTGGCTCTGACAGAGAAACACATGATTCTAAATCATTCCTGAATAATTAGCTTCGAAATCCACTGAAGCCTCTGTATTTGTCTGTTAAAAATCAACAAATTGGAAGGCTTTTTCTTTGCTGTTCTGGGAAATCCTGACAAAAACTGTAAAGAGAATTTTTAAATTAAAAAAAAAAAAACCCAGCTCTTGTGTTATTTGTACTGAACGTGATAAATTCAACACTGATAAAGCAGGCCATGAAATTCTTCAAAGTACACAGTTGTTTTAAATTAAGAATATTGAATTCCAAAATTTAGTTGTAACCTTATTTCCTTAAGATTCTTAAGTTGAAATGATATTTAAAAGAAATTCAACCTTTCAAAATCAAAAGATTTTGTTGGTTACATAAAATTTGTTTCAGTAGACCTCGAGAACAACCGAATGCAATTTTGTTTTGGCCTTATGTCATCAGTCGGTGATAATAAATGGAAGATTTTGTGCAGTAGTGAAGGATCATCCTTCATCTGTTAATTATAATTATTTATCAACTTTGCATTTCAAAAACGTTTGTACGGCTTACAATGCAGCGCCTTAATATTTTTTTTTGCCTTTTTTTTATTGATTTTTTTTTTTCAGGTTTAAATGTATAACATTTTTTTTAATATTTATTCATTCAAAGCATTAAGAAATCCTTTATTTAATCTGTAACACGAAAAGCTTAAAAGCGGAAAATAAAAAAAAGTATTTATATATTGAGAAGAAAACATTTAGAATTCAGGAAGGGAAGAAGGACCCGTCAACAACTAAAAACAAGAAAATAAAAAACAGAACAAAATATGGATTACAAAATATTGGGCAGCATTTTGGCTATCTCAAAAGGTATTTGACCACAAAAAAAGAAAAGAAAAAAAATATCCTAAAATCAATCCTTTAGAGGGTAAAAGGAAAGCAAATCAATTCATAATTGAAATAAGAATGCCTTTTGAGTCGATCTGAGATTCTGAGACGGCCGTTTCGAGCTTGTTGAGCTCTCTCCAGCCAGACCTACTCGGCCAGTGCAAGTCTCAAAAGGCGAAGGAGGGGAAGAATTAGGCATTTTTTTTTTATTTTTTTTTGTGGTCAAATACCTTTTGAGGTAGCCAAAGTGCCATTTTGTAACCATATTTTGTTCTTGTTTTTTATTTTCTTAAGTTTTTTGTTGAGGAGTCATTATTTCCATCTTGAATGTCTTGCACTGGCTGATTAGCTCTGGCTGAAGAGCTCAACAAGCTTGAAACGGCCGTCCAGAGTCTCAGGTCGACTCAAAAGGGGCATTCTTATTTCAAAACATTTAGTTCTAAATTTTATTTTTTGGTTTTCATTATCGTTGTTTTTTGTTAATACAGCGATCATTTATTGATTTTTGAAGTTGTGGGTTAATTCCATTTTCTTTTGGGATCTTCAATTCTTTTCCAGTTATTATTTGATGGGATTTTATTAGTTAATTTTTTCGAAATGTAACTAAGATCTACCAATTGTTTTCGATTGGTGTTCTTGGTCAACAAGATCAAGAAAATGATTTTTGCTTTTAATTTTTTTTTCAAGGGTTCGAAATTAATTTCCCGGGGTCCTTGTCTTTTGCTACTCGAGCTGAAGGAAACTGGAACTTTTTTTACGTTTAAAGAAGAAAAAAAAAAAGTCCGATATTGGATTTTCGGGTGGAACATACTGGAAAGAAGAAAGAAAAAAAACCCCACGAAATCCATTCGAAGGATTTAGCTACAGATTCGATTTCTTGGGAGAAGGGGGAAAAAAATTCTTAGGAAACCTAAAAGAAACCTTGATCTCACAAGATTAGTGTACATTTTGTCCTCCCACACCCAATCTAGGCCATCCCATGCTTAGAGAATCACAACCACAGCTTTTCGGATCAGAATCTATTATAATGGTTGTAAGGGGAATTGAGCAAATAGTAGTAGGTGGACTGGGTCAATTCACACCTATCTACCAATTCGGTTGAGCTGGAGGCCAGCGTCTTTCTATTTCTTACAAAGGAATCATCAAAAAAAAATAATGATTAACTTTTAATGAATTCCCAAAAATTGTGTTATTTCCTTCGTTAAATAACTCCAAAGAATGGCAAGAAAATACATCAGTCAATTACGTAAGCAGCGTTCAATGTAAGCCAAAGATAAGGCAATTCGTCATCACATAAACGAACACTGTCTTTCCTTTCAATATACAGTCAACTCTCGATAACTCCTACTAAAAGGGGCGGGAATCTGTCCGAGTTACGAAAAGTCCGGATTATCGAGGGGAAGTTGCTCCAAAGGAATGAAAATTGATCTTTCATCTAAAGTAATAGTATACTTTAATGTGACGAGGTAAACAATACATATCAGATAAGAGAGACACACAAATAACACAGCTTGGTACTGGAATGGGAAAGGTTGAGATTACAATAGGCCTATAGTACTTGCAAATTATCTATATACTGGATTGTATGTGCGGTACAATAAAGCCCCCTGCATTACACTACTTCTATATCATTTTAGCCTGCCACAATGCGGCTGGCGTGTTACTAAATAAAATTTTCATTTTCTTAAATTTTTGTCCGAATTATCCGAAGTCCGAGATATCGAGAGTTGACTATAATAGGATGAAATCGCAAGACATTTTTCGGTAGGACGATTTTTTAAGATTTCATAGATTACCTTAAATCTCAAAAATATATCTAATCAAGTGAAACATTATTATAACACTAATAATAATGATCTAAGATCCTGTGTTTACAAATGACAGTTTCTTGGTGATTATCATCCACAACGAACCATCTCTGAAAATACGAGTCTTGTCGTAACGGAAATTCAATCTGAAAAACATTGAGACTTCTCAAAATTAAGAAAATAAAATTTACTTATTTGTTTTTTATAATTTGTTTTTTATTTAATTTTTAATTTTTGGAGGTTCCTCTTTCCTCTGTCTTTACAGTTTCTTTCCATTGTTTGAAGTGAGTATCTCCGTTAGAGCAGACCCAGAGTAGTCATTGGTGACTGGCTTTATACTCCAAAAAGTGAAACAGCTGTTTCAGGATGTACCGTGTGTGAAATATTCATCCATCATTTATTAATATTTGCTAATAAATGATGGATCTTTTTGATTAGTTAATGTGTCCATTTAATTTATTACAAAGGCTGGCGCACACGAATTAGTTGCCTCCCCCTCTCAGTAAATTTATTCTATTTAATAATTTTATGAAGATTCAATTGTCTTTCACCTCGTTTGAATTTCTAAATAAACGTCTTTGTTTGAATTTCTATAAATAAGCGGTTTGAACTTCAGTGACATCTTAAGAAACGTTAATAATAGAATAAATCAGAATTCATTTACGTTTTCTTGTTATAACCTTACATCAATAATTTTTTTGTCTCATTGCAGACTTAACTAAATTCAAATACTTCTTATTTACACATTGAGGACGGATCACGAGTTTACTCGTGTTTTGCGCGCCATCTGTTACGGACGGGTCACGAGATAACTCGTGTTTTCTATGCGCTGCCTTTAACCCTTTTACTATCAAGATTAAAAATAGAAGTAGATTGACAATAATAATAATAACTGCATGAATTACAACTGCAAGCTTTGATATAATGGAAATGAAAACAAAACTAAAATAATGCGTCAGCGATCAATAAAGTTTTAACATTTTTAATACTTTTTAGTGTTTCAGAATTATATTTTTCCCAATTAATTTGACTGAATAATTTATATTTTATATAGTTTTCCAATCTTAGACCAAAATTATTATTCAATTTATTGATTTGAAATATTTTTAACCAATTGTTTATAGTAATTTTTTCATCATTTTGATTATTTTATTCCCTATTGACATTCTAAATGTTATTCGTAATTATTTTATAAATATTTTTTTCTTTAATAGTAAGTATTTTAAATTTTTTTCCCAATCTTATTTTTTTTCCAAAATTTATTTTATACCGTCCCGCTGGCAGTAAAAGGGTTAAAAGTTTAAAAATAATTCAAGGATATAGATTATAAAAATAGTAATTTTATGCATGCATTGCAAATTAATATTTCATAATATGACATAAGGGTTTATATTAAAACACTGAAAGTTTAAAATAAATATTGTAGAAAGTTAATTAAATATAAGATCATTTATAGTTGACTGCAAAAAAAAATAGCTTGCCCTGGAAAATATCCGGCCACTGAGGTAAGTCGAAAAAAAAAATAGCCTGTCTCTCAGGTGCTACAATGCCCTTTGCAGATACTTCTTTAGACTATATTTCTTTTATTAGCCTAAAGTTGATGAGTAGTCTTGCTGTTATCACTAGAACATTTGTTTCCATTGTTGTCTTTTTGTCCTATTGTCTGTTTGTGAGTTCACGTTAAAACGGCTGGATGGATTTTCATAAAATTTAGTATGGAGTTCATTTACGATCCAGCTTAAAATATGATTACGATTATTTCGCTCACCATCCCTCTTGGTCGTCCAAATGGGTGGTCCTCTAGCGCTTGGTCCCTACTACGTGATAGAAAGCAGGACGCATTCTTCGTTATGTAGTGGTTTAACAGTACCTTTTGTATTACAGTGCTCACGACGAGAGTTGAAACTCCCAGAATGCAACTCGGATTATAGATTTTCCTTTCCTGGCCGTTCGCTAACATTGAAATAGAATAGGTCGCTTCTCTTCTATTTGAATGTTAGCGAACGGCCAGGAAAGGAAAATCTATAATCTGCATTGCATTCTGGGAGTTTCAACTCTCGTCGTGAGCACTGTAGGCTATGTAGACAATCCAAAACTGGAGCTTTGTACTTGAGGCTTTTTTATTTAAAAATTTGTACTTGAGGCTTTTTTGCATACGTCATTAAAATAGATGAAAACGAAAAGAAAATTTAATCAAGTTTAAATAATTTTCAAGATGGCATTTTAAGAACTTCATTTACTGTTCAAATTATCTTACCCCAATGAATTAATTCTTTGTATTACATTTACAGACATAGAAATGTCTAGTAATTGAAAGAGAGTTCAAAACTTTGACAGTAGGAATTTTTGTACGTAGTTTTGTTTGTTTCGTCATAATGATAATAATAGTAATAATAATAATAATTAATAGTAAACACAAAAAAAAAAAGTTAAAAAAAAATAAAGCAAGAACCGAATCTCTTTAAATTGCCAAAAACCTAGTCGTCACAATTTTATTATTTAAACAGTGATTTTATTGACTTGCACTGAATTAAGGAAAAAGGCTAATGACGTCAGTACTTAATTTAACTTTTAAAAAATATTTTTTTTAGCAATTCGTCGTGAAATTACTGAGTTTAGTTTCCTTGTAAAAAATTTTTAAGTAAACAAATTTTGTCGTTTTACGTCGAATACTTTCCCTTCCCCCCAATAAAGAGGAATTGCTTAGATACATTTTTTTTTTTTGGTAGTTTGTTCTTTCTTGTTATTCTGGAATGAAAGAAAACAAATTCTAATTCATTAGCAAGATTAGTCGCATTTTTAAAAAATGAAAAAAAAAAAAGAAAGAAAAAAGAAGAAGATAAAGTTGGAAATTAATTTAGCAGTGATTGAACATGAACTTTTGCTGGTTTTATTGCTTGTCATTATGTTACGGTGGCAGCCCAGCACTGGGTTCGACTTCCCTAAGGGTTTTCATCTCTCGTAATGAAGTGCTGATAGAAAATGTTTGCTCGTTCGGTTTGTTGCCTGAATATTCATAATACGCAATTGTTTTCGTTTATTTTTTTCTTTCTCTCCTCTCTTTCTTCCTTCCTTCTTCTTCTCTTCGTTTTCTGCCGAAGTTTTTCATTTCTCAGTTTTCGGTGAGCTAAGAGGCGGTTGGAAAGGAGGGGTCCTTTTTTTTTTTTCTTGATACGAATTTTTACAAGGAGTGAAGACAAACATCAAGAAAGATGAGTCCATTCCACGACAACAAGGGCCTAATGGACAGCAGCACCAGGTTTTTCATTGTTTCCTCATAACTTAACAGAGTTGAAAAGAATTGTGGCAGTCGGTTTTTTTTGTCGTCCTCCACCTCAATTTCGGGTGAATGAATTTGCTTATTTTGACAGTTTTTGCGCGGCCGTAATTGAAGCGCGACGCGGGAAGGTTGACAGCACATGGAGAAATGCAATTTCCACCAGTTTGTAACAAATGTAGAGATTGTGACGTGTGAACACGTTTCTCACAATCTGAAATAAAGTCGAGAGTGGTAGATGGGTGGGTGGAAGAATCCTTTTTTTTTTCCCCCTTCCATCGTTCATCCCTACATTCACGACAACATTCCCGCGAAGATTATTAAATTTCTATAAATTTCATTTACGGCTCCGTAGTACATCGTAAGACGTCTAAAGTAAACGGCACCGTGTCATCGACGCACACGTACTTTGAAATATGTCCCGCCGCAGCTCAATGTCTTTTCTGCATCAGTCACCTGAACCTTCTGCGCTTCTTTGCCTTTTATGATTCTGCCATTGGAATAGTCTTATCTTCATTTGAGCCATTCATTCCGTTAAAACACGGCCTTGTGCTCGAACTCTCTTTTCCTTTACGGCTATTTTAAAGTTATTACGTAAATAACAGGAAAAAGTAAACAAGAAGCTCTACTAAATTAATAAAAGAAAGAGCAGCCGCGTAAGTTGATGGAATTTCTCCAATGTATTTGGTGGAAACGTCCTGTAGTTTTCTTAACGCTCTGATCACGAAAACAGCCTCATCTTTCAGGGATTAAATGTTTGTAGACCGTTATATGACTTAACCATTGCTCAAATCTTTCATGAAGAAGTGTTTGTATTATTTATGGGAATATAAGTAGAATAGCGAGAGAAAATTCGAACAGCGCTCGACTACACCGGGTGACTATTCGTAATTCAGTCCGCAGAGCCGTTTAAATATCTTAATATACGGTTGGGTGGCCGCCGATGCTAAAAATATAAACTGACTGGCTTTCTTTTGTGAATATTAAAACCTGAATACTATACAAATTTATTAGAAAAAGAAATTGATATACACATTACCGCCAAAATAATACCTTTAATTTTTTTTAAGTAATTCATGCATTTTGGTTATAATTCAACTTTTTTTAAGTTCTTCAATTGAATTATGTGATATGAATTATAAAATACTTTTATTGCTATAAAGTGTTTTATGATTCCTTAACTTGAAGCGAAATTTAAAGCTTGCCTTGCTTTCAATAAATCTGTCTTCACCCACATGTTAAGATTATTCAATTTTGAGAAGATTAAAAACTAATAAAAGATTAGAATAAATGAGGAATAGAAATAAATTTGACTCCTCAACTTCTATCCTTTTATTTTCTTAAACATATTTTTGAATACTTTTGTTAAATATTATTTTTCAAAGAAGTTCAGTATATTTTGAAACAGAATTCAAAACGTAACTTATCGTTGTTAAGAATATTTTTTTTTTTTTTTTTTAGTAGCATCTGTGAATTACGATGGTGTAAATATACTTCGATGAAAGATTCTACGGAATCTGTCTCAAGTTTAATGTCCCTTGCCGACAGATTCACATTTTGTTTCTTTTCTTTTCATTCCACATTTTTTTTCCTTATGTCTCCTCTATCAACTTGTCAGTCTGATAAAAAGAAGAATTGCTTGTATTGTTGTTCATCGTCCGGCTATATTTCCTCAGCATTTACCCCCCAAGTGGGTTGAGAGTGGCAAACACTGTTGTATTACTGCTCCGGAAGATTCGCCTGGAAATATTCATTGCAGTGCTGGAAGGGGAGGAGGAATTATTGCCTGTGTTACTGTAGTCGGAGAGGATTGGCTTACGTCTATACGAGTGTGTAGAGAGATCCGCTGCGTTTGGTCTTGGCCTGTACAGTAATCGGACTAAAGTTATTACAGCTTTTTCAGTAGGATGTCAATTACATTTATAAATTTAATAATTTTTAGAAAAAAAAATTGGATTCGTCTTAAAAAAGGGCTGGTAAATATAAGAAAACTGAAAACAATTTTGTATTGTCCTCCAAATGAAAGGTGGCCGGCGGAAGTTTGAACTGCGCAGCCCTTCCGGTAGCTGATCAATTATGTTTTCCTATCACAATGGACGAAGTAGTCTGTTTTCACTGAGAAAGATATGTTGATAACGCCAAATTAAAACTTCTCTCGACTATTTAGCGTTATTTCAATACCAGTTGCTAACAATAAGTATTTATATAAATAAATAAATATATATTATTTATAAATACAATGCTTTTTTGCAAAGTAACAAGCGATTACCGTAATGGCGGCGTCCTGTCATAAAATCAGACGGAAGTGCCTGACCAGACTAATCGATCATACATGCGCAGATCTCACAAAAACAGGGCGGCCATCTCTCATTTGGAGGACAATCATTTCTGCTGAGTTAAAGGCCTAACAGCAGGTCCAAACAAGTGCATGATGTATTAATATATAGACTCCAACGATCCAAGAACAACAATATAGGTCAATCTGTCTTTTAACCGAATCTTTGGTGGATTCTAGTAGAAAATTCAGACGAAAAAAATCGACGATCTCCGCCGAACGTAACACACTCTACTCCAGAAGAATTGTTCACATTATTTCAGCTCTTTAGCTTCGATCCTTTTTAAGGTGAACTTTGAACCGTTATTATAAATCTACAACCGTCTAAAGTATCTTTATTATACGTGTAATAAAATAGACCTAGACTCCAAATGTATGTATCCAGGATTCCAATCTTCAGTCTCTACAAAACTGCTGAGGTTGCAGTGCAGAACTATTAAAGATAATTCTAGAGCTGAAAAAAATCCCTCCACAATTTGTATTGTTTTTATAGTTGAATTTGCTTTGTTTTATTTCTCTTCAAAAACTCCTAAAGTGTAGTCGCTAATAGTTACTGCTGTGGATATCTCTCGGTTTCATTCTCTCCAAATAAAATCCAAGGATAAATTCGATGCAGTCTTGCTCTCTTCGATCTAACGGTCCAACCCAGTTTAATTTCATTCGAAATCCCCCACGCAGTTGAAATGAGTTTTTGTTTAGCATTCTCTTCTTTTCTTCTCTTCCTTGCTGATTCTTTAAAGTGAATGTGTGAAAACAAGGAATCAATATAAATTTATTTATCCCCTAGA
The DNA here is from genome assembly GCA_023159025.1 of Thereuonema tuberculata. Lineage (NCBI taxonomy): Eukaryota > Metazoa > Arthropoda > Chilopoda > Scutigeromorpha > Scutigeridae > Thereuonema > Thereuonema tuberculata. The sequence goes on from JAFIDM010005346.1 coordinate 41,373,402, forward strand.
AATAGAAAACGAAAAAATAAAATTTGTTTTAGAAAAAAAAAAGTTTTTATTGTTACATGTTATTAACATAGTTAATACTATTGTTACATAATTTTTTTATTATATTGTAATAAGTAATATTGTTTATTCATTTGAATGTTTTTCTTTAATATCAGTAAACTAAAAATTTGTTTTAGTGAAGCTGTTTCACCCTAACGCTGCATGTAACCTGAACATTCAGGTCTCGAAGTAGATAAAGAATTCCACATTGATAGTAATGAAAAACTTGTCTTTAAATGTTAAACAAAACCAAAACCAATTCACTGTTAGAATAATATAAATATAGACTAGACGGCTGCCCGTCTCTTCGTTCTGGAATCCTCGCATATGTAACGGGAAAACACGTTTTATTTACTCAAAAAAACCAACAACATGAATTTAAACTTTAATTTTATTTTTTATTTTTAAAAAATGAATGCAATAGAATATAGAAGTCCATTTGTAACAGTCGGAAATTTGTTACCTATCAACGCGCGTGCGAAATTACATTGTTGCGGACAGAATTGACCAAAAAACATTATTCAGGGTTGGAAACCCGAGTGCAAAATTTCATTGCTGTAGACAGCGTTGCGCATGCAACAATACCCCTGTTGCCAGGCAACGCGCGTTCTAATTATTGCGAATTTCAATTGCTGGCGGACGTACGCACGCGTGCACACAATTTTTTTTAAATAAAAAAACTCTTCAAAATAAAAAAGATGCATTAATTATTTTTTTATTACTTTTTACATTGAATTTGACAGAACGACAGTGAATTGTAGAGATGTATAAGTACAGTGATATTTTTATGGTGTATTTCTTGAAAAACTAATATTCCAAAATAATAACTAGCAATGAAACCATTGCAATTCTTTCTTCCTAGTAAAGGAATAGTTAATAATTACTGCGATTCTTGACCAACAAAACAGGATGGAGGTAGGTGTGTCAATCCGACGATCGTCCACCTTTAGCTAAGTCTCCATTTTTACCAGGATTGAGTGAATCAGACCAAACAGAGGAACGAAAATAATCCTTGTTCTTCGTCAGGGATTCGAACTAGTGCATCCAGCCTGCAGTTTCGCGGGTACACGATTTTTACCATAATTTATTACATTTTTCTAACTGGAACTGAAAAATTTTAAAATTATTAATGATAATTATTAATGATATAAAAATGAGTTAGAAGAGTGTATTTTGTATAGCAACAGATTACATTTTAATTTTGGTGAGCATCAAAAAACTTTTTTAATCTCTTGGAAAATAACATTTATTGTTGTGAAAAAGTATTTTATAAATACAACGTTTAATTTTCATCATATAACAATCAGGTGAATTTTTGTGTCGAAGTTTCATTGAGATACGATGAAAATTAAACGTTGTATTTAATACCACTATTAAATTACGTCATTGAATTTACTTTAAGAAAGAAACTTTTCAAATCTTTTAATAATTCGCAATTGTATCATATTAATTTTCTACGGCTCTTTTCAAAAATATTGTTTTAATGATGAATTATTTACAAAGAAAGAAAATTAAATAAATCAGAAATTTTGTTTTCTACTTGTAGAAACCTAAATAAATTATTGATAAAAAAATCAACTCGGACTATGCTTTTATTTGAAATGGGGCAGACAGAGCAATAGCATCGCAGTCAAATATTTGGAATTTTTATGATAGAAACACACTCTTCCATACATTACATTAGTATTAAAATATTTATTAAAATACTAATAAGGGAGACAAATTTTCAGGAACTGTACATATTCCTTTTTTCAAGTCAATAATATAGGCATGTCATAAACAGAATTAAGAATAAGCTTGGCAGAAATGGTTTAAAAACATGAACTATTAATAAAATTAATTGTTATTACAATATGCTTAAACATCTCAAAGTGACTATTAACTAATTTTATTGTTACAAAAAAATAAATAAAAGCATGGTGATACAACAAATTTAATTGTTGTTTACAATCTGACTTATTAATTGTTATCCATAATTTTTCCAAAATTTAGTTAATAATTTAATTCCTTAATATTGGCTGTTTTCTGGTTATCAAATTGTAAGTAATCTCTAATAAGTACAATGGTATTAAAATCTACTACAGCTCCTTTACACCTATTGAAATTTTTTTCTTTAGAGTTTCTAATAACACAACTTTCCAATATTTTTCTTAAACTTAATTTGGTTTCTTTATATAAAATTTGGACATTTGTGTCCATAACGTGGCTTTTCGTTATACAATGATGTGCTACGTCTGAGATGTCTTTGTTTTTATTTTTCAAGGCCCTTGAAAAAAAGGAATATGTACAGTTCCTGAAAATTTGTCTCCCTATTATTAGTATTTTAATAAATATTTTAAAACTAATGTAATGTATGGAAGAGTGTGTTTCTATCTAATATTTTTGATATGGAAAGGAAGAAGATTGTTGAAGAATGTTTATGATAGGTGATGTATGAAATATAATTAAAGTAATTCCTGTTTTTATGTTGCAAAACACAGAAAACTTCTGAATCAATCAGAAACTTTTGAGTAACAAATAATCTCAGACTTATATCACTTGAAGACAGTTTACTTTTTTCCCTTTATTTCCTACGTAATCTCGTTGTAACTTCCTTCACTTCTCTTTTGTCTACTTTTTCGGACAAAGGAAATGGGGGCCAAAAAGAAAAAAAAAGAAAGGAGAGAGGGTTGTTCTACCTTCCTGACGAAGCGCGTGAGTGGGTGACAGCAGTCCTGATTGGAAAGGGATTATTTTCACTGGTTTTCCATTTGCCCACGTCAGTTACTCCGGATTCCGGAGATCGCTATCGAAGGGATGGGCGAAACCAGCCAAAGATAAAATTCAGAATCCGTGCATCGTTTCGTGTTTCACGCTCATTTCTTATCTCGGCCGCAGTCGAATCGGCCGCTGGCGAAAGGGTGGCTGCGAGGACGGTAGCCGAAATCTACCAACTCGGAATCGATCAACAGGAATATTTCGATCAATACATCAATAGATAATATATACATACACGCAAGGAAAGAAGTCGTGGCGAATCAACGTAGTCGAAATAGATGAAAAAAAAACTTGATTAATTCAAAAGAAATCTGTATTCCCAAAAAAATGTTTATTGATAATCTTAAATTTTTGAAATTATGGCCAACAAAAAGAGTTAAACTGGATGTAACCATTAGATGTACATGTGATTATCAATTAAAGAAACTGCTGAAAGAATATTAAATTCATTCCGAATGTCTTAACAGTAACATTAATTATCATAAGAATCTTAATTAAGGTTTTAAGATGATGTATCACACATTCTTCATAAAGTGTTATGTATTCACATATACCTAAATAACAATGATAATCTTATGGCTTTTAGTGAAACTTTTTTTATACTTTGGAAACCGTAAGTTGTAGACCACATTTCAGTTACTTTTTCTTTGTTGAATTTTCAAAACATTTTCTAAGATTCTTTATTAAATCATTAATTTTTTTTTTACAGTTTGGTCTACGACAAATGATTTACTTATTTAATAAAAAGATAAAAATACATAAATGATCACATGTTAAAATATTTTAAAAAATACTTAAAAGAATGTGAAGCCTTTCCGTTCCCTATGCGGGCAACACCCCTTTTCAACACCTTTTGTGCCCGCATAGGGACCCGAAAAGCTCCACATTCTTTAAGTATTTTTTAGAATATTTTAACATGTGATCATTGGTGTGTTTTTATCTTTTTTGTTAAATTAATTTTAACACATGTTAAAACTCTTAAAGATTTACTTATTTCATGTATTTATTTACATCGCAAGAAAATGGCGGTTTTGTTTCTGTTTCGTTTTTTCAGATGGAAGGGGTTTTTGTAAGAAGGGAGGGAGAGATATTTAGTAATGCTCCGGCTTAAAGATTTAAAATAGAAATTGGCTAATTCAGTTTTAGAACTTCCTCCACCCTGTGAGAAGGTTCATCCATTCCTTGTATTTCGGCTACCTTCAGTCACAGCAACGGCGTCGTAATTTTCTGATGTTTTCACCAACATTCATTTGATCTGAGGGAGGAAAGGCCTGAGTAGATCGAACCTTATTGCGGGGAAAGAGGGTCGTGTTTTCGCACCCTGGGTGAAAGGGGAGGCCCAGTCTGTTACAGCGCAGGAGCAAGATCTGATTAGTACGGGAGATATAAGTTCCCACCGTCAGGGGCCGAAGAGGCAATACGGGATAGCGGGGTTTTCCATCTCTGGTAGCAACAAGCCGTTTTCCAACGGGCAGATAATGAATTTCGGCGTGGGATTGAAAGCTCGGCGCTTGATCAAATGTAAAGACACGAGAGAGGTGGATGGCAAAGTACGAGGAGTTGGACGGAAAACCCACAGCTGTCACTCGATTCGTATTCCTTCCCTTCGGCTAATTGCTTCTCCGTTTCATTTTTTTTCCCTCCGTCTTCTATTTCTTTCCATCGTTCCGTTTCTATTCGTCTTCTTTTCATTCCCTTTTGCTCTTTTATTCATTGACTCCTTCATCAATCTGTCCTTTTTTTCTTTTCTGTTCCATGTTTTTTTTTTTCATTCGAATATACAAAAAACAAGATCTCCATATCTTCCCATTTGCAGATCGTCTTCCCAATGGATCTCAATTGCAAAATCTTTTTATTTTCGAAATGAGAAACCATTTCCCAATTCTATTGGCTTTGTTAATGTCTTTATAAGAATTTTTGCAAGAAATTGAAATATTGGTTAAGAGATGGTTAACTTTTTTTCTCTGTCCATTTGTAATAATACAAGATTAAAGACACTGAAGAGTAACAAGAAATAGTGAAACTGCATGCAAATTAGTTTCCAGACGCAGTCAACACTTGATTTATCCTCGTCCATCTTCATTTTTTTTTTCCTTTTCTCTGTTTCTTTTTTTATATCTGTATGGTAGGCGTAACTCCTCATTTTTTATAATTTTGTTTAAGGATTTTTAACATGTATTATTGTTCTTCAGATAAAAAAAACAACAAAAAAAAAAAGCATTTCGGAGCAACTTTAATTTGACAGAATCTGTCGTTGTTTGACTTCCTGAAATGAAGAAACTATTTCTTATATAGTTTTCCAGATCTACGTGTGTGTAACGCATTTCCTAACGCACTTCCTTTATGTTTAAAAAGTAATTTTAATTTCCTGTGAAAATCTATACAATGAAAACTGGAATTGAATCTGCAACCTTCTGATCCGAAATCAGATATTTTATCTATTAGGCCACGGAGACTATATCCAAAGTATTGTTGTTAAATATCTCTCTATCACTCCCTCTGTGTGTGATGTCATGAGAGAAGAGCCAGAGAAAAAAATAACTCATTAATTTTAGCCTACTAGATTAAAATTTGAGTTTTCAATGTTCATTATTTTTTAGCCTACTACAAGCGCAGGCCAAACGAGCCTTAGAATCCTAGCGACGAACTGAAGAGTCGTTAGAGACATTTCTCGACATGAATGAAGAAATTACAAATATTATTTAAACACAAATAAAATATAATTACTTAAAATACTCTCAAAAATCTCAACTAAAAATCCGCCACATTGTTCTCCCGTCATTGTTGACGGGGCTTACACGCTAGTTTATTATAGGAAGCTAAAAATTTGTGGTAATGTAGACCAAGAATTGGTACGTGTTAAGTATGTAGGAGTCCAGTAAGGAATGGATGTTTTAATTTTGCAGAGTCGGACTTTTTTTGAATCCGACTTTCTTCGTGTGAAGCAGAGGGTTACATTTTCATGACAATCATTATTATTATTGGTTAGTGTCCATATTTTTTTGAAGAAACAGATAAAAAAAAAAGGTAATTTTTACAAAGGTTCATTAGATCAGAAGAAGTGATTGAGAAAAATCCCTTTTTTATATATTGAAGCTGAACTCTTATTAATTTTTGAAAAGACTGATAAGAAGCACTCGATCAAAACTCCATTGTCATTCATAAATCACACCAATTATGGTAATTCACAAATTACATCTTTTGTTAACTTCAAATTGTAATGGCAGTTCACTGGGAACTCCTTATAGATTGTGGCACCTGGAGGTAAAAAGACAACAATTGATATCTTACCTTCTTCCATTAAAAATTGGGAAGGATAACCAGCATTTTCTTGCATGTATGTTTATTCCTTCTTAATAAATGGCATTTGATAGTAGGCTCCTTGCTGAAAAGTTTCAGGCTGTTACGAAACTTCAAATCATTCCTCATAATGTACAATTTCTTATTGAATAAAATGGTTTCTAAAACAACTTTTTTTTTTCTGCACATCTTCCAAAAAGTACAGATTGTCTCTTGTCTGTCATTCTTTCTTCTTCTTTCCTTTCGTGTTCTATTTTTTCTTCTCCATTACCAAACATTTCCGGTCATGTTCATTGGGGCTTCCAGACATCGATTTTTGCTTCTTGGTCCTAATTGACCCTGCCGGAAATCCACTGAAATTTCTGATGACGTCACGGCGAACAAATTAATATTGGAGTAAGGACAAGGAACGAAATAGGAGGCTTAATGCTGCAGGTCTTTGGATCAGACCAGGAAATCCTTTGCTGATATAAACGGAAATATGGATTGCTTAGGATGTAGTGCAATTTTATGTGGCCTACTTTTTTATCAAGTTTCTCAGTGAATGCACGCGCATAGATTTTCTTCTCTTTCTTGTATTACAACGTTTAAATTGTAATCATGGTCTCCATCTTCATTCTCAAGCTTCTGTTTAATTTCTAGATGTTCAACTTTTCTCTATTTCTTTTACATTTATTTCTTTTTCACTTATGACTTTTTGTATTTCAGTTACAATAACAAATTTTAATGTATTTTCTTTAGAAACTTTTCAAAAATATTAACAAAGCTACTTTTGAAAGAAATCAATATCATTTTCTTTCTTTTTGCTAAAAGAATTTAATCAAAAATATTTTTGCTTGAAATTTCGAAGCATGGATCAATAGAACTTAATTTACTTTCACGTTTTTTCCTTTGCAATATATTCAAGTGCTTTTTGATAGATCTTTGTTCTTAATTATTTAGAAATAATAACCTAAACGTTGCCATCGGCTAAATAAAAATGGTTATTTTCATTGAAAATTAAATAACTACAGAATCCTTGTAAAAAAAAAAAATAATAGGATATTTTTCAAATTACTCGACAATTTACAGACATTTACAATTTCCGGAATTTTAAACGGCAGCCATTTTTATTTCCAAGATGGGAGATGAATAATTTGAATGGTTCCTTCCACATGTAAAAATAAAGCATGACCTTTAGCTTTGTGTCTATATATATTGTATATTTCAAAAAATGTTAACTCTTATTTACATTTCACTTTATAATAATCAATTATTTTGTTTAAATCATAATTAATTTTGAAGTATTTGAAGATGTTGTGAATTGTTTCATAATAATTGAATTGTGGCCATCAGACTTTACAATTAAACTATAAACTTATAAACATTTTAAAAACACAAGTACTTTCAAAATGGTCTACACTTCTTTGTCAAGTGGATGATAATCATCATCCGCTTGAGAAAGAAGTGTAGACCACTCCGAAAGTACTTGTGTAATTGTATTGACCACAATTCAAATGTTTATAGTTAATTAATGCACATGTTAAAAGTTTACACATGTTTCATAATAGTTAGTAAAAAAAAAAAAAAAAAAAAGATTAAGTATCATGTTTATAGCTGCATTTCATTTTGTATATTAAAAAAATTAACAAATTAAAGCACTTGTACTAAAATGAAATATGGCGGTAACTGAACTATGAGCAATACGAATGTTTAAAATTTGTTCTAATTTTTACTTTTTAAAAAGAAAAGAAATATAATTTTTTTTTCACAAATATTAATGAATTTGAATTTATCGTGAAAATTTCAGATATCATAAAATCTGCATTAGCATTTTAAGCATTTCTGTTGAATATTAATCTTTAAATTCGGTGAACATTAGAATCTTTCAGAAACAGTAGGAATTTTATTTCTTATTTTTTTACTCTATAATGAATTAAAAAGTAGTTTTTTAATTATTATTATTATTATTATTATTATTATTGTTATTTTGAAATTCTAAAAGTTTTCTATTTATTTCTTTAACGTCAACTACTTGATTTAATTATTATATATTTATAAAGTTTCATTTTTGCGTATGTTAAATTGAATTCTATTTCAATATAAATACTTCATTTAAGTCTACTTTATTATATTAAACATAAACTTAAAAAACATCGAACTGTAATGGTTTTAAAATATTTAATAAATGCTTCATCTATTCTAATATTTTATAAGTTTGTCGAAAAATATTTTTCAACACTGAAAATTTCAGTATTTCATACTTCAATTATAAAAATTTTTGCAATTTGAGCATGTATTGTTTAAAACATAAATACCATTACGTAATCACTTTGAACTTACCCTAGAAACACGTAAGGTAATCATGCAAAGTCGTATTTTGCTTTGAAAGTAATCATACAGAGTAGAGAAAATATTTATTTTTAATAAATGATATCATTGTATTAGGTTCCTGCAGGTAGATTACGTGTTTGTTGATTCAATGGGAAACAGTAAATACAGAGAACTGCCACAGGCGGAAGATTGCGCGAAATCTGAGTCTTATTTTCCAACCTTTTAAGACTTAGTTCGTCGTGGGGATTGAGGCTTCATCACATTGAAGAGGTTCCTTTTTTTGGGTTGTCTCGGTCCTGAATCCCTTTCGGCCATTAAAAGTCTTTCTTAGATTGCTCGACGACACTCTGAAGGATCACTTGGCTCTGGGCGAAAACCAACTCAAAGCAGAAAACTAATTTTGTGACTGTCACCGGAGCGGGTATTCCCTCCTCTCCCTTTCTCCTCCTCTCCTCTCTCTTTCTCCATCTTCCTTCTTCTCCCTTCTCCTTATCCCTTCTTGTCTCTCCATGTTCATATCTTTAATCGACCGAGGGCGTGGGGGTCCATAAATTCCCTCGGCGTCCAGGATTAGCAGTGAAAAGACAGATTGTTTCTAATACATGCATCCACTACTGTAGAAAACATTCAACAAATAAGCGTTGATATCACAAACCGTAGAGTCAAGATCATCGTCATCGTCAACCATTAGCATAAAGCTGCATCTCAGGCTTCATCGGAGCAAGAGTAATCCAACAAGATATGGACGAAGGATAAGAAGAAGCACAGAGCAGACACTAACTTTTACAAGAGAAGTCGCAAAGCACAGCAGACAGCTTTCTCAGTAAATTCCTACGGCAACTGTGTGATAATACTCTTGCAGTTCTGTGTTCCATTTCACGGATTTGCAAAAGAATCATCTATAGCAGATCTTAAAGTTTTCTGCCTGAGAGGTTTGGTTAGTGGAAATATTCTTTTCTCTCTGGAATACTTAGTTTTGATATTACTACTGAAAAGTAAGAGATTTTATGTAGTGGAAAGATAAACGATAGAGTCTAACACGAATGCTGAAACACTGAGCGACTCAGATGACATTCAAACTGCCCACACTTTATTAGGATTGGTAGCAGTGTGTTAGTGAGATTCACTCATGTACGTGGGATTGAACAAGTACTTTAATTTGCAAAAGCAATTTGCTTTGTGGAAATTGTGTTTAACAAATAAATCCCGAATTTATTATAATATACGTAAATAAAATATTTTGCGGTGATAAGGATTTAAATAAACTTTTATTATGTTTTTCTAATTCATTTTCTTTTATTTCCTACTTAGTAAGACTGTTTATTTTTTTTTAATGAGATAAAGTGCCATAAAAAATTGAAAGTCGTTGTTGTTTAGTTTGTAAATTTCTTCTGTGAAGTAGCTTTCCTTCAGATCACTATTTGTTTGTTTGGTTTTTTTGTTTGTTTTTTAGTTAGTTTTAAAGAAATCATTGTTTTTGGAAGTGAACTAAATCAGGAAATGTTGAATTCTGCGATAAAATAAAATTATGCACAAATTTACGGCGAAAAGAATTAATAAAAGACGATGTATCCAATTTGAAGTTTGATTAAAAGTGAAATGTGAGCCGATTTCAAGAAAGTTCAGTAAGACAATGGATTTAGGTTTCCTTAATAGCATTTTCCAGCAAATCACATCAGGAAATAACTTATGATATTATAAGAGAAATTATATATAATTGATTCAAAGATGGCATTTCTTCGAAATGTAAAAAACACATTCTTCTTTCTTAACTTCTTTATTATCAATATTTCGATCTCTCTTGATTTGCAAAATTTTTATATTTTTATGTTTTTATATTTGGAAGAAATAACATAGGATTTTGGAGAAATTATATCAACGATGATAGTTTCTGTATTTTAATTCTTGCTCATTTTTAAGCAATTTTAATGAGTATCAGTACTTTTCTCACAACTAAACAGTTTTGAGAATCATTGTTGTGAAGAATATAAAAAATAGATAATACTAAAAGCGTTTGAATATACGGAACGTGCTGTTTCTTTCAATAATGAGAAACCAAATTCAGTTGTAGCGTAAATTTTAAGTAGCTTGTTTTCTATTGCAATTCTCTTAATTTCACTTGACTGCTAACTAACACCAGGATTTTGACGTTTGTTTTCTGCCATTGTCTTTACGTGATAGTTCTGTTACGGTAACAGTCCAAGAGTAAACAAAGGTAGGAAGTTGCAATCGATTCTTGTGTTGCTGCTGTCTTTGTCCTGAGTTGTGACTCGTAATTCCGCGTCGCGTTTATCTTTGTGAAATGACAATCGTAAAGAGCAGTTGATGGACTTATATATCATTTCGTGTTACTTTCTTTCTAGATGTCAACCGTCTTTTACGTAATTATTTCCCGTATTCATGTCGGAACGTCGAGTTAAGTGAGATTATATTTCGAGGGACACGACGAAGCCTAGTTTTTCTCTCCTTCCTGTCCTCTTTCGGTTAATAAAAGCGGATTTAAAAGAAGTTTTTATGATGCGTATTTGATCCTTGATGGCACATGTACATGGCGCTCGGCGACACGTGAACCATGCAAATGGAAAACCACCTCCAAAACCATTCGCAGCGCCCCTTTTACGAGCCCTCCCACTTCACCCAGAAATCCCCTCCCTGGCTGTAACAAGTTCCACAAAGCTGTCGTCCGAAATGTGCAGTCGATTTCGTCCTGCAGTTGCACCCCCGACGTCCACGGCTAATGTTCGTTTTTTTTTAACAGCGAATAGTAAGAAACAATCTGATCAGAGAGATTGTTTGAATGAATGGCTGCTTAATGATTCTCGTTATAAACTAAGAGATAAAGAATGGACAACAAATGAACAATTAAATAACAAGGGGATGTAATTTTGTGCTAACGCATAAATTTAAGGGCGACCCAAAAATAATAATAAAAAATAAAAATAATAAAAACAGAAGAACAATAACAACTAAGAAAAATATAAAAACAAAAAAAGATATACGGGTTTGAACTGACAACCTTCAGTATATCAGTCCGAAACCTTAGCCATCAAGCTATAGTTGACAACTGAAAATGAAGGTTGCATTTCTAACATTTAAGCTAATACAGAAAATCCAATGAAAACAATGCCAAATGTCGTTGGTCCCTGAAAATGCCCGATTCCTCCGTTTTTTGGGCCTCTGAACACGATGGTGAAGTCCGTTTGTCGATCCGATCTTTCGTTTGGGAGTTTTTAGGAGGGTACAATGAAAAAATGGTAAATATTTCGAACATAGAAGGAGCGTTGGCCTCTGAAAACGCCCGATTCCTACGTTCTTTGGGCCTCTGAACACGATGGTGAAGTTCGTTTGTCGATCCGATCTTTCGTCTGGGAGTTTTTAGGAGGGTAGAATGAAAGCAATGACAAATAACTCGAACATAGGAGGAGCGTTGGCATCTGAAAATGTAGTTTGGGCCTGTGAATACGATGGTGAAGTCCGTTTGTCAATCCGACCTTCCGTTTGGGAGTTGTTAGGGGTGGACAGACACGGACGGACGGACACGACAAACGAAATAGCTACCGATTTTGATCGCTTTTGATCATCATGGTTTCCAAATGGATCGCTAATAAGGAAAACGTGAAACTACGACTTGTTTTGTTTTATTTCAGTCTGATTTCTTTGTTGTGTAGTTCTTTATTGAGTTGAATCTCCGTATACTTTATACATTAAAACCATTCCATTCAATAAGAAGAGAGAAATTATTTTGCTTAAATACACATTTCATAAAACTGAAAATATCCACAACTTGAATCGAAATTCGTAACGATCGTGATAATGTTTTAAAAATTACCATTAGCTTACTGAGAATGGATGAATGAGTAATGAGACGAAATAGAATAATAATAATTAAAAATTAATATTTATAATAATGTTCTTAGGCAGTTAGCAATCAAAAATTAAGAGAAGAATAAAAAGCGTTTGCAGCATGAAGAAAATGAGTAGAACTTTGTTAAAAGTGAAGGAAAGTCAAGAGAGGAAGTGATCTAAATAAGAAAACGAACTGATTTAATATCAATTGTTATAACAAGGATGTAAAAATTCTTTATAAAGAAACTGACTTAAAATTAAGAAAAATTTTGGAAAGTTGTATTATTAAAAATACTAAAAGTAAAAATTTTAATAGTTACGAAGAAGCCTCTGTAGATCCAAATACTATTATGTTAATAAAAGAATTTATAAATATTGATGTAAAAAAATAGCCACATTTGATGCATTAATTTATTAACAATATAATAATTAGAAATTGATGTTAAATAAATATCAATTGTTATAACAAAAATTTAAGTTAGCATATCTTTGTAAAATACAATTGGTATTTATTTGAGTTAGCATACCTTTGTAATAATCTTTGTACAAAGAATTGTATTTGTTGACATTTCATGCCTTTAAACTCTGTTATGTTCGTATTCCCGTTTTTTGTTTATTAATTTTATTCTAATCATTGTATTCTGGCTTGATAAATAGTACTCTTCTCGAAAATTTGCTGCTTTCAGTATTTAAATAAATTTTTAAATACTAGCGTGATGAGTTGAAGTCTTTATTTTTGATGCTATTTGGTTTTGTAAGGAGGTTATTTTCATTTGATTCTGTAATTTTCCATAGGTACAGTCTAACTACATCATTTGATAAAGCTCCTGAAACTGGACATCAGTAAGTCGTTCCTTTCTTGAAGGGGACGACAGGGGAGGGTGGCTGTTGACTTCGTCAAGCGGATTAACTCTTCCGTTTGTGCCGACAAGAGAAGATTCAATCCTGGTTGCACAAGGTCGATCTGCGTCCACAGGATCAAAGGCAACGATCTGTCTGTCGTGTCTCTGCGATTCGATAACGTCAGTGGCGTTAAGTTCATCGAAAACACATTCACATCGAAAAGGAGGGAAATCAAAAAACCATGAAGAAGTTTCTGGAGAAATCTGGGGAGAAAAGAAAAAAAAAATCCTTGTTTTCAATTTGTAAAATAGTTGATGGAAGTTAGAGCTCCATATTCTATCTTAGAAGTGGAAAATTTTCCTTAACTTTTTGTTTTCCTTAAGTTAAAGATTGAGATTTAATGCAATCCAGAAAAATTTAACTTTTAGTTTTATTTACATTTGCTTTATCAGTTTCATTATGTTCGCAAATTTATTTACACAAAATAAACTGTGTTTTTTCATCTGTTCAGTAAAACAATTTTTCTTGAGGATGGAGGGGTTTCAATACAAAATACAAAGCATAAAAAAAAGATAATTGTAATAATAAACATCGTTTACTCTTTATTATATTTTCTACTATAAAATAAATAACAAAGCTTAATAAGTTGATGTATGTATATTCCAATCAAAGTCTAAAATTTAGGTTTCTTTTGTTATATTTTGTTGTTTTTGTTTGTTTATTTATTTATTCTTATGCCTGAAATGTCTTCCGACTCGCGTGAGAGCTAGGTCATTTGCAGTGAATATTTGATTGCGCTTCATACGAATAATAAAAATTCACAAAGGAAGACGTGTTTTGTTTTGTTTAATTAATTTTTTCTCTGTAATTTTCAGAGAAAAAAAAAAAACCTAAAAATTTTCTAATTCATTTTAATGAACTCGAAAATTATTAATTATCTATTCCAAAGGATTCTTTTTAAAAGAAATGCCATGAAATCTGTAATAATGTAGAATTCATCTTTAGAATTTTCAAAAATTCTTTTGTCTTGCTTTAAATGCGTGAAGTTTGAGGAAAACTTTTAAAAAAATTTTAAAATTAAGTTAAAAGTAATACAAACAGCAAACAAGAAAATTTTTCAAAGAAATTTATAAAAACATTAAAAGTACTTAAGGAGCCTTTGAAGTACCTCTGCGGAACTCCTCGTCTAGGTGTTGAAGAGGAGTTCCGCAGAGGACTTAAAAGGTTCTATTTAAGTATTTTTAAAGTTTGTTTTTTTTTTAATTCTTTAAAAAAAAATTTTTTTCTGCTGTTTTTACTTAAGTTATATTCACCCGTTAAAAATATTTTAAATTTTAAAAGTGTATCATTATTATTATTGAATGCCGTACGACGAACATTAAGAAAATTTAAGAAAAAAAAATTACTATAAAGATAAGATTAAGTCCAAAGTATTTTTAAACTAACCTTCAATATTTCCTTAAATAATTCTGTTTTGAATCATTTCTACAAATTTGTTTAATTGTTTTTAACTACTCTAGTTACGATATTCTTGAAGTTTGTTGCCGTTTATTCTTTGTTATTTTATTTGTGTTACAAAAACATTTCTGATTTTACTTCAATTTGGATTCACAAAAACAGACACTGTAGCTTTTAGGTAACAGCACAGAAATCCTAGAGTTCCTTGTAGCGAAAGCCCTCATACCTTAGGTGAATAATTTATTGTCTTTCTCGAATGAAGAAAAAAATGGCTTTCTTTGATATTTAAATATTGAAATCCAAGTGAAGGGAGAAAGAACGGCGACAAATACACTTGAGCTTTGATGTTAAATTTAAGGGCAGAGTTTCAGAAAGTTAATCGGAATTTTATTGCTATTGCAAAAGAACGTTCTGGAACCAGTCATCATTTAACAAGGCTTTGTAATTCGCCGATGAAATTTTTAAATGAGTTGTCGTGCAGAGATGCGAGGGTGGCTTTTGTCATTGAAAACGAGGGCAAATTCCTTTCGCGTGTCATCTGTTTCATTCTTGCCTAATTTAATTAAAAATTACTTCGAAATGATGTTAATTAGCTCAGAATTCCTAATTACCAAGACAAACTCGGGGGCTGGGAAGAACTGCCAGGGCTGTAATTGAATAAAAACAAAAGGGAGAATCCGTGTGTATGCATAGCTTCATTAATTATTACTAGATATCGCTCTTGCCTAAATGCACTTGCAAACAAATCGCCATTGCTAATCTTTAGTCGCGTTTGCAGAAATTAGCGTTTCTGTTCAATCCCTGGTGATGAACGTGTCTATGTCTTCCAATTTAAATACCCGGACAGCTGTGTCGTTCGGGAATTAAGACTTCAATATCTGGTCTAAGATTAATCTTGACAAGTTGTTCTTAGACCGTTCTAAGATGTTATTAGCAAATGATTATGAAGAGTTTTGTTTTATTGAAGCTGATTGCTGAAAAGGGAAAAAGAAAAAAAATGGTAAATCTTGGAGTTTTGGCAACTGAAAGAGAAGTCCAATTAATCCTCGAGGCCATTTATTTATGTAAATTTGCTAGGCAGCCACCCACTCTTTTGTCATCCAAATCCCTCCCAAGGAGCTTTTGTTGCTGTCTGTCTTAATCTCTTTCTCAATCGGGCTGCTTCCAAATCAACTTGTCTCGTCCTTCTTAACAGTCTTCGATCAAGAGACAAACTAATGAACTGGAGCCTGACAGAAGCCATCCACTTCCAAATTGCCTCCAAATTTCAAAGAAACATTTCAAGAAAAACTTGGTTTTGCTTTTTTTTTTAAGATTTTAGGTCTTAAGACATTTTATTTGTTTGTTTGCAGAAGGAAGGAAGGAACTTCCATTAAAAAGTGTTTACTCTTTGGTAATTTTTCATGATTTTTGAATTGTAAATCTAAAATCTACATTTGTGTGGTTAAAAATAAAACAAACACAAATGTGCTCCTGTAGGAGGTAAAAACTGAAATTTATGGTATCTAATCCAATCAAAATTCCTAACATTTCAGTAAAACA
Organism: Thereuonema tuberculata; assembly: GCA_023159025.1. Taxonomy (NCBI): domain Eukaryota; kingdom Metazoa; phylum Arthropoda; class Chilopoda; order Scutigeromorpha; family Scutigeridae; genus Thereuonema; species Thereuonema tuberculata. The sequence continues at coordinate 41,389,500 of JAFIDM010005346.1, forward strand.
TAACATGTTTCAGTTAAAAAAAAAACTGCAAATTTTAAAAACCGAAATGTTTGTAAAATATACAATGTTATTCTGACTCCTTTGTCCATATTCTCACTCAATTTTTGCAAGTAAAAATGACTTAAATGGCTTTTGGCGAGGAAATCATTTTTATATTTCTGTGTTTGTTCCTATTCTAGGCGTTTGTAAGATCTTCACAAATTCAAGAATCTATTTCTTAAATCTCTTACCTAATGTTTGAAAAATCTGGTTTTCTGTCAGTCTTTCACGTGTAACTCTGTACAATGAGATTTTGTCGATCTCACAATGTAATTGATAATTATACGGAAATACATTTTCCTAAATATCTTTTTTTTTTTTTTAATGAAAAGAGATTTATTTGCTGCTTTTCAATTATAGACTTCCCATAGATACCTTTTCGCTTTCCGTCCCAAGGAGAAATCACGATCGCTGAATTTTACTCCAGAGCATCTAATAATTATCTTCACATGGTCTCCTTAACTATTCTATCCATTAATGATGACAGAAATGTTTTTTGTTTCATGAAATCATTTACATTGACAACAAAAAGTGATTTTTTTTTTTCAACATATAACAGTTGAATGATGTGTCTCTTGCTGAGAACCTACTTAGAACCGAAGTACGTGTTACAGTACATACAGCTGTTAGTAGTCAAATTTTAAACAGTGTATGAACCAAGACTTACTATGACTCTTGCCCCTACTATCTAATTAACATAGATTATATTTTTGAATACTACTAATACAAAATCTATTTTTTTTCTAATTATTGTTATATTCTGGTTGAAAAAGATTCGGGTTGAATAAAAAATAGTTTTTATATATGAATTAACAAATAACATGAACGATGAATTAAGTAATAATACGAATAATATGATTAATAATACGAAAGAAAAATCTCTAAGAAAATAAAGACAGAATCTAGAATCTGTCAAAATTTCGAGCAATTTTGACAGCATGCAGATAGAGAGAGATTTGTGGATCCAAGATTTCTTGCGGTCTCAGCAGGAGGAAGAAAAGTGAGGGATGTGTTTTCTTTTTATTATTATTTTTTATTTCCTCCCCTTTTTTTCTGTTCCCTCTGACTTCTATTTTCTTCTCTTGTAGTGCCCTACTGATATTTATGATTGGAGAGTAAAATTTACTGCTACCTGATACGGTATTCAATTATGAGTGAACCAGCTGTGCTCTCAATGAGAGAAGGTGCCGAGATGAAATCAGAATCTGCCAGTCGTAGAACTTCAAGCCAAAGGATTTTTATATTGCACCTGATTGCTGCCAAATCGGTTAGGAGTTTATTGCGTGGAATATTTTGTGTGTGGGTGGGTTAGGGGTATCTTTTCTTTACTTTTGACTGAAAGCGAGAATACTATATTTTCAATGTGGCAATGCTTTATTGCCAGATTTGCTCTCTTCCTTCCATCTGGTTCCATGTATTCACAAACCACTTTAGCTGTTTGAAGAAATTCCACATTCTTCTTTTAAGTGCGTGCAAATTTATATTTAGAAATTGGTTAATTGCGAATATACCTTGTCATTGAGACCTATAGTTAATAATGAAGTTAATAATTAACTCATTCAATTTATTGATTTTAAAATAATTTATTCATGTATCTATACTAATCTCCTTGAAACTCTCTCTCCAACAGTACTGTATATGATAATAATCCTAATAATGTTGTTGATGTAATCAATGCAGTGTTTACTGAGCTAATAGTATCCTAAAATAAATGGAGCTAAAGTATCAAATCAAAATGTTGGAAACTCTATGGTTACCATTAAACCACAAACTTATTTGTTGCATAAATTTATTTTGCATTAAAATAATATTTAACGTGCATATAAAGTTCATAAGTTATTTAGGCCACCACACAAATATAATTAAAAACACATTTATACGTATTGAAAATCTACAAACGTTTTCAAAACGTCCTGCGTTCCGTTTTCGAGTAAAACTAATAATACAATAATTTCAAGAACAAAATGTCAGGTTGCACAGTCGACCTGCCCGTGGGAGTCACGTGTCCGTGCAACCTGATATTTTGTTCTTGAAATTATTATATTACTCGAAAACGAAAAGTAGGACGTTTTGAAAACGTTTGTAAATTTTTAATATATTAGTATATAAATGTGTTTTTAATTATATTTGTGTGGAAGCCTAAATAACTTATTATAAATTTATTGCCGATTATCTCCCCCCCTCCCACGAATGTAAAAACATTTGTCATCAAAATTCCAAATTTGAAAGCTTTGAATGAGAAGTAGGTATTTGAATTTCTGAATATTAACCGAACAGAGATTCGTATAACTTCTGAAATACTGTGTTATTACATTCTTTAATATGCAAGCAACTTTTTAAAGTTTAGTTTGAAATATGTATCTTCAAAATTTCGTTTTATCGTCAGCAAAGTGCTTCCGAATCTAGTTCTGAAGTTGGTTAGCTTTGCAATTGAGGAAAGCAGTTGTCACTGTATTGTGAGCGCTTCATTTGATAGAAAGATTAATTATCTGATCCTGGGGTAAGTTTATGTACGAAGCGATTGAGTTCCTATCGGAGCTGACACCTGAGCCACAGAGTTCACTTAGAAGAGAAAAAAAAAAGATAATTCATGAACTACTTAAAAGATCAAACAATGTGCTTATTCGTCGGTTCAATGGTAATTATTGAAAAAAGATCTGCTTGTGTTTAGTGATCTCTTTCTTTAAAACTCAAATGAGTTCACTCTCACTGTTTTTAAGAATAAGATTTCATTTCAGTATCATTTTGTGTTACTGTGAATGACTTGCATTTATCTTTTCTTTCGGATTTTAATCGTTTTTCACACATTTTGTTTTCTATGATTAACAGACGTATTTTGGTGAAACAATAGAAAGATATAAGAGCATCTTTCTTACAATGTAATATCTCAGTTGCCGTGAAAACACAAACTGTTATGAGCACTATCCAATTACTATCCATTACATCGTTTAAATCATGAAAAGTTTATTATATTTCATTATGCTATTATTTATTTATTTATCTTATCCTATTTTTTTTATTAGATTAAATAAACATTCAGTATGTTCGTTAGCGCGTGTGATTGTCAAAAACTATCTGGATAATAACACTCAAGTTTGATAGACGACTTCGATATCATAAAATTTCAATACATACAACTTTGCTGAAGGAATAAAGTCAACAATAAATTTTTCAGCAGAATTACTTATTTGATGTAAAATGTATAAATGTAGTAAGGATGGGATCAACTTTTTTTTTCCTTTCTCACTAATCCGTTGGCACTACAGTGTGACTCACAATGACCTTAGTTACAGTCAGTAACAGTGATTGCAAGGCGCTACCTTTGCCACGAACGAACCAAAGGAATTAGGCAATTTAGATTATGGAAAATTCATTCCATTACCGCGCTGAGTCTTCTGTAATTCCGGATATAGTCTTTCTTCATACAATAAAGGCAAAAAACGTAAAATTTGACAGTCAAATTCTAGTCTAACTAATGTATGTTTTAGCTGTAACTGGCCAAACTTTGTAGTTAAGCTAAACTTTGCTTTACATATACTTTTTGTAAAATAAGAAAGAAAAGGAAAAAAGGCACTAAAATTTTAAGGAACTGTTTTAATTAAAATATCAATAAATAAAAAGACGAGTGAAGCCCTCGTGAGTTGCTGAAATGCCACTGCCTTTTAAGCACTAAAATCTTTAGCAAATTGTATTACTTTCTTGGCGAATACTTGGACACGAAATCACTTAAGTTGTATTATTGCTGATTCGAGAAGGTCTTTGCACATCTTCCAATCTGACCCTGCAGCTGTAGGAGTAGTTCTTGTGCCCTCGGACTCGACCGTTTAATGGCTGAAGATCGAATCGAATGGTTTCAAGGGAATCCTCAATGCCGTTGCACATCATTGAATTCCGATCTGTTTCCGGCGGCAACCACGAGAGGGCGGCGACGACACGTGTTGAACAACTTTATCGCATTTTGGCAGAGGGGTGAAAAGGAGGCATTTGCTTCCTGCCACCCACATCACGTTCACCTCCATTCAACCATCGCTTGTGTCCGACTGCCATTCTTCTTCGATCGTCTACCATTTTTCCCTTTGTGACTTATTTTCAAAAGGAAAGAAGAAGAAGAAAAAAAGTTGGAGATTTAGACATTCCTATTTATAGCTATTCATAATTTATTATCCAGCTTCTCAGAAAAACTGAATTCAAAAAATTTTTTGCAGTTCCCGTTCCTCCAGTCCAAGGAAAAAAAAAATACCCGTTATGAAGAAAAATAAGAAGAAAAATTGTAAAATCTTTTGAAAAAGTCCGCTGATGAGAAAGTAATTTGGTGTGGATTGACAAAGGATCAGCTGACAAATTAATGAACTTGCGCGAGATTTTCTTGGCAAAGATCTGATAGCAATTAAATCTTATTTTTCCTCTCTTTCGTTTCATCATTTTTTCTTTCTTCTTTTTTTTAAGTGAGAAAAGTTTATTGTTCGTTCTCAGTAACTTAAATCATAACAAAATGAAATTCACAATTTCTTACTGTACGGAATTCCTAAGTTTCGTATTTTAATGAATATTAAAAATTAATTGCTAACGTTAATAAAAGTTATAAATTTCATGTTATTTAAATATTAAATAAGAAGATTGTTTTGGGTTCTAAGTTATTAATTCTAATGAAAATAAGTTAATAATTTTTTTAGGTCCAACAACATTCTAGTGAAGTTGCAGTATTTCAAACATACATTATTCAAAATAAAAAACAAAGGCCACCTAAGTTTAGGATTTTTTTAAGGTGGATTTGAATTTAATATTTTATTTACTTGTCACTATTAATTTGAATATACATATTTATTATCACTGAAGTAACAAAAATAAATAACGAGAAACAGATAGACAACATTTAATTTAATTTAATAATGAAAGAAATCAATTTTCACAAAATTAGCACTCATGGAAAACTTCACGTATAACCAGGTTTCAGTTGAATTTTTTTGAGAAATTTTGAAGTTCCCCATAAGTTGCCTACACAAATCTTCAAGTTTTAGAAGGCTTGTTTTCTACCAAACGACTATATTTTCTTCTGTGATTTATTCCCAACATGTTCTTAGGGCATTTATCAAGTGTTGCTCATTATTGAATGCTTTGCATTGGGCTCTGATACTTTTTCTTAGTTGATCCCATAAATGTTCAGTGGGATGAGACCATGATGAAACTATAAGACAGAACATCAGAACATTTCATTCGTTATCATGCGGGCGGACGTTGTCTTACAAAAGGATAAAACCAGAGCCCACACGCTGCTTAGATGGGATCACTGAGGTCTAAGCACCTGTTTGCAGTTAAATTGCCCTCGTTTGAGATCACAAGCTCTGCTCATGCTTATTATGCCCCTGACCATTACATTGCAGCCATTATATGAAGGGTCAACTTCATACACATATGGATCCCTCAAAAAAAAGTTCTCCAGCTCTTCTTCAGACTCAGATGCGTCGATCATCACTATCTAATGTAAGTTTTCTGTAATGAATCCAGATCTCTAGTTTTAACTGCTCACTGGCGAATCTTATTGTGGCTTGCATGATCTGCCTTGATCGACAGCCATGAGTGCCAACACGTTGTCTTGGGGAGGGTTGTTGATCTTCATGTAGCCTTTCAAGAATGGTCTAATCACCTACATTATTACCCGTACCTTCTAGTATTCGAGTTTTCAAAGAGTATGCGCGCCATAAGACTGATATTCCTGGATAGCAGTAGCACAAATTCTTCCTGATCATCGTCTTCTGGCAACACTACCAGTTTCCTGAAACCGCTTCCACACGTTTTGAATAGCTCAACGGAACACTCCCAACATTAAAGCAATTGACCATTTTCAAACAGGACTACAGCTCTTATTGCAGTATTTGAGTCTATACGCCCACGCAAAGCAAACATTATTATTACTAAACAAACACATGTGACAAATCACTGAATTGCGAAATGTGTCACATTCTGGCAGGCGACTAAACCCAAACTACGTGTTTATAGTTTGTACAGTTACTACAATAGTACCAAATCTTAATTTCTACCCAGTTCAAGATTATTCAAGCAGCTGTTAATAAACACTTCAGACAATGAAAAATTTATATTTGAGCAATTTTAAAATGTTTGGCTTGGTTACAAGTGATGAAAAGCATTTAATGAACAAACAATCAGGTGATTGAGTAATATTTTACCTGAGTAATATACTTTAACAGCTCCAACTTATTTTTTTTATTTTTTTTTTGGCAACTTGGCGTAATCTAAGATCACTTAAAACCATTAGCTTCTTTAGTAGAGAAATGTTTTAAATTTGTTGTTAAAGCTTGCTAAGAATCTATCATTCGAATTACAAAATAGTTCGTTAACAGTGTTATGAAGTGTAATACTTACAGAGTTTAAATTCTTCAGTTCTTTTGCAGATTCAATTATTTTCTTTCTTTCTTTCTTTCTTCAATTATAAGTTTTCTAACTTTTTTTTTCTAAAGCTGTTAGGAAACAAAATGTGCAGTTTTTGGTTTTTCTTTATTTTGAAACTTGTTTTCTTTTTTGTTACTAAAAAACATTTGAAAACAAAACCAATTATACAAGTGTTTTTCTAATTCGCCTTGTAATTTTTAATAATCTTACAGTATCAAACAAAAAAACAAAACAAAAAGAAATGAGAACCTAAGTCTCAGTGAACTTTGTAATTTTGTTAGGATTTGATTAGAGTAAAGAAACAAACAGTAAATGGTGGATAATAAAAACAGAAGAAATGATTAAAAAAGAGAAAGAGATGCGTTTAATTGCTATCAGGTCTCTGCCAAGAAAACCTCGTGTAATGTTTATTACTTTGTCAGCTCTTTAACTCTTCCGGAAATGTCAGTTTTCAAGAGCTTAATTATCCGGAAAATGGCGGTCATAAAAAAAAATAAATCTTTGACCCCGCCTTTCTTTGTTTCAGTTCCAAAACCGCTCTCTTAAACTTTCTTTGTTTTGTCGAATCTTCGTTTGTCCACTTTTTCTCGTCTCCAAAGAAGATATAGAGGATAAACCCCACACTCACGCAGCTATTATACACCAGGATTCAATTCAATGTATCTTAAAAATCCCTCGCTACAGAAGAAAAATTGTTATTTACAAATTATTGCTTTAATTTGAATAAAAAGCATCACTTGTTGATTTTAGATTCGAAAATCACATCATGTGACAGCTGCGTGTCATGTTACAACAGATATATTCGTATAGATATTTTGGGGGCTGGCATAACGATTCTTTGACAGCTTATACTTAATGTAGTAATTGCTACTTGAAACTGTAATAATTTTATTTATTTACAAATTATTGAGCTTTGGGCAAAATTAATGTTATGATTCGATTGGTGTGTACGCGAGACCATATGTAATGCATATCGATGCTGTGCTATTCGGTTGGTTTCGCCTACATATTTACAATGAGGGTCATTAACACAAGGAATAGCAAAGACGAGCTCTTTCTGTTGAAGAGGCTCGGCTACGAACTGTGTATTTTTAAATTTGAACATTTTGACAAACATATTGTTACTAGGGAAGTTAAAGCTAAGCCAAGGGGATTTAAAATCTTATTAAGAATTTGAAGGAGGAAAGAATGAAAAGGAAATAGAAACATAACTAAATTTGGATTGAGGGTTAGGATCCTCATTGTTGTAATGTGACAACGATGCTTTGATTATTTGCTTGTTAACAATGGCGGGCGGGTATCCATTAGAAATGAAAAGAGCTCGGATAGTGTTGATTTTAGCAGACAAAAATCTTGTCGAGTGCTGGATAATTTGAAAACCCTGTCTACTGCCATTTTAATATTGTTCATTTTAAACGGAGAAGGATTAAAGGAGTTATAATGAAGAGTAATGGGCTGGGTTGTAGGTTTTCTAAAAACAGAAGTAAAAATTTGAGAAGTCTTCCTTTGTAGAAGGACATCGAGAAAGGCTATTTTATTTTTAATTTTTATTTAATATAAGCATGTTATTTTCGGCAAACGTTAAAACTTTTTTTAAAAATAAGGAAATAAGAAAACAAAGTTCTTAAGGAGATGAACATATTTTTGTAACTCTTAGATCAGTAAAATTGGACATAACTTCATCTATAGTATATCTTTGAAATCATCACAGACAAAAAAGTATAATACAACTTTGGAAAGATTGTCTTCAAAATGTACAAGTACATTTTGTAGTGTAATGCATGTCTTAGAAATAACTAGTGGGGGAATAATGTTTTCGAAAGTGTATGAGAGACTTTTCTTTAAGTCTTCTTTTAATTATTTAAACCATTATTTCTTTAAGAAGTACTGTACTGGAAGAAGTATTGGAGAAATACGAACGGGGATGAACTTTGTTTCTTTCTGTAACCCTCCTACCTTTTCCACTTACTGCTTCCACTTACTGTGTCTTGGCAGATAAACATCCCTTCTTAGTGTTTTAATCTCTCAAGAATTCTGCTAAACTTGATGAAAGTTTGTTTGTTCTCTTTGGTTTACTCCTTTGTTCCTGGTCTCTGTAAATGCAAATCGCTTGATCAATCTGGCCATCTGCTATGGAGGTCTGATTAGGAATATCTCGTTATCGCAATAATTAGGACCGTCAAAATGACAAACCATTCGCCGCAACGTGATTTTAAGCTGCATCTCGCAGGAGTTGGCCGTAATGATTGGGGCCGACGGTAGAGGGGCCTTGAACGGCGCACGAAACCAATTTCCTGTTCCTCCGTCATTAATGACTCTAGATAATCTGATTCCTTGTTATCTATCGCTCTTTCAAATTTTACTACTTCATCCCAACCTTTTCAACAATATATTATTGGGCAATAAAACGTTCAGTTCGAATAACTCCTAATTAGAACAATCCTGTTTAAATAAACCTCGGAGTTTATGGTAATCGGTGCCTCTAACTTCTGTTGAAAATGTGTTTTCATTCTAAATTTTAGTGGGAGGTTTTTTTTTTTCCTTTTATGTATGAAGTTTCTTATTTAGAAAGCTTGATATATAACCGGCTGTCATAAATTTTTATTTATTTTTTAATTATAGAAGTTATTTTAATAGATAATTTTGATTACAAAAAGAAAAAAAAAGCAGTATCATGTATTTTGTCATGAACATTCTTTCTCATTTCAAATGTCAAATTTTGTAACAAGCTTTTAAAATTATAATGGTTAAAATATAAAATATGAAACCAAACGTAAATTGAAATAATAAAAGAATGGAGCCTATGCACAAGAATAAAATTAAAAAGCTTATATTTAAAAATAAAATGATACAATCTGTTGCGATCTTACATATGATCTTTTTGTTATAAGATATTCTTGCGTAACACCTTATGTTATAAAGAATTGAAGATTTATGAATTAAGTAGTTCATAATTATTATAAAAGTCACAAAAGCCTTTAATAGTCTAACTTGGGTCTTATCTTTCTGCAGGATGTTAGTTGAGTGATTATCTTCCAGATTTACCACATCTGAATAATTTTTTTAGGAGACGATGAAGGGATTTATCTTATTGTGTCTGATATAAACGTTAGACTGCGGAACTATCCTTCGTGATACTACAGTCGTTCGTTCTTTTTCATCAGAGATGTCAGTCTCTGCAGTGCAGTGTTAATATACGAGATAGTTTCAATAAAGCAGGCTTCATAAAGAATAGTGTGCTATTTATTTTATCTCCCTGTTGGGAAAAGCGAATAACATTTGTTGATTCGATTAATTTTTGGGCACAAATTCATTAATGAAATTTTCCGACGAAAATCCCTGAGATAAAAGCCAGCAGTTTTGGAAGCTTCTAGAAAAAGAATTGAATAATTTATAAATGATCAGAATTAATTATGACATCAGTTTTGGAAAGCTTACATTTAACTAACTCATGACATTTTAGTAATTACTGTTAATACAGCTTTAAATGCCCAGCAGTTCAAAATGTTAAATGTCCTTGTTTTAATAAATTTTGCAGCTTTATTGTTCATTATTCAAACAGGTCTTTCTTTTTTTTCTTTTTTTTTTTTAACTTCCCAAGCCAAATCCAACTACAATGGCACGATTGTCTACTTGATTCGGTTTTTCTTCGTGAGTAAAGAAAAAGAAAATGATTTTAATAAGAATGGAATTGATAGAAAAGGAAATTTAGTTTTAAATAAGGAAGCGTGGTGCGTAGTTCAAGGGATTATCTAGCATCGTGGGGATTAAGACTGTTCATGGAATCGAAGTCTCACGTGATTTTTCCTCAGCACAGGCGGACCGAGGTGAGATTGATCTTTTGGCTCTGGGAATCCCAAGCTTTTGTATATATACACACCTCTGTTGCTGTAAATAAAGTTAATCAGTAATAGGCGAAAATTTTACATTGAATTGACTAGTTCCTTTGATTTCAACTCTTCAGAGAGATTTTTCTTTGTGTAGATTTCGGGAGGGGCTTCAGTCGCCCCCCCCCTGTATACGTGTCTGACGGGAGATATATCGTATATACTATCGTAATATCATCTTCTACGTATACACAGTTTATAAGATATGAGAGGAGAATAACTGCTGTTCGGAAATCAACCTAGATATAAATGCGATGGGTTTAAAAGCCTGTTTATTTAATAACAGCATATTACGGAAACGTCATTGCAGAAGTCCTCATGAAATGACAAATGTATATTTAAAAACATGGTTTCCTTCAACAAACAATTAAAACATGATTTTAATTCCCAAATTTTGTTAAGATCGCTGGGCCCAGATGAATTTCCTTCAAAGAAAATATATAATAAAGATTTCAAAGCTTTCAACAAGAATTAAGTATTTATGCAAATTATAAATAAAGTGTCCATGTTTACAATCAAAAATATGAATAAAAAAGATCTTATTTAATTGAATTAGACGGTTTCTTTTGTTGCTTGTTGATTTGCTGGTCGTTGGAAGCACCGCTTAGTTACAGAAATCGACCAAAGAAATTAAGTCTTAAGTGGATTTTTGAGGAACAAAAGAATGTGGTTTTGAAAGACGAAATTATATAATTGTTTGCTCCCTCAGATCTCAATGTGATTTCTCATTAGTCCTCAGAAGATATTAAAATTAAGCTTTTTATCATTTTGCTGCTAAGAAACAAAATACAAAGACTGGAGGATTTTATTCTTCGAGTTGTGGTCGAGTCATCTTTATTTTTCACTGATTATTAAAAAAAAAAAATCCTTTTAATCATTGAGGTTTCAGGTAAAGTTTCAGCAGAAGGGATTCTTATCGATGGGAAACTTAAAACAATAGGAAAATCGCAGTCTTGTAATTCCAAAGTTTTGAACTTAATTTTGTTAAGATCGCTGGGCCCAAGAATTACCGTAGATGATGGCCTCTAATTCTTCAGGAATTTTGTCATCGCAAAACATGGAAGGATCTGTCGAAATAAGTTGTTTTAGTCAAGATAAGTTTCATTTTTTCTAGAATTATTGCTCATCCAAATATCTGAAAATTTACTTATACGTTTACTTTCTTCTTGAGCAAATATCTTTGGATTTTATAATGCATATATTCTGTATTTTAAACAAATTATAGTTCAGTTCATGAAAGAAGAGCTTTTGATGATGTAATTTCCTTATAGATTGATGTTCCAGTTCGTAACAGCGTCATCTATTGCTAAAATCCATAACTGAATCTTATAAACATTACGAAAACATTCTGGTTTTTGTATTTTCTACAGTTACGAATATATAATAATAATTAAAATTGAAATAATTAAACACATATTTCCCACACTATTCCCCTTGCTTGGCAAAGTTTGTCCTTTCTTGTTCACTCTTAGGCGATCACAAAACGACGCCATCTGGGACTGACTGCTCGGAGTGCAAATTGATGACTGGTGACCGTTTGATCCAGGCAAAATCGATCTCTACGTAATGACCATATATGGCAAACCCTTCTTTTTTGAAAACTACTACAGCTTCTCAATGCAGTTGATAATGTGCCAAAATTCAGCGCGATAATTGTCAGTAATAATGCATTCATTACTCGATTTACAGTACGTGTAAAAACATTTTTAACTTCTCAAATATTTCATCTAAAAGGCATTGAGTGCCTGAACTTGCTTCTCTGTGATGGAAGTTTTCTTCATTTTGAATCGTTATTTGTAAGTGGAAACGAAAACGACGGTGAAAAATTTGATAATGCTTTCTATAAATTACGGTTAGAAGAATTTCCTTACCTTGTCCGAGTTGTGATCGCTGCGCAAATTCGGTCCATTTCAGTAGCTCCCATTACTTCATCTCTTATCAAAATGAATTACAGATGGGGAAGACAGATTTCAGTGATTTATACTCTTTTAAAAAGATTTTAGTTGATTTTGAAAGGTACTAATGCACCTTACACGAAACGGAATGGGTATTTAAGCTAGTTAAATAAACAATTCACAGTTAACGATCACCGCTAATTAATTAATTTAATCACTGGTTATTATTAGTCTTTAAATAATACGTTTTAGGTTTTAATTACCGTAAATTTCAGCCTCAACGAAGTAAATCAAAAGCAGCACTTAGACTGATTGCCTGTAAAAGCACTTTTGAACAATTGCAATTAGATGGAGACATAAGGGTTTGGAAATTATGATTCAGTCTTAATTAGCCCGAAGAAAAGTATGGTTGTTACATCAGAATTTACGTAAAAAAAAACCACACAAAACACTACCTCGTTGTTTTTGATATTAGACATATGCAGAATGGACAAAGCAGTGCTTAGGGAATAGTAAAGGAAATAGCTTCGGGAATTAGTTGAACAATATTTCTTAGTTAAGAGGAGTTCACTTCAATCATCCGCATCAATACGATTTTATTTTTCTAAAACATTAAAAAAAAGTTTTACTTGATTTAGAATAACTTCTAAGATTTCTAGGTTTTATTTTCATCAGAATGGGAAGTTGTTATTTTAATTGAGTTACCAGCTGTCGTTAAAGAAGAAAAAGCGGTAATTAGTTAGTTAGTGAACTTTGATAACTACTTTTGGGACGAACTGTATTCAGAGCTTGAACTGTTTTGTAATAGATTTAGTCACTTTGTAATTTCCTATGTGCTAACGAAATTTGTAATGTTTGGAAAGTTAGGGAGATTTTAATGAGCAACGTGGTATTTCCATTCTTCTATTTGTATGGATCTGCGGACTGTCAGTCGCCGCAGGGACTTTTCCCGGCCTCATACACTCAGTAAGAAGCCCTGACTGAAGCTGCTAATCAAGATGGCTTGGATCATCTACTTGGTGAACTGTCCTCGTTGTTTACCTCGTCAACCTCAGGTTGGTTTCCGTTTTCCGATCGAAATAAGTGTAGAAAGGATATCATCCTCTTATTAATGAAGCAATGATTGCCTGAAGAGAAAGCTTTCTTTAGTTATAATGAACTCATATTAAAATAGATTTGGCCAGACTGGAAAAATGGATGTTATTGCTTCGTTTTAAGCTTTTCAATGTTTAAGATTACCAAAATATATACAGTACACGATCGATTCATTTCAAATTTTCTACAGTTTTTCTTTTTAAATGTTTGTCGATATTGTAGAATTTCTCTAAATATCGTAGTATTGACAGAAGATAATCATTTACGGTGCAGGAAGTCACATATCTTAGATGAAGTTCGTCTTCTCTTCAGAATAGAATAGTTTTCCCATATATTCTTTGCATTGGAGATCCATTCTCTGCATGTCTTTTATTTTATAATATCCAGCGGAAAATCTTTCATTTGAAAGAAATTTTGTAACTTATGTTACTCTTAATCTAATAGATCATATACTAAAACAAGATAGCGATAGCGATTAGTAAAGCAATCACAATGATTCGCAATGGCTTCTGTTACGCATAAAAAACTACAATCGATATTGCTTTTAATTTCCTTATTATTATAAATGTGATTGTTGCGAATGCAAAAGGCGCAATTGTTGCGATTATTATGATTGTTGTGATTGTTGCTGAGCTGTATTATCAATGTGATTGTTGCGAATGCAAAAGGCGCAATTATTGTGATTGTTGCTGTGCTGATACCTGTCCACAGATGGACAGACAAAGCGGGGATATAAGGCGTTTGATACGCGGTATCAAAGCCTAAAAAAAAAATGATTAATGTGCAGATTATTATTAATGTATAATAATATACATAACTAAGTATAATATTTTTTAGAAGGATAAAGTCGTTAACTGTTAAGTATTCGTCCGCCATCTTTCATAGATTGATTGAATGCAAGGAATTGTAACTTCAAAACGCCCAATAGACATTTGTATAGTTTGAGCAGTAGATTTTTATTATTTATCTTGAATGATGGTAATTACTTGAAACTGGATAGTTATTTGGCTGTTGTGAAGTTTAGACGAATTTCCACAAGGAAGTTTCTTCGTTTACTGCATTTAATAAATTAATAAGTAACATAAAGGTATCATATAAAATTCTCTTTGAGAAGACATTTACTTTATCTCCCGAAAATTCATTGCAGCCGCCATCTTTCATCTCCATAAAGACCTACCTAATTTCGTAGGCAAATATCATTAAAACCATTAGAAGGAATGAAAGCATTTTGCTCGTAATTTTTATTTACCCCTTGTTTTCATGAGTTTAGAGGAAGAAATAACAATCTGTAATTGTGCAGACACCCAACGTCAAATTTTAAATGATTCTCAGAATTAAAATAACAAAACATTAGCAAATATTTATCGAAATGTCTCCTGCAAAAGTGTTTCAGCTTAGAAACTCAGCCAAACAAATGCACTAAAATTGTAGCATTTTAGATAAATTTAACAAGAAGCTGTGAATGTCCTTGGAAGTATTTCAAGAAAGTTTTAAATATTAAATTTATTCTTTGTAATATATGTGTATCTTCATTATTATTTGAAATCATTGATTTTTTTTGACATGTTATTGTGGCAATAATTTCTGGGATGTTTTTTGTTTTGTTTTAAACAAAAACAAAAAAAAAAATTTTTTATTGATAAGTAATTTCTTTATTTCTGATATTTATGTAATAATGATATGGGTAAGAGTATTTTTAGTCAATTTTCCTTAAGAGTGAGGCTGATAAAAATGAGAACTTCTGCATATCACTCCTAACAACTTCTCAAACAGGATGGATCATCTTAATAATTGGTATGCATATTTACGGATACGAGGACTAATTTTTGAATTTCATTTTTTTCTTCTTTCATATGAAATGGAAAAAATCTGCGCATGATGACAGAAATTTCAATACAAAGCATTAAGGAAAAAAAAAATATTTAAATCCTCACTGATGACAAACATCATTTTTTTTTCGATGTTCAACAATTTCCATTAAATCACATTGTAACCCTTTTTAATTTTTCGTAGAGTACAGTTGATTTAAAGTGACTTAAGTAAATCTTTGTGGATTAATTAATTTTCAGCAAAAAAGAAAATTCAATGTTGTTTTCGATATGTTTTTCAAAACCGGATTTTTTTTTTCTTTGCTTGATTTTCGCGATCTTATACAACGAAGAACCCAAAATTTTTAGGGAATTTCTTTCAGAAACTCCTTACGTTAATGAAGAAATTGTAAAATATATCTTTCGTTTTGAATGTATTTGTGTTTGAATTTTGTAGAACTTTAAAAGAGACGCGATAATGTTTCAAGTCATTAATTATTTTAAGTAGGATAATTATTTATCCTGTGCCTTCAACATGCCAAATGTTTTTGTTTGTTTCTTGTTCTCCGTATGTCTCAAGTGCCATTAGCTAAAGTACAGTGGAGGGTTTTTTTCCTTCTTAAACTTGATTTCCTCAAAGCCCATCTTAATGGGTTAGATGCAAGAGTTGGAAGACTTTCTTCTTTCTTTGTCATTCATTCCTCCTTTGCCTTCGTTCTTTGTCGTTCTCTTTTTTTTTTATTCTTTCCATTTCTTACCATTTGGAAAAGCCTGCTTCTTCTAAGTTCGTCGCCACCTTGAGTGACCCACAGGCAATCAATCAGAGGTGAATCTGATCGTTTTTCCCCCCATTCAAAGGCTCCTACAAGGGTCGAACCTGGAACCGCAAAACGCATGCGACCAAGCGGGTCCATTAAAAGATTCGTCGGAGTACCGGATCCGTTTCGATCTCCTTAGACGCTGAGCCTTTCCTCAAACATACAATGAAACCACAAGTGTAGGAGTCTTAGTTCCGGATGGGAAAAAAAAAAGTGTGACTCTCCATCTCCCTGCAAAAAAAAAAGAGAAAAAAAAACATAATGTCACTCCTTTGCTAAAGAGATTTTTTTTTTTT
>JAFIDM010005346.1:41424838-41450035 GCA_023159025.1 Thereuonema tuberculata
AATATACTGGTACGTCTGGAAAAATATACCAGTAAAATATACTGGTAGTCTGGAAAAATATACCAGTAAAATTCCTCTTTTACAATCTGTGACATCATGATGCATCTTTAGTAGGAAATAAAAATACGCAAAAAAAAATTATTTGGTTTGAGAATTCCTCGAATTGAAAGTCGATTAGCAATTCGTTACAATATGGATTGAACGCCCTTTTGTAAGATGAAATTACATACAAAGGTTGGAATAAATTCCGCAATTTCTTCTGTTGTTCCTGATAGTATTGCCACTTTCTTCCGATGTTGAAGTAGTTGATTGAGGAAATTCAGGCTACTGTGTAAATTATCTATTAATTTGTTTCACACTTACTATCACCTTTTATTTGCCTTAACCAAAATTTTGGCGATCCTTTCATCTTGTAGAGTTTTTAGTCATGATTAAAGATCTGATTTTTCAATATTAACATATAAATTATTTATTACAACAAATTTAATTTGCTGGAAAAATGGATTACATCATTTAGCTGGAATTCAGTAACCCTCCCCCCCCCCCCCCCATTATAAATAATAATATACATCAATAGTTAATATACATCAAATGAATTAAAGCTTTGAGTTAATTCTGTACATCTTAATTAATCTTATAAATTTCTTTGGCTCTTATTCTGCAGATCAAGGCCTTTCTTTTTCATTGAACCTATCTTTCTCTTTATGTTCATTAAATAAAAGTCTTCTTATCTCGTTCACACGAAAAAAAAATAAATGATTAAAAATCTATCATCTTCTGAATTATACGTCTGAGGTTTTTTTCCTGCTCTATTCAAAAATAATCATAATGGATCCCTAACTCATTGTGTAGTCACACTTATTTCCAATTATGTGTATTCTCCAAAGAGTTTTGTGATTTATTTCTTAGTCGATTCGACTGGAAAATTCCAAAGTGCTTTTCTCCTAACTGCTGTAATATGATTTCCTTCGTTGGTTTTAAGACTGTTCATCATAACGCGGGCTCTCTGGAGCATTAGGCGAATTTTTGGGGGCGTCGTCACCGTTTAGGGGAACCCTCGTTCGATTCCAGTGTCTTTTAAACGTATCTCAATCTGCCAACTTGAATTTGTTTCAAGTTCTAAGGGAATTTATTCATTGTTTTCGGATCTATTTATGTAAAAAAGATGGAGTCTTTTCCTTTTAAGTCAGATATCGAAGGAGTAAATTGATAACGAAATTCAAAAGAATTTTCCTCCGAAAAGTGTGGAGGAAAATCTTATATATTCCTTAAAACTTATAAAACAAAGGAACCGCGTTTCTTCTCAATTTCCGAGAAATGAAAATAAATGTTCAAAAATTTCTTTCCCACTTTGCTTTTGCTGGAAAGAAATTAAGAATAAAATTGAAGATCTTTTCCCTGCAAAACCTAGAATGAAAATGAGTTTGCGTTATTTTAAAATAGTCCTTATTCTGGTTTCGTTATCGGGGAGGCGGGGTTGGGCTGATGAGTCCGTAGCAGGCCGTTCCCAACTCCTCCCCATAATTGAAACAGAAAGGCAATTTCTAATCAGGTGCTGGCTTGTTTTGATTCTTTGGTCCTTATCCATCAGTGTAAATCTTTCAAATGCACCTTTAATCGTTAGGCTAGTTTGATTCCAAATGTGTCCTATCTCAAATGGTATAGATTAGCCATTGAGAAATACTGGTTCCAAAACCAGCCTTGGTCTTATATGTAATCTGCGAAATGAGACTCTATATTCATTTTATTCTTATTGTTTTCTTTCTTTCTTTCTTTTTTTGCACAAACAGTGTAACTTTATTAAAGATGGTCTGTGAAAACAAAAATATTCATACGGGTTTACTATCTTCTTCATTCGTTTTGAACAATATCCGATTGTAAGGTATTTCACACAGCGTTTGCTCAATTGGTATGTATTCAATGGTTTTATTGCATTTACATTGAAAGATAATTTACAAGAATAAGTTATGTGAGGTTGGACAAATGCCTGCTAGTTTCAAAACCAGCCTTATCCACTGAAGTTTGTTGCAAAATCTACCTTGAGCTTATTTTAAAGCAAAAACCAGCCGCATCTAAATAAAAACTTAAATATCTAATATGATAGGTAGATTTCTATAACTAATCATTATTATATTCGATGACAGTTGTTCTAATGTCACATTAAAAGCATGGTCGACATCAGTAAGTTTTAAGTGATTTGCCAAAAAAACCTTTTTAATTGATAGCGCTGATTTTGGAACTCAACGCCTCTTATCGTAAGCTACTTGAAACACGCTATTCATGAACATTAAAAATCACTTAATTTAAAGACTCTTTAAAATTTGAGTTGAAGTAATTATTCTTCAACTAGTCGTAGATGCTATTTAAGTGAATAAAGATGGTTTTCTTACTGTTCTGAATCATTAGGTTGTTGTTTACGGGGCACATCAAGTACAACCTTCGTGTCTGAAGAATCCGTGCACAACATCTTTCTAAGAACACCTTGAATTTCTAGAAGAAGTCCTTGAATTTCTAGGGAACAGAAACCGAGGTGGTTTCCCGTTGCCTTCTTCAGGAAGTCATTAAGGAATGACTCCAGGCCTGAGGAGCAAGATGAAGCACAACACAAGAAAGGAAATTTTTCAAACATTCATGCCGATTCGAACATGGAGGCCACCGACTAGACCACTAGGTTATGCCAGAATCGTTAGCCTACATTTGGCAAAAAGAAAAGTTCTTAGTTGAGTTATGTATGAAATTAATGGTTGAAGTCAACTGATTTCAGTGTACTAGCTTGGTTTTAATTGGAAATCAGATCAAATAGAATTAAAAAAAATTGGTTATGTTCTATGAAATTGCTTCCAGTAAAAGAGTGAAAGAGGAAAGAAGAACGAAAAACTTCTACCATTTCACTTCGTCCGTTTCTGTTGGAAAGACTGAAATATTAAATTTCGAATTTTATTTATTTTTCTGGTATAGGTTTCTGGGACTGGTATAGATTTTATTTATTTTTCTGGTATAGATTTCTCTTTTTTTGTGAAGACGACTGTAGAACCCGATTCTTGGTCTGAATCATTTCGCCAAAGAATAAGAAGCGACGTCATTTAGATTCTTCTGGTAAATCTTGCTAATTAAGACGACACTTTGGAGAAAAAGACATTAAGTGGAGACGCTTATCAAGATGGATGACTGGGAAAAGAAGACAGTTACTGATAGCACGAAGCAACAGACAGCTGCTGCAAGAGGTGTTTTACGACAACGAGCCATCATAATGCTTATGGGCTATTCAGTCATTGTGGACAGGCATACGCTGCTGCCAAGAAATTTACTCAAGGAATATATTCATAAATCCTTCAGTTTTAGGCCTATTCCAGCTTGTTCATTTTCAGTGACTCTTGGTTGCTATAAGGCAAATTCAGCTTTAGTTTCTTGGAGATGTTGTCCTTATGGGTTGAAGACTTTATTAGCAATCAATTTTAATTAAGAGATACCAATCTCTTAACCGATATTTAAGTTCAAAGTAAGTTTATTTTATTATATAATTATTATGTAATTTACTTTGTCTTAACGCAATAGACTGTTTCAATCAACTTTTATTTTGACTATACGTATTAGTTTTGTTATATTTGAAATCCCCAGAAGAAAAGCTATTATTATTATTATTATTATTATTATTCATTCATTCATTTTCTTACACTTGAACTAATCTTTTAGCTTTATGGTCCTTTTACTTTATTACAGAAAAAGATGAGGAGAAGTACTAAAGGATGAAAATTTTATGATTATCCGTTTAAGAAGATAAAAATTTAAAAGTTTTTATTAAGATGAGTAGTCTTAACAAACTATATGCTAAATTTAGGATTTAAAGATGTACAATACCGTTATCAAGGCGGCAGAGAAAGCGGTAGATTTAAGTTCTATTTACAAGAATATTCTCCTAGATATTAATAAATTTTTAGAGAAGCAAGGATAAAAATATACCAAAGAAAATATATAACAGTGAAGATTTGACGTACAATTTCATATGGTTGTTCTACAGCTCCTGCACCAATTCAAGCAAGAATAAACACTGTTGCTGTTAGGCTTAAGAATAACGTACAACTTGGGTTAAAGGGTAGTGAACAGTGCTTTTAAATTTGTTTATTTGAGAAAACGGAAGTATCACATGAATAAGATTACGATACTTCTCCTAATTTATTAGGAATTGATCGTAAAATAGCAAAAGCGAATAGGAAAAACAATTCAGGATAAATGTAGATTGGAGTCATTTAAGAATTAGCAGTGGTAAAGAAAGGAATTTTAAGAAGAATTTTTAGTTGTTTATCGTGATTGAATAAGATTATCGTTTTGGAGACTTTTTTGTTACACTTTAAGAAAATTCTGTTCGTTGATTTATCCTTTTTGTACTAAAATTCAGGCTTTGTACCACAAAGCAATGTAAGAAGACTGATCTTCCATAATTTAATGTGACCTTTAAATTATAAATATCCTTAATCTACCTATATAAAAAGAAAAGTCCTGACTCACTCACTCAACGCCCAGCCCAAACCCTTGGACCTAGAAAGCTGAAATGTTGCACAGAGGTTCCCTATATGTACACAAGGAATAAGGCCTGATTTTTCGAAATTCCCACTGGAAAGGGAATAAAGAGGATTTATATTTTCGCTTTAAAGTTGCCTTATCGATATATAGGTGTGTGGCGCCAACCCGCAATACATCTGAATTATCCGGAGAACGCCACAATGGGCTGGAACTCGTATATTTTCCGATCTCGATGTTAATTTGCTAAATAAATAAAGTTTTGTTTTTTGTTTTATGCTATGTATGTACGGGTTCCGGAGCGAAGCGACGGTACCCGGCTAGTTCATAATACGATGTTACGAAATTGCGTGAAAATTCTTAGATTAAGAATGGACATTGCATTTCTCTCGCTTGTTACTACCTTTATTTTAAGAAACTTAAAATAATGTTTTTTAGCTAAATGTTTACCACTTGCATTCATTGCTAAATTACATTTCCGATGAAACAAGCGGCTGCTTTCTAGAGGTCAAATTATTGAGTCATTACTTTATTAAGAAAACTTTGCAAAAAAGTATAAGAAAACTTTTTATCAGAAAAAAAAAGAAAAAAGAAAAGGGAATTTAATAATAAGACATGGAAGTCAACTTCTGCTGAGGACATAATTACATTCTGACTTCAAAAACATTAAGATTCGACTTTTACACGAACATTTATAATAAGTTATTAAATTAGCTATGTTAGTATTCATCATTTTTCAGTTTAATAAGAATTTTTACCGTGAAACCCACTTCTCATTTATATTATTAGAAACACAATAGAAATAGAAAAATAAAATATTTAAAAAAAAAAATATCAAAAATAAAAGGATAATAAGTAAAAACCCTATTTTGAAGTAAAAATCCTTTGTGGACATTACATGTTAATCGCCTAATTCGTGTTTCTGATTCCTAAATCATTAAAAAAAAAGAAACACATTTTCAAAGAAGAGATTTAAATTCTGTAATAACGTTTGTTCATTGTTTGTTTAGTTTATCGTCCTTTTTAGATGAAAGAGAGTCTTTCCGATTATTGACCTCTGAACAAATAAAGACTCTTAATAGGATTAACTAGAGTAAATAGAAGCCAGCCTCAAGAACTGAGTGGATTCTATCTTTTGAGATTAAAACTTATTTGAGGACTGTTTTTCAATATCACAGATGCGAATGTTTTTGTTTTTTAAATGCAGGAAAAGAAACCCACAGTTCTTAGATGTTTGCTCAATATCTAGCTGTGCTTAGTAATTGCATTTCACGTTTTTATTTAAATAAAACATTTAACTGTGTATTCTTAAAACATGAAGAAATAAAAAAATATTTGAGCTTTCATGGGTGAGAGTCTGGGACGGCTGTTTCGTCCTTTTTGTGGACTCATCAGTCAGGCCCCCCCTCACCAGATGAAATGCTCAGATAGTGTTAAGGGAAACACTCCCGCTCCCGGCTGTGGCCTCTCTCCAAAAGAAAAGATATTTAAAGAAGAAACAAAAAACAGACATAGTTTCAAATCCTGATCTGCGTAAACGTCAGGCGCAAAGGGATTTGAATATAAGATACCAAGGCTGAACCCCAACCTGGTTATTAATGTCTAACAGATGGATGTTGACGATCACGTTTGCGCGAGAATTACGAAAAACACGAGATCTCGCCATTAGCCTCTTCAGCAGATCTCAAGGAATTTAGTATTTTTAATGTCTGTCACTAGGAAAATGCTACATAATGAATTTATTGTTTGTTTATTGGCTGTTTTCAATTTATTAAAACTTTATTAAAATGTAGTAAAAGTCTCATGCATTTCCCCGTATTATAATTCATTTAAATATTTCAATATTGTATGAGAAGACATGGATAGAGACTATTCTCGCGTAAATTACGTGAAATCACGAAAATACGGGATCGTCAACATCCATCTGTTAGACATCAAACGAAGATTCCATGAAAATCAACAAAATTATTACTATTAGTTTATTTAACTTAATGGAAAATGTGTTAACAAGTGTTCATAAGATCCTTCATTACCTAACAGTGAAAACACAGCAAATAAGATAAGTTAATAAGAAAGCATCAACGCGAAGATACGGTAAATATTCCTCCAAACTTGTTCTAATCGATCTCGCGAGTCTGTCTCGAACCGAATTCTTAATACCGCGGAAATTGATCGACGATTTAGACCACTCTCTAAAAATTTATTGATTGTGGCTGCAATTTCTTAAGGGCTTGCGTAAATTTGCAGTCTTATCTCGAACATTGCCTTCGTGATTCATTGCGAAGTTCCGAAAAACCCGAGCGAATCATTAGTTACATAAAATATTTCCCCCTAAAAAAATATACTCTGGAATTTACAAACATCGTGCGTTATTGATGAATAGTTAAAATTAAAGTGGTTCTTCTAATAAAATGCAAGTTTCATAAAGTTTGTGTTAATATAGTTCAGTGAAATGTCATAGAAGATTATAGTTTGATCGTTAATATTACAAGAACAATGAAATGTGCATCAAAACCATTTTCAATTTTACCATAAGTCTTCTTAATCATCCCTCTTCTAGACATTCTATATATTGAAAAGTCTTCAAAATCTTCAAATAAAACAAAAATAAATTTATAAAATAATACATTTTTTAAAATAAACATCTGAATTTTCGAAAAGACATATTTTCTTTTCTTTTTCAAAGCAAAAAACAACAACAATACATTACAAACAAATAGAGGAATACGTTACGTAAGACACTCATGAAATTGTATTGTAACAAACAATACTTACAATTTTCAATTTTTTAGTAGTAGTTCAGAATGTTTTAAGAATTCAGAAGATTTTCTTGATTCATTGTTTTAATTGCGATTTTGAAGATTTTATTGAAAGAGGTCAACTGAAATCGCTTGAAATCGATATTAATAATTCATAACTTGTAATGATGGCGTCAATCACGATTAAGAACCTTCATCATACGTGAATACGCTTTTCTATCACTTCGAATTCAAATGTTATTCCCCAATCCTTTTAAATTCTCAAAAATGTGGTTCAACCATGGCTAATAAAGAAATCGCGGAATTGGATTAGTCCTTTAAAGTAGAACTGCCTTATATTGGGTTGGCCAAAAGTATGTTTGGTTTTTAAGTAAAAATGATACATATTTTTCATTTTCACCAATACTTTTATTGAACAACGTCTTTACGGTTTGTTCCACAATCTTCTGCCATCTTTCAGGTAGCTTCATAATTCTATCTTCCTAAAACGTTTTATCTTTTTCAGCAAAGAACTGTTCCAGGTGCCTTTGCAGTCTTTCATGAATTGAATTTTTTTCCATTAAGAGAATTTTGTGAAGACCGAAGTAAAGGGAAATACGAAGGTGCAATGTCTGGTGAATAGGGCGGATGAATCAGAACTTCCCAGCCAAGCTGTAATAGTTTTTGTCTGGTCATCAAATAAACATGCGGTCTTGCGGGTTTATTTTCTTCCATCTTCAATATTAAATTTTGACCAGTTTTTGTTTTAAATGCACTCATATGACAGTTGTCACAAAACACTAACAAAATGGTGTCGAATATGACGTTAAAGATACCATAAGCCCTACTAGAGCCAATGTAGGTAAAAAAAAAGAACGAAATTTTGCCAACCCAGTAAAACCATGATTAAGAATAACAGATGATTAAATTCTATAAAGAATTACATATGCCATAAATTGTTCTCCGTCCTTAAAAACAAAAACAAATGTATAAAATTAATAATAGAAAGATTTGCCCTTGCGGATAAATTTACTATTTATTAGTAATATCAGCAAAATTCTGCATTTGAGTGATTGTTTTCCAGCAATGAATGACTGTAAAACAAAACAGTTTGCAGCAGAATAGGATACGAAATGAAGGAATTAAATTTTGAATTGTAAAATAACATTTCTTGAAAAACCATGACTAAGAATTGTTTATCTTTATCTTAATTTTATTTTAATTTTTTTTTTGCTCTATTTATTTCTTGAATATTTTTAAATTTTTACAAACATTGGTATTTTCAGAATGTTTTACTATCATTTTCTTTTTTATCTTTCTTTTCTGAAAAATGGATGACGAAGTGGAAAAAACGCCCTGTATTCATGACAGCGGATCCCTCCCTATCGGTGGATCGTCTCTTGTATTCAGTTTATCCACCAGGGGCAGATTTTAACATTAAAAGCACCGAGAGCAATCTGTAAATTAATGTCTGTAATTATTCTGTCAGCCAATCAATCATGGTATTCACACTGTTCAAAATTGCGGTTCATTCTAAAGGCATTGTGGGAGATTTCATTATGAAATGGCACCCACTTTGGTATCTCCTCTTTACCCCTGATTGGTTTTTAGAATGATTAGTCTTAAAAACACCATGAATTACTTCCTTATTTATTGCCTTTTTATTTTGATAAAGTGTTAATCAATCCAAGGCTACTGTTCTAATTTGTTCAGTAATGCAGTCAAAATGAACATTAAAGACTTTAAAATCACTGCCTACACTAAATTTATTTTTTTTATATTAAATCTCGGTGTAATTCCTGAAAAAAAAATCCTGAAAATTTGGGAAACATCTTTTTCAATGCAAAACGTTATGCAGTGTATTAACTATATATAGTAAGCTTAGAATATGTTTTCAACTGTTAAAAAACTAGACTGCACAGTATATCAATTCCATAGGAACTGTACTCAGTAGCGTACCAAAGGGGAGGCGGTCCTAGGGGGCCCCATCAGCCAGCTTATTTCCTTTTTTTTTTTGGTTGTGAAAGCAAGCCTAGAGGGCCCCATCAGCCAGCTCATTTCCTTTTTTTTTGGTTGTAAAAGCAAGATTTCCTTTTTTTTGGGGTTGTTGAATTGGAGTTTCCGTTTTTTTTTGGTTGTGGAACAATGGAACTCCCGCCCCGGGTCCCCAAAGGCGTTGGTACGCCACTGACTATACTCAACTACATATCAACATTGTAATCTACAGGCGAATCGTGACGAACGAGATTTCTCGAGATTCTCGTGAAGTCCGAGACAATACCCTCTTTTCGAGGCTTCTCGCAAAATGTTGACACATTACTTTACAAAGCAGTGCAAGCAAAATTATATTGTAAGTAATTCTACTTGCAATATAATTTTCTCGGACTATACGTGAATCTCGTTCGTCTGACTACATCCACTATACAGTAAGAGCACATTAACTACACAGTACGCATTGCACAATATATCAACCATTCAGCATAAGGTTACTGCAGTACAAACCATGGTGTTTTCATACCATGCTGAACCATTTTCAACCTGAGCTTTGTCCAACATTCCTATTAAGAAAAAAATAAAAAATGGGTGAAGAAAATTCATCATAAAAATAATCAGTGAGAAAAGTTTAGAATTTTTGAAACGGGTGAGATTGATGCACATAATATTAAATTTGAACTGGGACTGTAGTAAACATATTCAATTTACATAAACCTGTTTGAAAAAGTTAATGAAAATAACTGATATTGTAACTTTTACTGTAACTACTTCGGCGATTGCATAACTGGCCGCGGGAAAAGTATCAAAATATGTTATGATATTTAAATCTTATGATGTTTGCTGTTTTTATCAGTTAACAGTTACTGTCTCTGTATTACGTAAAGATGATAAGTGGTAGTAAGATGGAAATAGTGTTACGTGTTAATAATTACTCAAGAGTATTTGAATTATCCCTTATCCTTGGCCTACTTCGTAAGCTTTATAACGGGAGGTTATTCATTAAGAACCAATTAATTCTGTTCCGAAATGAACCAGCGTCAAGTTTATAAAATTTATTTTGTGTTATCAGAACATTCTCAGATTATGTGGATAACAAGATTTAATTGCAAACAGCCCAATACGCAATTAGGTAACTAAATTCACATTGAGGTTTTTGATGCGATTGATTCTGAATATGGATCGAAATTAATAACAGCGGTTATTGCTACTCGAGGGCATTTAGTCGAACTATCGCTCGAGGATCCGCACTCGAAGCTTATTCACCTACATTACCCTTCATTCAGTCATTCGTCGTTATCTTTCTCTGGCATCATTACTGTGGTCGAATCTGTAGCAGGAATTGCCTCAAAAAAATATACGAATGATGTCAAGTCTTGCTACAACGTTTTTTTTTTAAAACTAGATAGCAAATATCTAAGTCTCAAAAAAATTAGACGAATAAAGAAATTTAGATTAATTCTTATTAAATTTTCCTTTTTTTGATATTTTTAGAGGTAACGGCGTAATGAGATTCTTTGAATGATTAAATTGATAACTGATATCAAGCATTTAATACGTTTCTACTGTGAGTATTTATTATATAAAAGTGTATTAAGTACTTGAAAATACTTGAAAACGGATCATTTTCAAATGATCCATCATTTGAAAACTCTCCTCTCGGGATGGAAACCTGGTCATGTGACAATTTTAATTTTTAATTTTTTAACTTTTAACTTTTTATGTAATTTTCATGTAATTTTTTAAATTCAGTAAACTAGTTTAGTCAAGTGTACCTGTAGGCGTTAACGACAAAATATAATGAAGGCAATGTTTATGTTATATGTGGTGGCAGGGAAGCCGAGCACCGCGACCGTTGGTCTACTGTACTCGGAAGTAAGAACAGACGGGAGAGAAAGAATGGTGAGAGAAGTGAAGGGGAAACGGTAGAACCACGAGAAATCCTGCCCAGTTCGAATCATCATGAAACCCACGTGATAACCAAACCCCGGTACTCAGAGGTGAGAGGTCAATGTCTTAGCGACAACGGCTGACGACAATTTACTTAAACGCAAAATATGTCGAAGGCTTAGACAGCCTGTGACTCTTTGAGGAATGATCTGCGGCTCCTAAAAAATCAACATTTCTGTTGTTATTGACTTTCTTGGTTGTCTTCTGAAGCGAAAAAATAATAATTAAAATATCAAAATAAAGTTAAGTTCAGCTCTAGAAAGGTTAAGTAAGTTATATAAAATTCCATAAATGCTTAATATGTTCTATATTAATTTCTTTTCTATATTAATAGAACAGCCGCTTTACTGCTATGAACATCATTTGAGATACCCGGGGATCAACTCATTCAAATCATCCATTCAATAATGGAATCGTCCATATTTCGGATTCCCTTAGAAATACGTGAACGATGGAACTAAATCATTTATTTATCGAGTTCTGATCAATATATTAATGTATGTTCTTCCGGTTTCGTGATAGTTGGTATCAATGGTGGTCATTTGATTTTATCAGTACGAACTGAAGCTGATTGCGCAGGAAAAAACCCCAGCGTAATTCTATTGTATCTTTATCTGGAGAACAGGCATCGGCCAAAACTTACGATATCCCTTAATTCGCCCAATTTCCATCCACAGCTGCTCAACTGGACTCGGGAATCATCATTCTCCCGGTTTCCGCGTTGCTATGTTTCTATGAAAAAAAAAAGTTGCCTCAGATCACGGGAGTGTAATGAATTCGATTTTTTTTTCCCCAGCCTTAGCACGTGCGGCATTCGCCCACTCCTGTCGTCGGGGGGATGGAAACCCATTGAATAGTCGACGGCAGAAATTCTTTTCCATAAAATTTACAGAAACTTTCGCCGTCCCGTTCGCTATAAAGGACAGATGTGGTTTCCTCGTTTGCATGCGGAGTGGTCTGATTGTTCCACGTGACGAACAGTGTTGTGGCTCGAACCAGGCAACTCAATCACTAACCTTAAAATTTCATTCTAAAGCTATTTTCACTGCTATGAAAAAAATTATAATTAAATTACATTTTTTTAACATTCAAACCAATGTTGTTGTGCAACTTCCTTTAGATTTGTTTGTTTGTTAGTTTTTTTTAATTAAAACGTCGCTTCTCCGGAAGCCTCGCATATGTAACTGAGAACAACATTTTATTTATTCAAAAGCACAAATTACATCAAGTAAACTAAAACTTAAAACTAAAAATAAATTAAATTTTAATTTCTAAAGAATACCTGCAATACAATATACTATTGAAATCCATTGGTAACAGTCGGAAATTTGCGCAGTCGAGTTTTTCTCGCAACAATACGACTGTTGCCAGGCAACGCACGTGAGAAATTCAATTGTTCAATAGTTCATTTTTTTTTTTAATAATATCGATTAGGCTTAACAAACGAACAGGACAATTTTCTTTAAAATAAATATATATATATATATATATATATATATATATATGTTTAATAAGAAATATGTTGACTGGAGCTCATTTTAGCATCACAATTAATATAAAAGACAAATAAAAAAAAAATTCAAAACTTTAGAATTATTTACAAACTGGATTCACATGTAAGTTCTACTCTACCATTAGCAAGTAACATTAAATACTTTTTGTCAACTGACCAAAGTTAAGATGTACTTTTAACTGTTTTAAGACGCCAATTCAATAAAACATGAAATTAATCTTTAAAGGTACATGACTCGCGAGTCCGAAATCCACCGAATTATATAAAACAAGAGAGAAGGAAGAAGCATAATCACTTTATCTTGTTGGCTGTCTGATAAGTGTGAGAAAATATTGACGATCTGTCTGGTGAGAAAGTGACCAGATGAAACAGTGCCTAGTTCTGATTTTTGTTAGCCGATGTCGCGTCTCCTTCGTAACGGCAGACTTTCTGTTGGGCAACAATGACAAAATTAACCAACCATCCATTTTGAACTATTCCAGCATCTTACGAGTACGTCGAACATTTTCCAAATAAAAAAAACAAAACAAAAACAAAAAATCAGAAAATTGTTTTCGCTCCTGCGCGGAAAATTTATACAATTTTTGTTGACAAGTTAGAGGAAAACAAGACGTTAGTTTTACAACGGATAACAAATTGTAAAAGAGTCAACAGTTATTGAAGAATACTGGCAAACGTTGTGGATAAAATTTAACGTGTGTGAATACAGTTACGGACGAATTTAAAAAAGCTTAAAAAAAATTTAAAATTTTAAAAATTAAAAAAATCTTTAAAAAAAAAAAAAAAAAGTAAATCAGTGATTTTTTTTTTTTTCACTGAGGAAGGTCTGTTAACAGGTTGAAACATGGTTGGTTTCTCAATTACATGTTTTTTTTTTAAAGATTTCTTAGTTTTTTAAATTTTTTAAGCAAGTGTGTTAGCGTTTTTAAATTCGTCCGTAATATTGGCAGAACTTCTAATGGTTTATTTTCCCCCTCGATCCTAAAGATTACATTCTTAATACTTAAATGATTTCAGCTGTAATTTCTAATTAAGATATTTTAAATTTCATTCTTTCTGTTTAGTCGTTTATTTGGAATCTATATTATTAAGAAAATGTGTGCGTATATCTGCAACAATTGAAGTTCGCACGTGCGTTGTCATGCAACAGGAGTATTGTTGCATGGCCAACTCAACTGCGCAAATTTACTACAATTGAGTTCATGAAAGAAAAGCTTTTTATGACGTCATTTCCGTACGGATCGATGTGTCCAGAACGTTTCAGCGCCATCTACTGCTAAAATTCGTAACTATTTTAAACATTACGAAAACATTCTGTTTGTTGCATTTTCGACAGTAACAGGTCTTGAAATAATTAAAAACGTTCCACACTTATTTCTCTTCCTTGACTACGCAAAGTTTGTCCTTTCGTGGTCACGCTTATGCGATCACAAAACGACGCCATCTTGGACTGACTGCTCGGAGTTCAAGTTGATGACGTCATGACTGGTGACGTTTGTTCCAGGCATAATCGATCGCTACGTAGTGACCATGTATGGCAAACCCTTTTTTTTTGAAAACTACTATAATTGAAATAAAAAATATTCTGAAACGTCAAAAGTAATTTAATACGTAAATAAACGAATTTAATTGATAATTTCGAATCGACTTTGTCTATGTATGAATCTGACAAATTAATAACAACATAAGTAGCTTTGTTTTTTTGGATCAAGGTCTGATTATTAATTAAACCAAAGAAAAACAAACTTAATAAAGAAAATCCTCACTGACTGGAAATCAATTGCATTCTAAGTAATAAAATAATAATTTAGAAAAAGTAGGGTCTGATTTACACAGCATTTTTCTAAAATCTTTTCGTAAATGAAATCAAGTTTCTGGTAAATTTACCAGAATTCAGTTGTTCTGAAAGAAAATGTATAAAACTACTAAAAAAAGTATAACAAGAAATAAAAGCATATTTTCATCAAGTTCGTACAACTTTCAAACTTAAAAATCAAGCAGTTTCTAAACTTTTCTGAGAAATTTCATAAAATTATTCACGCTCCTGAAGGGAAACATATATGCCATCATTCACCCATATTTATTTATGTATTTACATATTGATTTTACATTTGTTAATTAGAAAATAATTTTAAAAAAATAAAAGAGCACTAACGGGGTTGTAACTAATATTGATTTTTAACTATTTCTGGAACTGATTCCATCAATCATTGATTAATTGCGAACCATTGAACTTTGACAGCTTGTTAAAGAGTTACGTTAGTAGAATTGGAAAAAGAAATTCGAAAAGGCCGCTGAAGGCAGGTAACGTGGCAGGTTCGCGGAGGTTTTAAAAGTACTTAAGAGAAAACAGATTAGTTAAGAAAATTTCCAATTTTGAAAAATTGTCTTTTGGTTTGTAAAGAAAGGGAAATTGATTGAAAGTCATCGTTAGTTTGTGGATCTGAAGTGAAAATTTCGTTAATCATTTTTCTTCAGAAAGTTAAGACAAGGTAGAATAACCTAAGCTACTTTCAACTACTAAATCGAAGCGTAAATCGAGGAAATTTTCTAGAATTTTCATAAACAATAACAAAATACTTTCAAAATGATTGAAAGCATGTACATTCGAAACACGAAAGAAGAAAATATCAATAGGAGTGAAGGACTTGAAATGAACGAATACTTTGTAAGAATAGCAAAAGTTTTTATTGAGAAGCTGTGTAAAAATTGCAATAATAAGGTCACAATAGAAGAATTAGCAATAATTAAATAGAAAGTTTTTTAGGAAATTGTTTAATAATAGAAAGCTGTGATATTATTATTAACAAAATGTAAATGTAAGACATATAACATCATGTAATATTTTAATTGTTCAAAAAAAATTCGCTAACTCATTATAAATAGGCTTGAGAAAGGGGGAACGACATTCCCTTGAAAATTTGCTTTTTCATAATAAATGTAAATTATTACATTTTAATTTAGAGATGATGAAGATTTTTTATCACAATACATATTGTAGGAGAAAAGACCTACAAAGGAAGTATGGAACAGTTATATACAAAATACTTTTTGTTTTGTTCAACCCTGTTTTATGTCTGATGAGCGTTAGTAAGTGTGGTACAGGTGTTTTATTAAGATGAGATTCTGGGATAACGAATGTTTTTAATATATTAATAAATATATGCAACGTCAAAATAATGAAATTATTCATTTAACCAACAAAACAATTAATTATAAATATTTCAACAAGATTTTAAACGTGTGTAAAAACTTTTATTAAAAGATAAAATACAGCAACACATAAGAAGCTGCGCAGTGACAGTGAAATCGATAATCTTTTTAACTTTATGCTAAATTTTTAAATTGTGTGTGTTTTGCTGTACTTATCTTTCAATATAATTTCTATTATTCCAATAGCTCATATTTTTAACGACCCATTTGGGAGCTATTGGGATAGGGACCAAAATCGGTAGCTATTGTCTTTGTCCTGTCCCCCCCCCCCATGTTCGAGAAATTGGGCATTGTTGTCACCCTCTCCTAACAACTCCCGAACGGAGGGTCGGATCAACAAACGGACTTCACATTGTGTTCAGAGGCCCAAACATCGTAGGGATAGGGTATTTTCAGGGGCCCCCCCCGCATTCCTGATATTTGGCACTGTTTTTATTAGATTGCCGCTATTATTTAAATGTTAGAAATGCAACCATCTCATTTCAGCTATAGCTTGATGGATAAGGTCTCGGACTCATATGAATGTTGAAGGTTATCGGTTCAAATCCTTGTATCTGCTGTTTTATTTGTTTGTTTTTTTTTCTTAATCTTTTTCTTCTCAATGTCCGCGTGGATTTTTTTTTTTTTTTTTTTCCTAACTTTTTTTTTCTTTTTCCTATGGTACTGTACTTCCTTTTTTATTACGGTATTATTATTTTTAAATATTTTTATTATTATGGACCTTAAATTTATGCTTTAGCACAAAATTATACTCACTTGTATTAAAAAATAAAAAAATGCTTTTATTTTATCTAAGTATTTTAATAAAATAATACTTTTTATCTATGATTCTTAATAATAATCCTTAAATAAAAAAAATAAAAATTGAAGAATGAAGCTGCTATAAGCATTAAAATATGTATTAAATATGTATTAAAATATTTATATTATTTGTATTAAAATATTTATATTATATGTATTAAAATATTTATATTAAATATGTATTAATTAGTATTACTTTGATTTTTAATATATCATTAATCTAAGCATGTTTTTAAATACCCAAATATTAAAAAAAATTAGCAACTTGCAAGATAAGAAATCTGTTATCTTGAACTCGTTACCTCTGTTTCTGTCCCAGAATTCTATAATGAATTTCCGTTCCTTTACCAAACCTAATTCCCAGATTCTGTATCACAGGAAATCCAAAACTTATGATTTGATAATCATATTCCCACTGGGTCATTCCAATTGCTTTATTCAGTTTAAATCCCAACAGGTTATCTTTTAGATTTTTAAAGCTTGTTCTGAAGTTTTTATAAAAACTTATTTAAATAATAATAAAAAAAATAATAAAAGTGTAAGTATTTGAATTTGTTTATTAAGTTAGCTTAAAAATTGGAATTTTTATTTCGGTATAGCAGATTTCTCGTTTATTTTTTTCTTATTTTTTTATTTTTTTTTTAAAAAGTGATATTA
This sequence comes from Thereuonema tuberculata, assembly GCA_023159025.1. Taxonomy (NCBI): domain Eukaryota; kingdom Metazoa; phylum Arthropoda; class Chilopoda; order Scutigeromorpha; family Scutigeridae; genus Thereuonema; species Thereuonema tuberculata. The sequence continues at coordinate 41,442,221 of JAFIDM010005346.1, forward strand.
GATGGTTGTCCATCGCTTCGCTTTGGAAGCCTCGCATATGTAACGGAAAGTAACATTTTATTATTCAAAAACATAATTTACAACAAGTAAACTAAAAACTAAAAGTAAATTAAAGTTTAAATTCTAAAAAGTACATACAATAAAAAATTGAATTCCATTTGTAACAGTCGCAAATTTGCGCAGTCGAGTTTTTCGCGCAACAATACTCCTGTTGCCTGGCAACCCACGTGCGAAATTCAATTGTTCAGAAGCTGTTTTTTTTTAATAATATCGATTTAGACTTAACAAACGAATAGGACCATACCGCAACATTTTCTTTAAAAATAGATATATTTAATAAGAAAAGGCATTTTTATTTTATTTTTTCTTATTTTCTCAGCAAAAAAAAATTATATTAAAATTAATATGTTTTAATTTTCTTTTTCTGACAATCCCAGTTCTCATCAATTGACTTGGTGAACCGTCCAGAATATAGAGTTAAAATTATCTTTTGTACTGATAGATAATCGGATTATCAAAAAAGTTGGATAATACGAGACGGGTGAGAGTTGGGGGTGGGTGGAAAAAATTAATAATTTTTTCTACAGCATAACTTACAAAATAGAATATTTTAAAACTAAGAAAAGCACAGTGATCAAATTTGGGTAGTATGCTGTACGTGTTCACATGTGGAAATAACTATTAGAAACATTATTGAAGATGAGTATTTATCTGATATATTCGTGTATTTTGTTTATAATAGCTGTGAATATTAGGAGGTGTGGTGTTCAGAATGGCGGAGTCAAATATAAACATTGCCCATATTCAGTGAAATGCCTTTGTAACAGTCAGTCAAGGGTTCATATTTACTTGGAATCCCGTAAGAGTAACTGTAAAACAATCATTATATATTTTCACTTTTGGAATCAAATTGTAAAGAGAGAAAGATGTTATCTTCACTGATGTTTTGAAAGATATAACTCGGACGTGGCCAATGAAACCTCGTGACGAACAGTCAATTTGGACGGATAACCAACGGACTTTTTAGTAGAAAATTACTTAATGTACTCTCAGAAGTGATCCAGAAGTTTCTCAAGTTCTGACGATATTGATTACGTGGATAGCAACAACATGCACAGCTACGAAATGCATTTTATATATAAATATCACTAGACATTAACAAATAAATAATCAAACAACTACAATCTAAGTTGTTGGGTCAGTGTTTCTAGTGCTTACATACATTTTTTCTTTTTTTTTTCTTTTGCAAGCGTATGTTAAATATATTCCGAATAAACAAAAAGCCCACTATTTTGAAATTAGGCTTACGAATGTTTTCAATTGAGATCATTTACCTTATTTAAAGAAATATAGGGTGTCTCAAAAAATGTATTAACACTTCGATAGTTAGTACATTATTTTGAGACACCCTATAGATCGCAGTTAAGTGAAATGAATAATGGATTTAAATTCTTTAAATTCAATATTCAGAAGTAAGATGGGGGGAGGGGGGAATTATTAAAAAATAAAAAAAGTATTGATAATAGTTCTTTTCTCTGCTTTGATTCACTGATTTCCGGAGATACCATTGTTAAATCCATGGTTAAATATTTTCTTTTTTTTTTTTTTAAGTTTCTTTTATTTACTTTTTTTTTCTATTACAAAAATACTTAAGGAACGATTGAAAATAAAAAATGAAGTTTAATAACTTTTTATTTTTTTTCTTCTATTTTTGCAAGTTGTTCTGTAACTTGTAATGATAATGTGCTATTTTTTAACACAGTGACATCATTCACATGACTTTCGAAATCTTTTGATAGCCCGTTTTCCTTTTGTGTAAACAGTGAGAATTTGACTTCGTAAAAATAGAGCGAAGATAGTCTTTCAGGTTAAAGGTTCACTAAATCAATATTCTGAATCGACCTCATTTAGAAACAAGAATTTTTTCTTTTCTTCCTTCCTTTTCTTTTTCTATTTTTCTTGCGGTCTTTATTTTGAGAAGAAACTATTCGTCTCACATCAACTGAGAATTAAACGGTAATTACTGAATGACTGCTTGTAGCCATGACTACGAACTTAAACTTGTCGCTGTTTTTCTTTTACAGTAAAAGGAAATAACAGTTGAATTTCCATCGTAAAAATCCTGAAGTTTTTATGGAACTTTCAGTGTTAGATGTGTTATTTTAGATTCATATATATATATAATAAATTACATTTCATTGTCATTTGTCTGTTGACGAAATCAAAGTTATAAGCGGATTTTGCAATATGAAATTGATAGGTAGTTACATCAGTAGTTGCATTCCAAAAGCGTCGGAATGGGCAGAACACTGCATTAATGAAAACTATAATCCGGACCCAATTATAGAGATTTTATTCAAAATTAAAGACTAACACACAAGGTATATCGTATATGATAGAAGCCTGTACTATAAAAAGTTACCCATGTATCAACAAAGATAGAGGTTACACAGTGAATAGCAATACATTATCTCATTCCAGAATAAAATGAGGCACAAAGAAGAAAAATTTAAATAATTGATATTAAAAAAACATGCATCACCTAAGATTAAAAAGTGAACAGCCGTTGCATATACATTGTCATTATCATTAGTAAATATTATTGTTATTTTATTTTGCGAAAAACTTGTCAAAGCGGAACGATAGTAAAAATAGCAAGACGTAGCAAAATAGCAATCGTAGACTCTGTCTTTCTTTGTGCTCCAAAATCATAGTCTTCTCTTAAGGTCCTGACTCAAGCAACTGCAGGCGACTGCAAACCTTTTATTTCTTTTTATATTTCTTTTTCCAATGCACCTAAAATTCTGAAAATTTAAAAATAAACTTGTGAAGCATCTGGGATTTCAATTTTCTTGTTTTTAATTTTCAGAATATTCTGAAATTAATTAAATCTCAAAAACATTAAATTTTTAAACACACAAAAATTTGAGACCAATGTTCATCTGACATCTCAAGACAAGCCTGACTGTCCACTGTCTAATTGAAATGAAGCTTAGCAGAAACGGCATTTCCAAACAAACAAACAAACAAAAACAAAAATACTGAACGAATTTCGATGAAACTTTATACCGGAAATCTTCATGAAAAGTCTGCTGATCAACCCACGTTTCTACGAATCCTTTTAGCACAAATTCAAACTGGTATTTACATTGCGCGGATATGTTTTTGAATTTCAAATATCTCAAGAAATCATGAATCCTTATTTCTGAACACTAAATTAATTTTCCTTGTCATTGACTATAACACATTAAGTTGCAATTTTTTTTACATATATATATTTATTACTGATTAATTACTGTGAATGATTCAACAATAAATCATTTAATTACTTGAATTCTACACAGGGGCGTAAAATTAATTAATTGGATTTTGCTTGAATCCCAGCTTTCAATCATTTATTTTTTTTAAATTTTTGACTAATTAATTTTCGATGGTCTGGTATTAAATATAGTTAGAAATCAATTCTAGAAACTTCCATTGATATAACAATCGTAAGCTCCCCACAACTTTTGAATTACTGTTGCTGTAATTTGTTCTAATAGTCGGAATCAGCCATTTTGTTATTATAATTCATAAATTCATATTGACTTGCAGGTTATTACGAGTTATGAATTGCAAGTGAATCTTAATTTCAAAATGTGACAATCATTGTTACAAATATAAAGCTTTTATTAAAAAATTCAGTTCAACTTTGTATTACTCACTCAGTAAAACTAAAACCAGCTTTTACTATAATTATTTAGTTTTATAAATAAGTAGTAATTATAATTTCAGAACTTTTGGTTTCTATCAATGAGATAATATAAATTTTTAAGTTATTGATAATTTTAAAACAATTAGAAGAAGAAGGAACCTAATTTTGATAACTTTTTTTTTCATTAACTTTGACATGGAATTTCCTTAACTTGACTATTACAAAATTAATAAAATGTTATGAATTAAAAGAAAATTAATTTGATTATTGCTTAATAAAAAAGACGTTGATATATTGTAATGGTGTTTGTGGGAGAGCGAAGAGTCAAGTGCTGGAACTGAACTGAATTAATTTATTCAATGAAAAACATGGTTTTTTTTTTTAGATTTTACAAAGTTGAATTTCATTGGAAGATTAATTAAAAATATACTTAGTGATTGGACAAGAAACGTAACGAACTTAAATTATTAACTAATTAAACGGCTGTAATGGAAAAGAATTTAAAAATAAACAGAACAGCAATAATTAGGAAATAGAAAACGAATGATTTAAAATAAATAACGGTAAAGATTAAAATTAATAAAATAGAGATAAATAAGTTCTATAAAAAATACAAATAAATGGTATCTAAAAATACTTACTTAAAAACTGTTACAATTTGTATATTGGAAGTACGATAATCTTAATCTTATTTTAATTTTTTATTATCTTTTGCTAATAACATGAATTCTTGCATTGTTTACTCTTAAGATTTCTATCACGTTGAGGGGTATACTATTAGTGATACCAAGAAGTTCACAATAAATTCCAATCCAAGACTTACCCAAATTAAACTTTCAAATCAAAATATTAGTTATATTTTTTATTAATGTCAATTATAAATATTAACCCTTTTTTTTAATCAGCTGAAATCGAATCGTCGAAGCTTTGAAATAAAAGTAGTTCATAGTTATCTTGGTTTGTTTATGGCCAAGATTTTTCTTAATTTTGTTTGCTTAATTTTATCTTCTTAAGTTATTCACTTTTGCACGAAAGTTATGTCAACTCAATTGTTTTCTAACTCATTCTTTTTTTGTTTCACCTTCCGACTTCTGAGGCTCTTGATTCTGTCTCATTGAAATTCTCTGTTCTTTCTTTCTTTTTTCTTTTTGGTGAGGGGGTGGGGGCTGAATTCTGAGTCTAACCCAAACGCTACAGAGGCTTAGCAAATGATGTTGTAAAACAATCTTCTCAAATGAGTGGCTTATTGTCCACCACCCCCCTCCCTCCACCTGCGCGTGTTTAACTTAAGAAAACGGAGACGACATCCATTTAGCGGTGGTCAGTGGAAATTGGCTGCTCTCTGCGGATGCATAACGAGGCTTAAGCAGTCCGCTTAGCCACCGTTTTAGGGTTGTTTCGCGTCATTATTTCCATTTATGTCCCAGATGCCGTCCCAAGTCTTAATGAGTGCCTCGAGCCCATTTAAGTACGTTTCCACACGCTTTGCCGTTGTTGCGGAAGTGGGAGAAATGATGCGGCCGTTGGTTGCGACGAATACTAATGTCACAGCTATTGGTCAGTTTAGCCCAAGTATGCTCAACTCGGAGAGCCATCTTGAACCTCATATCTGTTGTGGTAAATCTCCTCTTAACAGTTTCTAAGAAGAGAATTCTGGGAACAAAAGGCACCCGTATTGTAAGAATGTATAACTCGAAGTCAAGTGTATTAAATTGCATAAGTGTAGCCAGTTTCTAAGAGCGTGCTTCTGTCCTCTTGTGAAAATGAATGATTTTCGTTATCTTGCATTCGTTAAACATTCGAATAACACAGCAACTGCTTCTGCAATCTTCTCACTGACTAAGAGATGTTCATCAGCAGTTTTTTTGGATGTGGTCGAAATTCGAGTATTCGTAGATAAAATTATATGCGAAACGCAGTATCGACACAAACGAGTAAAAAGGATAAGGAACCGTTGCCTTAGAAACCGAACGGTAGCGTGGTTTGTCCAACACGACTACACTTTCGATACAGACACGAGTGAAAAATCTTTGTCTTTAAATAGCATCTCCGTCAAAACATCTTGTAGTGGCTGGGATTATCATCGCAAATAAGCTATTGGTTAATATATGTAGCAGTCGTCTACATAATTTCAGTAAAAGACAATTGAAACATTCTCTAAATTTTGATTCCTTTTAGTCGACAACTCTTATAATTCTTCTATAGATTCATAAAGTGGTAATAGATATAAATTCTACATCTGTAAAGAAGATTATTTGTTTTATTTTTCCAGTTAATTGCAGAATTTAATTTTAATTACAAAATTAATTCTGAAAAAGGTTTAAACTCTGTCAGAACCTATTATTTTTATCTCTTCTCATAACATATGCTTGTAAGATAACCCTAATGTACTTCTATTTCTTTGGATTGGAATTGGGGAAGATAAAACTTTTGCCATTAAAGTTAGTCATGTTGAGTTGAGCGAAGGAAGAAATCTTGTAGGCTGTTGCCGCAGTGATCTTAGTGTAACACAGGCCATCGTGAATCAGCAATTATGTAATGGCACTCGTTATCGCCGCTAAGCATCATCACGGGAACACATTTGCGCCTGATGTTAGCATTTCGCGATCCGTCAAAAATATTCTGCAAATTACAGTACAACAAATCTTGTAAAAGGCTGGTTTATGCACAATGACAAATTGGCTATTAAGCCCCCAAAATCTGAGCTACCCCCAATTAGGTCGTGTCCGTGAGTGATTACCCCCCGTACGCACAAACTTAAAAGGAATGTATAACTCCATTAAGTGGTTCTGTTCTTGGCGGATCGCTGAGGCTGTGCCGGAAGATGGGGGATGCGGGGGGTGGGGACGATGCAAGAGGAGACGGAGAGTTGTCTAGTGGGAAAAATCAGGGCCTTCTACATCGGAAAAGCATTTCCTACAAATCACTCTCTATATGTCTACGGAGGCCCGTAAAACCTGCCAGGCAAATGGGAGGTAAATAGCAGATAAAATGCTAACGAACTCCGGTTTCGCCATACGACAAACCTCAAACCCCCACACTCCTCGAGCACGAAATCTTCGTTTTGTGCCCCCCTCCCTCCCTCCCGCAACATCCCGTCCCCCTCCCCACTTCTCGTTCTGTAGAATGAGACGTCCTGCGGGCAGAAGGAGCAACCCACGGAAAACGGAAATGAGCAGTGACGTCACGTTCGTCATCGTAGGCTCTTATCACCGAAATTATTCGGAGCCTCCTTTTCCTGTCGTCACGTGGCTCTGGTATCGCCTCGAGCAGTGATAACAAATGAACATCGAAAGACTGAGGAGGGAAAAAAGCTACAAGTAGAGAAAACGCATGAATATTATAAACATTCTAGTGTTTAAGGAAAGCATAATTCCTTATTCCATTGGGGTCCATAGCTCTTCTTTGTCTTACCCGTGGTGAAAAGAAATATTATTTCAGAATTCTGGCAAAACAGAATTAAAATCAATGAGCCGACAGTTGGCGAAAATGAAGGAAACTGTATATTTGGAAAAAAACTTTAGGATGATAGATGTACTAACTGCTAAACTCGTTGCCAAATTGCTTCTGTAGAACTTTAAAAAAATTATCTTGAAGTAGTTGTGCTTTCAAGTAAAGATAATAATTTGATGTTTTCAGCGATACCTTATACAAAGAGTTAAAGGGAGATATCTTCACAAGGTTCTGTCTGTTGTCACCACCTCTACTATAAATCGGACATGAGTAATACCTTAGTGGAAACCTTATGACTCGTGGAGGTGAGGAAAAATGCTTGTTCCGGTTCCCGATCACTTTCTGTCTCACAGGAAGCGGTCGAAAATGAAATAAATACGGGATCGCTACGATTTGTTTGCAAATGAAACCAGTTTTTTAATAAAGAATTTACTCTGCAATCAAACAACATCATTTAAAAGGTCAATCAATCAACAACAATTTAAGCCGACAAATTTTCATACGGAAGCGGTTAAGATTTCATAAGTAAATAATGTACTAATAAGACTGTCCTGGATTCCCGATGTCAAATATTCCAAAAGTAGCTCAGTGATTTTATTTGTTGTATGCGTTTTTATCCCTTTTTATTACTTGTGAAATGTTTCTACGCACGTTAAATTTATCATTAT
>JAFIDM010005346.1:41450045-41515829 GCA_023159025.1 Thereuonema tuberculata
TTTTATTACTTGTGAAATGTTTCTACGCACGTTAAATTTATCATTATATATATATATATATATAAAGCCGGACAGCAATCTGAAATTTGAAAAAGTTGTCCGGCTTTATATGTTCAGTAATATAAGTTAATTTTATTCTTATATTCTATACTTTCTAAATTTCTAAATTGCAAATTTTGATTGAAATCTTTGCATTGCGAAACTCGAAGAGAACTGCTTTATATATATTTACACTTCGATATATATATCGTTACGCAAATTGTTATAAATATTTACATATGCTATGAAAACAAATTATTTGTTTATTATCTACAGAATTTACTTTACATTTTTTCGTTTTCTTTTCTGATTTCTTATCGACAAATAAAAATAAAAATGAGATTTCTTATTTGTTTCAATTTGTAGAATTATTATTATTATTATTATTATTATTTCTTATAGTTTTACTGCATTTAAGTGGCATTTAATATTCTTTATTACTAAAAATATGTAGTGGTGAGAAGTAACTTAATCTCTTTTTTTTTTTTCAAACATTAAGAAAAAAAATAAAAGCTTTCTGCCATATTTACTTCCTTTTATTCTTCCTTTGAATGTTTGATTGTTTGATTCCAAATGGGTAATTGATGTGTATCTGTTTACTGTCTTCCATTTTAAAAATATATATCAGCGCTTGGTTACTTTATGTCGTAGTTTTAGACTTATCGTTGAATCTTTTCATTTATTTCATTATACTGAAGAATAACGCTGTAAAGTCAAATAAATAACGACAATGAATACTCTAACTCGAATATTAATGTTATCTCTTATCTGTATAGTGACTTGTTTTGAATAGCATATAGACTATTGAATCATTCACATGAATAGCGTTTCAAGCTGTAGGAGTTATAAAGGAAAGGTTGGAGGTCGATTCACTAACTTTAACCAGTCTCCCGAAACCTCTGTATAAATATGCCCCTGGTTGTAACAAACCAAAAAATAAAGTTTACAAAAGATAAAATTACGCTTATTTAAATCTAATTTGTAAGTGAATCTTTTTTCTTACCGTTAGCTCTTGTCTCGTTTCCTTTTAATTGTTTTAGTAGTTTTAAAAAATGTATTACATAAGACATAATGTTGAAAATTTGAATTTCCATTTTTTTCCTTACAATAATAATAATTTATAAATAATCAAACAATATATAATGGTAATCAAGTTAGTTTACAAGATCATAGCCCGTTTACACCACTGGCTACTTTCTACTGGAGTTGTAGTGGGTAAATGGGCGATGAGTAGCAGATCGATGGACATTCATACAAAGTATAGAATAAAGTGGGTTGTTTACAGTGAAGAGGTCACCTGCTCAATTGATCGCTCAAATCTGAAAACTGGACAATTTGTTTGTAAATCCAGGAATATGCAGTGACCGCGGTCTGATTGGTCAGCGGAAAGATTAATACTGAATGGCAGGATAAGTTTTCAATTTAAATACCAACACTACAAATAAGTTTCTTTACACTTAAGAGGTATCTTCTTTGAGTTTTCCTTATTTCTTATAGTCTTCTTATAGTTCCTCTTCTGTAGCCAAAAGAAAACATCTTCCTTGAAGATTGTTAATGGATTTATCATCCAGTGGCAAATAAGTTTTAACACAGTACGGAAAGCAATTTTATAAAACCTCTTAATGATTTGACCGCAAAACTTTACAAAGACATCGTCGCGAGACAAGATCTTTCTTCTACAAAATAACATTTCTATTTTGATGTGAACCTCGGCATTTTAAAATTGGTAAACAGATTCCACCGATAACTGAGATTCATTGAGCTAATGTTATTAGGAAATTCCTCTATAAAAACAACAGAAAGAACGGAAAAGAAGAAGGAAAAAAAAAGGCAATGACTTTGTGCTCTATGTAATACGATTCGACTCTACATTAATACATTTTTTTCCCCAAGGTAAATTTGTTTTCCAAAACTGAGGCTAGTACGCTCTCAGAAGTCGTTTGATAATCCGTTTTTGGAAGAATCCGTTGTTGCTAGGGCATTGTGGGTTGCCAGGGAGCATTAAATCAATGAATAATTTCGTTTCGTGGATCCATTTCCTATCTGCAATTCCTACTGATTAGAACCGGGGAGCAACATGTGATTCGATTACTTTAGGAAGCCCCCGTACAACGGCGGAAGGCCTCGGAAGCAGCCTGCAGCCACTTCGCCCTATATGAATCTTGCAGGATTTTAATTGCAAGTATCGCACAGTGATGCTTCCAGGTTTGTTGTTTCTGTGCGTTAATTAGGCGAACCACGAAAAGCAGCTTCAGATGCGGGGAAATTTTACAATAAGACCAATACTTGGAAGAGGAAACAGAAAAAAAAAAAGAACAGGATTGAACGAGGTTTAAATTATTCATAGTTTTGAATGTATTTCTTCTCGTTTTCTAAAGAGGTCTTTTGGTTATTTTGAGTTACATTTCATATTATTCGAAATGTGCTTCGTTTGAAATACTATCAGGATTTGCTAACAGACGAGGCATTAAAAATACTATCTGCGGAATAAGAAATCAGGATAATTTATCCTTCTTTCTTGTATAATGTAAAAAGCTTCACTAACAAATACCTACTCTTTGACTTGTGATTGTATGGGAGACTTACATAAAAAAAAGGCATTTATTATAATAAGTTGTAATTGAACAATGTAATGTTTTTAAGATAATATTAATAATTATAAAGCATTCAGTATAGTAAAACCCGCTAATCCGGCATCCGATAATCCGGCACATTCAATAATCCGGCATCGGTCTAAGGGTTTTTTTTTACACTGAATAAGCCTTCCGGGCGGGTTCGGCAGAGTTCGCGGGCAATCGGCTGAGGTCGGGCGTACTCGGCAGTGATGACAAATCTTCGTCCGTCATTTTGTGTCGTCTAGTGCTCACTTGTCAGTGCTACGGTACAGTGTCGCTTTGCCGTGAACGTTCAGTGTTGTAAGTTTGAGTTGAGTTCTGTGCAATGTTTTCTAAACCAAGCACCTCTAAAGAAGCAGTGAAGCGTACAACAAAAGCTAGAAATAATTGATCGGATTGAGAAAGGTGAGCTCTATTTTAGCGGTATTTCCGCTATCCTCGCAATAACGGCTATTTTTAGACGACGCTCAGTAATCCGGCATTTTCGGTAATCCGGCACTGCCGAAGTCCCGAACGTGCCGGATTAGCGAGTGTCTACTGTATTTCTTTCTTTGACATAAAATACAAATTTTGACTTCTTTAATATGTAAATAATGTACTCCTAGAAATGTAGAGGAAGAAGAATAGTTTCTTGTCCTCTGTTACCACCTGATGAAGTCCCTCGCGAAGAAGGATGAAATATCATGGAAATTAAGGAGTTGTTGTTTATATTAAGGATTTCTAGGAAAAATATTGTCTGTTTGTATATTATGGTTGTTAGTGAAGTTTAATCCCTGAGGTCGCAAAACTGTAATTTGGCAAATGTGATCTTTAAAATAAAAATCTATTCTTTTTAAGTCTCAAAGAGAAATAAAGTTAAAAATAGTTCTAAAAGCGGAAGAAGAAATCAGTCCATTATTGCCTCCTTTACCTACATTGGAAATTCAATCACTTTTGTTTCTTTGATTAAAAATTAAGAGATAAGAAAGAAAAACTTTAAAAAAAAGAAATAATACTTTTTAACGTGCGTTGAGTATAAATAAAGTTCAAAGTTCAAGTCGACACACCTGTTTAAACTAATATTTTAAATTAAAACATTACACAACTAAATTTTAAAAAAACCTTGTTAAAAGTATAAAATTTTAAATTTAAAAAATTTACACGACCGTGGTTTTGCGTCTGTAATAAAAGACTACGCTTCCTCAATTTAATTGTGTAATGTTTTAATTTAAAATATTAGTTTAAACAGGTGTGTCGACTTGAAGTTTGAACCTTAGAAATATTACTTTTTATATAGAATTTTTTACATTTCTTTGCTGCTCCAAAAAAAACACACACACACAAAAAGGCCGGAACAATATTCCTCTGTTGCTAATATGCTCGTATGTTGTCATTTGTTGCTGGATTGATTTTAAGAATTTCTGATACGATGGATAAGTAATAATTATTTCTAGCGGGAGATTTACACTTTGGAATGAAAAATTGCAAATAATACATTAGGAAATCTTTATTCAAATTAATTACAAAACATTAACTATTAAAAACTAGTTTCTTATTCGTTTGTTTGTTTTTTAATTACTGGAATAAGTCCTTCTGTTTTCCGTAAGGTTTAATTGTAGTAAATATATGAACTTGTAGAGTTATTCATCTACTGTCAGTTGTCACTTGTGCGTGTCTGACTTAGAACGAGTTGTATTTGTTCCAATTGATCTGTTGTAAAATTCATTATTCCCCTGAATGATGATTTATTCGGATGCCCCATTTTCAACAGCTTGAGTTTCAAACTTTCCATTTGTTAAAATAATGTTGTCATTACATTCAATCACACACGTATTCCAACTAATGGAAGTTCATATGTCATCTGTTGCAACTAATTGTACTGGGTTGTTTTTCATTGTCTCTGTCGTTGACTAATCGCCTGGCGATGGTTGGTTTAATTCGTGCCCTCCAAATACTTTTGGGTTTATCAGATGATGAATGGTCATTCGATGTGGGGGTGTCTAAGGCTGTCTATCCCATGACCACCTACCGTGTTGCCGCCTACCCCTGGCCCTGGATGCGAATTCATATTAGTGTCAATTAAACTTTCATTACTCCGGTGCCTTCTGAAACGGGCACTCGGCCTTAATTCTTGCCTCAATTACTGGCGACGCGTGTCACGGTTGCCTTGTCAGAGTTCACCTTCGAATACGCCGGTCAAACGACTTGATTTATTGCTAGTCAATATTATATTTAATTACATTATGCAAGTAGAGTGCCGACGGATAAACCTCCTGGTGGTGGGCGACGGCAAAGTGGTCAAAGGGAGAAGGAATAAGCATCTCACTCGACATTAGGTTTAATCGGATTGGATGTCTAAAAAAAAGGAGTGAACCAAATGAATGCAGAACACATCCGTGATGGCTCGTTCTTAATTTTGCATCTGCATCTTTTGATCAACATTGTTACATCGACGGATTTAATTTATTTAAATTTAAATACCCTGCGTTAAGAATTGCATATAAATTAAATAAGAGACACTTAACACAACTACGTGAATAATGTGTCATTTGGATAGTTGTTAAAAATAAACCAAACACCAAAAGATTGATTCAAGAAAGCTTCGCATACTCTTCACCAGGGGAGCCGGTAACAAAAAACTTGCGGATCTCGTGTCTCTTGTTTAGACAGTCTTTGACGAATCCCTATCAGGGATGAACAGATGAAGATAGGGGGTAACCATGGATTTTTTTAAAATGTTTTTAATTTTATATGAAGATGAAATCTGCCCCTGCGAGATTTCGAAAAGTCAAAAGGGGAATTTTTAAAATTTTATTTTTTATTTAAAGTTTTTAACTTGTTCACCCATTTGTGTCGAAAAAGCGATTGAAACACATTTCATTCCGACACGTTAAAACTTTTATTATAACCAAAAAACAAAAAAAAAAGCTAAAATCCACATCGTTAAGACCAACACAAAAAAATTCAAATGGAAATTTTTGGTCGTAGTCAGTGTGTTCATTGAAAAATTGAATCGTATTCAAACTACTGAATGGTATTGAAGAGCTGAATGGTCTCTATTTGAATTGTCAATAGAACGATGTAATTTCCAAATAACAAAAGCCTTTTTATTATTATATTTTTTTGAAATTCATCTCAATAAAGTTGTTCACTGACCTAATTTGTTTCGAATGCCATGTTGTTTGTTGTTCATCTTCCAATCTTCTATTGAAAGCTAGCGCTTCAAACTTTCTGTAATTGATGAATAAATATCAAGAATAGCGTCGTTAACCTTCCTTCGTATTATTATTTTTTTTTTTTTATAAAAAGTATATTAGTGCAGTTAAGATAGCGTTGATTTCTATAAATTCAGAATGGAGCAATTTTGTATTTCTAATCAGTCGAATCAACGCCGAAAAAAAGTGTAATGTTAGTTCTCAAGAAACCTGATTAATTCTTCACTGGACCAATGTTTACGAAAATTGATAAAAAACAAGTGAATTAATTTTGTGCTAAAGCATAAATTTAAGGGCGATCCATAATAATAAAAAAAGGAAGGATAATAACCTAAGGAAAAATAAAAAAAAAATTAGGAAAATAAGAAAAACATAACAAAAACCCACGCGGACATTTGAGAAAAAAAAGATTAAAGAGGAAAAAAAAAAACCAGTAGGTATACGGATTCACACCGGAACCTCCAGCATACGAGTCCTTGACCTTAAGCATCAAGTTACACCTGACAACTGAAATGAGATGGTTTCATTTGTAATAGTTACGCTAACAGCGGAAATCCAATGAAAATAATGCCAAATATCTCAAACATTAGGGTGCATTGGCCCCTCAAAATACCCTCTTCCTAAGTTGTTTGGGCATCTGAACACAATGGGGAAGTCCGTTTGTCGATCCGACCTTCCGTTCGGGAGTTGTTAGGGGTGAACAGACACAGATCGACGGATGGACAGAACAAATGCAGTAGCTACCGATTTTGGTGGTTATCACAATAGCTCCCAAAACGGCAGCTAAAAAAAATAGGGGGGGGAGGGAGGAATGAAACTGAATATTTTTTTCCAAATTCATCAAGATTGGGGCCGTAAATTCAGTTTTTTCTTACCCTTGCACAGCTAATGAACACAGATGTGTGTCCATCTAGTGACTGCTTTTTTTTATATATATATATATATAATATCTGTTCCTTTCAAGACTTAAGATGACGATAATATCCTTGTCCTTATTTTATTATTAACCAATGAAAATCACTTAATACAAGCCTACTTTTGCTTTTGGATTAAGCAAATGCTGATTATTAAGTTGTGGCATAAAAGTACTTAAAGCAATGGTATTAATAATTCGTTTATTTATTTCATGAATTTTTTTATACTCTCACAGTATAATAATTTTTTCTACTCATTTTAAATAGAATGTAATTTTATTTTTACCCTTTTCTAACCCAAACTTAGCATCTTCTTGTTGAAATGTAATTTTGGTCAAAAGACTGTTCTTAAGTCTTTTTCTTAAGCCAAAAGTTTTTAATACGTATAATAGGTTTGTTTTTAATTTTGGGTTTTATTCGGCTTTTAAATAAAGATTTTTCAATTGCTGGTTCGTGAATTTTTGAAAGGTATCTTAAAACTTATTTATTTTCAGTTGGGTTTGACAATGTTTTCCGTTGTTGCTGTGTTAGGGATGTCATTTTAAAGCAAGAAAATTGGATTGTGCGATTAAACTGACCTGTGTTCTTTAGGTTTTATCTTTCGAATGTCTGTGAAGTAATGAAGAGTCTTGTTCACTTCATTAGTGTTGTTGAGGCTTCCGCAAAAGCCACAACACAAGAGGCAGGGAAATTTTGGCGGCTCGAGGTTGAAACTCTTGAGCGGCTGTCCGCTATCATCTCGGATGAGTCGATTGTGGGGAATTCCTGTGTACAGTCGGCGATATTAAGAGACTAGAACGTACGGGACCATAAATAAACGCCGACCGCTTCTGAAGCCGATAGCCCTTAATCCAATCGTTGAGCCCAAATCCCTTCCGGTCTAATCCAGATTGCCGGATAGCTACGTCACGGGCATTTGTCATTGCGCTCGTCTGCTGTCCAGTGGGACACGAGCGCTTTGCCAATGAGACCCCTTAACACCAGTTGCCCGGACCCGAAGGTTTGATAAATTGGATGTCCCCAACCGAGTTCCATACATCAGTGCCGGCAGACAATCAGATTTACTAACCGGGATTTCGCGGACAGCCTTTGTCCCTCACCACTACCCTTTCCCTCCTTTTAACAAGTTGGGCTTAAGATTTGCCTGATCTTTAATGCAAAATTCAATCAGGATGGAGGGATCATTTCCGTGTCCGTTAGCTCCGAATTACTGTTTGTGGGCTGTTGTTCAGTTGACAGCAGTTTCCAAAAGGTAAACAGCATTGCAAACTTAATTGAATAACAGTCTGAGGCAGATTCAAACTAGGCCTGTTTTCAAATTACAAGTAATTGCAGCAATGGATGTGACAAAGCAAAGAAGAACATCTTATTTAAAACCTTGTCAAAAAAAAAAAAAATGTCCACTTCATACTGTAATAAAATCCTTTGAAAAATTGCTTTATATGAAAAAAATTTCCCACTCATTTCCATTATTATTATAACCTATATTGAAAAACCTACCATTGGTTTTTAAAGATGTCCTTTTGGTCTTTATAAATAAATAAATTTATTTGGATAATAATTGAAGTTAGCAGAAATGTTTTAAGAATATTCGCGAATTCTCAATTGTTTTTTAAAAGAAGTAATAAGTTTCTGCTATATTAAAACTCGATCTACAATAAGTTTAAAGTTAAATAATGAAAAAGTTGACGAACGGTGAACTTTAAAGAAGATATAATATTACGGAAATCTGTCTTTCACATTAGTAGTACAACATTAAGAGGAATTATTTCGAAAAGACAAAGTACGAATCACGACACCTCCTCTGAGATATTACATTTTTAATTTAAAAGTTCCAAAATACGCTAACGGAATTCAGTTTGAGAAAATGTTTCAATAATTGGGTCATATATTCATAACGGCAAAATTAACGTGCGTGAGAATATTAGGAAGTAAAAATAAAGATAAAAATGCACACAATTAAAAATTCACTTACAAGTTAGTCATTTTAGGAATTTTCATACTGGGTATCCAAAACAGACTGTTTCACGCTGCATAGCGACCATCAGTTGAATTCACCCAGTACTCAATAGCTCAGTGGAATCAAAAGAAATCGTTAAGTTGAGAAATCGCTGATGAATTAAATTATACTAAAAAATATTGTTATTTCTTAAATAATACCTCTAAATAAGGAAGAGGTTTGGGGAACAAAACGATCATCCTTTTTTTTATTCATATTTTATCTTTTGAGACGAAGTAGTTTCTTGACAATCTTAGAATTGCTTTACGATTTGGCGAGGTTTTTCTGTCACTAACTTAGATTCATTTTTCTGAATAAATTTGAATAGTTTCTCGAATTTGTCTTTTGAATTAAAACAATTATACTACAACTGTTTGAAATTAGAATCTTACGATACTAAAAAGTTTAAAGTTTCCAAAATAATAATATTTAGAATAATACAGAAAGCCAAAATATTATTCTCTTTCACAGAAGACGTTTGGAAGCTAATTCCCGAGTTACAAATTTCTACTTTTCTTTTCAGAATATTAATTGAATTTTCTTTTTTATTAACTTATTTTATAAATTACAAAGGATTTTTTTTTAGGATACTTTTTATTTTTTAGTGTAAATCTTACATAAAACAAAGATTTATTCTTTTATTAAGCTTTGACGAAATGATTTTTTTTTCATTCTTCTTCTGAGTTAGAATATTGAAAATGTAACCATTGCGTGAGAATCTTGAAATAAATTATGCAGATATTAAAACTAGAGTGGGAAAAACTTAAGTTGGAAGAAAAATCAATTATTTCACTTCTTGACAGACTGTTAACATACATTTAGCAAATTAAATACATGTCAATAAGTGTAAGATTCTTAAGTCAAATTACAATTGAAAAATTTATCATTTTTGTAAAATAAGTAAATAAAAAAAAAATATTTAAAAACTTTGAATATTATAAATACAACAACTATTCTAGATGTATCGATATTTGTTTTCGTAACGGAAAGTCACGTTTTATTTGCAATTTTAACGTATCAATGATTAATAGAAAACACCAAGCTTTTGTTTGATTCTTCATTGTTTGAAGAAGGAAGCCTCAAGGTTTCCGAAACTGGTCAAAATTTTTAAGGTGTTTCATTTATTCTTAATTTCAGTGTGTTTCCTTTTGTTTTCTATTAGTCACATTTTATGTTCAGTTTCTAATTAGATCTTATGTTTTACGGGGGAAGTTTGTCACCAAACATTGAATTTATTTCTGCGAATACAATAGATCTGGATGTAAGTGTAAGAAAGTTTTGTGTGATTAAAAAAAAAAAAGCATTACGTAAAAGAAAAGTATAATTGCATTGTTGTTAATGCCATTCAATAAATTTAAAATCTGTAAATTGAAAAGTATACTGAAAAATTTAGATATTTGGTAAATGAAGTCGATGATTTGTTACTGTGATGTCAAGATTTTTTTGCATTGTTATGTTATTCATGAAAATCTCCAGTGTCAAATATTCATTGCTTGGAAATCAAAGATTCGGAATCAATAGCAGTCGTCAGGAGCTAGATCTGGAGTGTATGGAGGATGATTTGAAATTGAAATGTCTTTATTCCTACCTGAACTTAACGTAAGTTCTTAATAACCCAAAGGCAGAACCTCATATATGTATTTTAGTTAGCAGCTGCTAACTGTCTTTTGTTCGTGTTCTGTCTGAATACGCACAAAATCTGTTATGACGTCAAATTATGCAGTACCGTTTGCTATAGAGGGATCTCGGAAGGTCAAATGTAATTTCCTGTGCTTTTGTCATTTGTTTTTTCTGGAAAAACCATTTTCGTCTTTCTTTTGAAACCTATAAAACCAGAGGAAATTATTATAAAGGTTTGCAAAGATGACGAGAGATTACTTGAATGTGATAAAAGAAAACACATTTACTAGTTTTTCTTTCACAGAATGACAGATTGTGAAAATTCAGATTTTTCGCCAAGAGGGTTGTTGAATCAGGGGAAAAAAAAATGTCTCATATCTCCTTTTTTTATTTCATTCTTCTTTCATCCATTTAAAAAAAAATCTCGTCTTTTATCTAATGCTTTTTCCGTCAGTATTTTTTTTTTTCTTTCTTTATTCCACACGTTGTCTTTGGGTTCCTTTTTACCTTTGAAAATCTCGAGATCCACTTCGAACTAGTTATGGAAATGGACGTAAATAAATTATGAGACGCCGATTATTTTATGCATGAACAAAGCTCTCTGCGGGGAATCCACTCTTGCTATCTCCGATATAACCCCACCACCGCCACCCGGTGCCTATCTCTCCTCGGCCTGGTTACACCCTCCTGTCTCTCGGTTAATTTCATCCAGCGATCGTCTCCCTTCGCTGTCTTCGGTCTAATGTTACTTCGTTTTGACCTCGGGACGGAATTGGACGAATTCACTACAGGTACGTTGTTCACTTGGGATGGATAGTTTCTTGTTTTTTGAAAGCATCATAAGTCGGTATACAACTGCACATTTGCTGATGTTGAGTTGTGTGATAAACAACAAAAGAGCAACAAGAACAGAATTATTAATTTCAGCATTGTCCAGCAGATGGCGTAAATATTTTTTTTTCTCTATGTTGCCATTTCGCCAAAAATTTCGTAGTTTTAAAACTGAAAATTTAGATCAAATGGCTTAGTTCATGGGTAAATTAAAATCAATTTTGCATTAATATTAATCTCAGTTTTTAATTAGAATAAATTACTCCAAAGAATTTCTTTAAATTTACCATTTTCAGTTTTCTATCTCAACATAACCTGAGAACTGAAGTATAAAGTTTTAAAGTTTCTCAGTTCTTCTAATTACTCTACTAATTATCAATAATTATAAATAATGCATATAAGTTCAATGGATTAATATTATAATTTTTTTTAATTTTACCTTTTTTTGCGATTAATTCCTTTATAGATTATATTAATTTTGTCATTTTAGATAATAATACTCACATCCAATGTATTCATTAAACATGAAATATATTTAATTAATTTTTTATAATCTTCATATTTAGTATTTTGTTTTTATTTAGTCTGATTTAAACTATGCATATAAAACGGCACTGGGTTAGATGCCAACAATGCTGTAGATCGAAGAGTTTCCTTCATCACCTTCATCTTGTATATCAAGCAATTATTGCTAGATATATTCTCAGTTATAGAACTCCTAGTGCTTGAGCGTGCGGCAGTATTGTTTTTTTTATTGTTTCTTTTTTTTTTGTTAATTGAGGGATTTTGTTGAGGGTGAAGCAAAACAGTTGTACTCGTATTTAAGGTAAAGAAGGAATCCTAACACTGACTATTAAGAAAATCGGCCCAATCGTTACAGTGTGATCGTTCAAAAACACAGATAATTACACAACAATGTTTAATAACTAAATAGAAAACTTCGTGTACTCAGTTAAGTAAAATGCGCATTAAGTTACGCATTTTAGGAGAAAGAACATATTGCTTCTTCTCCATTTACCATGTAAACCTGAGGAAGAAAAAGGAAAATGTTTTCGAAACATAGTAAAGATTAAAAGAAGATTTTTATTTTGTGTTAATGTCTACGCATTCAGTTATTGTATTTATTTGGGATTTTCAACTCTGAAATCTTCCTTGAATTTCTTGGATTTGAAGACATTCATAAACTGGATTGTAAGTGTCTTTAGGGTCTCCGTACACGATACGGTGAAAGTTTTATTTTTTCGAAGTGAATTTAGTGAGACGGTTTTCCCGCTTGACAATAAAAAGAAAAATCGTTGTAAGGAAGAGAGGAAACCTCTTTTATTTTGCTGTCAATGTCACAATCATGTTCAGCTTTAAAATTGATAATGGTTTTGGGCCCCCGTCTTTGGCCCCAGGGCTCTGAAGAACCGAGGGCACATTTGTTACAGCGTTCGCCACCGATTGCTTTTCGAAGAATTGGACCAGACTTAGAAAGAGAGAGGATGCAGCGAAGGGAGAAAAATATTAGCCAATAAGAAAAGAGATACGGAATAGCAGAATAATGCAATAAAAATGAGTCAACTCAATCAAGAGAGATCAAGTGCCTGAGGCGCAGTTTTCAGATAAAGACAAGGAAATAAAAGACAGAGGCAAATGAATAACATTATTATAGGAAAGTAGAATAAAACCTACAAGTTTCAGTTTTGCAAGAGCTAAAATATGGCTCGTTTCAAGTAATAGAGATAATATTGTTACGTACATCAAATACGCTTTTAAGAAATTGCCATAAATTGTAAACGCAAAGAGGAAATAGAAAATAATAGAAATAGAAAATTCAGTTTGCAGTGATAAGTTAATTCTCTTACTATTACAGATGAGATACAGACATGACAAAGAGATATATGTATACCCTTTTGAACCAGTGAAAAGATAATCTGCAACTGCATTGTACCAAAAAATAAAAAATCTAAAATTAACATTAAAGACACTTTATAGAATAAATAATGTTTGAGGTATGTTTACTGTGGATTTACTTATTTTCAGTTAAAATGTCGGTTAAACTTGAGAACCGGTACCAAACCATGTTGAACTATTTCCAATGGCGGTTAAGGAACCAGTAGCATTGAATTTTCGGGAAGTAGTCAAAAAGTTTTCAATATAAACTTTCAGGAGTGGGTCTTACCTCAATTTACCTAACCTACAACTAAACGGGCGCTTCACTCGGGGGCTGTGAGCTCCTACGAAGTTAACTTTTTTTTTCTCCTTGCCGGGAAGTGGTAAAAATGCAGTCGACGATGTATCCAATGTATCTTGTATGTTCTCAAGTTTAGCCACAATTTCTTTCTAAAACTATTTAATTCTAACTCTCCTAACATATATTAAGAGATTTTTATCGTTACAAAGTCAAACCAAACATTAAATATCTTTTGATAGGTTGTTTTTTTTTTGTTTTTTTTGAAAATGAAGACCACTTGAATGCTGCCTACCCGTACGACACTCATGTATTGAGGCGAAGCTTTTTCTCAGCGGTGCTTTTTTTTTTATTTTAATGAAACACAAACAATTAATGTAAAATAATAAATCAATGTTTCATTTTATAAATTAAAGCAATTATTTTTATGAAATTTGTTATTTATCAAGAAAAAGAAAAATGGTTTTACCATTTTATTACTTTTTTTATTATTCAAAGTTGTGAGAATAAGTAAGTTAATCTAAACTTATTTTTTTAATTTAAGTAATTTTGATTATTTGAAAACATTTTGCAAGAATTATAATATATTTATTACATATTTATTGCTTTAAAAGTGGAAATATTAATCATAATATGCTTTTGAAAAAAATAGAATATTATTCAGTATAAAAATGAGTATGAATTTTTGCACACATAAAATCTGTGAATTAAAAGAAAAAAAAAATGCCAGTCTTTCAAAAAACATTATATTTTCTTTCTAAAAATAAATAATGTTCAATGATTTCTGCTGTATTAAAAATAACTTTTTCGTATTTTTTTTTTCATTTTAATTTTAAATGTTTAAATAATTTCAATATATTAGTAATAGTTTATTCGTTTTCAGCAAGGCTTTAAAAAATTATTTCAAATTTTAATACAATTCAGCAAAACTAAACCAGATGATTTGCTAATCTTGGCATTAGCTTCATGTGCTATTAACTAACGTTGCAGGGGCTTGGCCATAAAAAGATCTTTTTTTTTTTTTGCTATATTACTGTAGCCTCATTTCCATGATCCACTTGCACCAGAATTAACTCTCCTGGGGAAACTAACTGGTTATTATTTGTGTTCGACTGTATCCTTGGAAAATCTAATTTATCTGAGGAAATAATGCGTTGGTGTCCAACGAGAAACAAGATCTCCAACTGTTAATACAATTCGGATGAGCTTTTGAGGTACTTATCTGGGATTGGCTTTCTTTTAATGGGATTGAATGATTGTGGAAGGATTACAAAGGTCCTAGCAGCAGAACGATTAAATGGAAGAATCTTTTCAATAGAAAAAAATCTCTAACTTGTTATTTATTAAAAAATTTTCACCCTCGCCAACAATCCAGTATGGCGGCGAGATGAAATCGTAACGTCATATTTTTGTATTTTGTAGTAAGCGTATTTGTGAACAGAACATGAAATTCTACATAACGTATGTTTTCAAAATGATTATGCTTAAGAATTAAAATTAAATGATTGGTAAAGGCTCATTAAATGAACGAGCAGCTAATAAGAATAGACGAATAATAAGAATTAGATGAGCGAAGCGAGTCCCTCCATTCCAATTAGATCACACTTTGTGAACAGTTTTATTCAAAATCTACAGTAGCTAGAAATATGAAATTTTGCATGCCCGCATAGAAATCCGTGTAGAAGTGCATATCATATTTTTAAACACTTAAAACTGTAAATTTTTATATATATTCGAGAAGTGAATTCTCGACTCTGCTTTCCTAGTCTTGTCCTGACGTTGTCAAGGGGGTTAGCGCGTGGTCCGTTGGGGCCTATCGCGAGTAGTAGTAGTAGTATATTTATTATGCAAATTTTCGGAAGTGATTTTAGCAGTGCCGCGAGTCTACTCAAAGTTGGGGTGTTTTTTTGCTAGTACAACGAAGTAGTCTCGATTTTGAAAAACGATAAATAGATTAATTATGGAAAGTACGATTTCAATTCTTTCTTTCAAGACCTTTTTTTTAAATTTTTTTAAAATGCTGTTTCCGCATTTCTTCGAGAACAGTCTGTTAACATTAATAAAATATAATAATAATTGCGTTCAACAAAATGCGGGCAAATCGGTACAGGCTTTGTGTCTCCATCAAACTAGTCGTAATGACTCTCTTGGCACCTGTTCAGGTGTTTATCAAAGTAGGTTCTTCACAAAATAGTTTTTATTACTGAATTGTGATCATTCAGGTGGTGTGTTCCTGTTTCGGTAAAAAGCACGCGAAGTTGTTTTTTGAAGTTGATTTAAAAACAGAGAATTAAATATTTAGCGATCAAAAAGCAAATTATTTTTGTCATCATTAAGGTAATTTTTACTTTGAATTAGAAGCGTAGGATACCAATTTTATGCGAATCACATATTTCTATTTTAAATACATAAACTTTTCGT
Organism: Thereuonema tuberculata; assembly: GCA_023159025.1. Taxonomy (NCBI): domain Eukaryota; kingdom Metazoa; phylum Arthropoda; class Chilopoda; order Scutigeromorpha; family Scutigeridae; genus Thereuonema; species Thereuonema tuberculata. The sequence goes on from JAFIDM010005346.1 coordinate 41,465,852, forward strand.
ATTAAAATAACAATAATAAAAATTCGTTCGACTGAAACTTTATCTAATTTACTTGGCTAATTTAATTTATAGATTAAACAATAAAACAAATATACATATTTTACAAAGTTTATCTGTTCTCATGATGCGAAGCACTTTAATATTACGAAAGACCATCAGCATCATCTTCGTTCTTTTTCCAGTTTTAAAGGTAACACTATAAAACTTTTAAAGTGTTTTTGGTGTCCAACAATGAAAATACTTTAAAACTTTATAAGAACACTTGTCTAAGTCCTGTATTTGTATCCCAAAAAGAAATGACAAAATTTTGGTTTCTGAGGGACTACATTTCCCTACAAAGAAAAAGAAATTGTAAATTATATTGAAATTTATCTGTAAATCAAGTTTCAGATTTTAAGAAATTTTTTTTTAAGTTGTTAATTTTTCTTTTCTTTCATCGGTTTAGATACAAAAAAAACACCTAAATATTATTATTTTCTTTATTTTTTTTTCTGTAATTTTTTAGAAAGAAAATTTGCTAACTAATATTAGCCAAATATTAGTTTGTATTTAGCTTAGAGCCGATATTTTTCAGCTTAACGAATATTTACAAATTATTTCTAAATTGTGTTCATAATGAACTTTTTGACAAATAATAGATAAAATACGTTAAAAATATAAAAAAAATGCAAATAATGTGATTCATAAGGATGTTAGCGTATCGGAAGGAATAGGAAAAATTAAGAATTTGTTCGAAAATGCGAGTGTTCTTATCTCTTCAAAACAAAAAAAAATACAAATAAAAACTATACTTTAAACTTAAATTCATTATTTTTTTTAATCTCTGAAAATGAATTCGGGTATAATTCAGGATAAATTTAGCTAGGATTTTTCGTTACTTGGTTTCTGTCTTTGGTTGTTTCGGTGTTTGTTACAAAAGGCGAAACACTAATGACAAAGCAAGGGAAATAAATGTGGCAATCGGTGATACTGCTTCTCATGGCTGTTAATGTTATCTCGGGGAATGATGAATATCCTACTTCTCGCTGGGCCGTTGTTAATTGGGGCCTCATTCCTCCCTCTCCCCCCCACATTCGCTGGGGGTCAGAGGTCACGTGATGGTTGCAAGTTTCCTCGAAGATCTCTCGCAGAAGTTAATCACTTCCCCTCTTAAACGACTCTTCTCCGTTCTCGTCTAACTTATCCCCCTTTTTTTTTAACAAACTGTAAATTTTCAACACACGTTCATATCAGTGGGGAAATATTAATTCTTATTTATCGGAATAACGTAATCTCAAAACGATAGTAATAAATTAAATGCTCTCGTACCTCACAACCTCAATCTTTTAGGAATAACCATAATCATTAAATTAAACTAGGTCTAATTAAAGTTAACAATCTAAAAACAATTGACGTCAGTACTAAAAGCAAAAAAAAAAAAAAAAAAAAATCAGTGTTCTCAAAATTAAAAATTATCTTTTTTTTTAAATCTTTCCTTTTTTCTGTTTGACCTTTTGTAAACAATTTTAGTTTCTGTAAAATTTTAGAAATCAGAAGCTACCATCTGTTCTATATTTCGCTAAGTAGACCTAAATTTACTATTTCCGTCTGTAAATGAAGGGAAAAAGACATTTTTTTTTCAATATGTTTGTTACCGGCAAATTAGAAAATTCGGTTTTGTGGAGAATGCATACGTATTTTATAAAATGCGTAAGACCTCTAGGAACAGTGGGAAATATTTATCATTACCTACTTGTTTAGGCATTGTTGACAGTTCATTGTTGAGTATGCTTTGGTAATGTAAACAATACCTAGGCAAAGTAGATAACAGCTTATTCATTTCCAACTTCGCTTAACAACGTCAAGCATTGTTTACATTTCATAGACATTCTCTACATTGTCTGAATTTACTTTTGATATATTGAATATTTAATTGATATATTTGATATATTGATTATTTATTGATGTATTTAATTTCAATATAACAAGCACGAAAGTTTGTTTGTTTATCTGTTTGAGTGTGTAAGTTATTTGTCTTGAAACAATGTTGCTATTTCTCAACTGATCTTTACCTTTGGCACGAAGTTTCCCATGCATCCCTGCATAATGCAAGAACAATGAAAACCAAGATTCGGACTACGGATGTAAAAAGGGGCAAACTTTCTTGAAGGATAAGCATATCTTTGAAGCCCCTTTAGTTGTAAACCACGAAGTTTCATGAGAGTTCTTTCATGAGTGTTACGAAAAGATGCGTATCCGACGAATTTTCGATATTCGGGGCCTGAGGGGGGGGGGGGGGTAAGATACTTTCTTGAAGGGTATGCTTACCTCCGAAACCGCTTGAGGTGGAAACGCGAAATTTGACATGTGTGTTCTTTGTCAAAATCAAAACTTCTTCAACGAATTTTCCACATTCCCGTTGTAAGGGATTTCAACGGGAAGGGGGGCGGGGCACCTTTCTTACAATCACGTCTTGAAATTCTTCAAGTTTCTACAGATCTGTGCAGTTTAAAAATAAATAACTGAAATATTATTAATTTAAAAAAAATATGAATTAATAGTATAGCAAAAATTTAATATTTGTATCCTTTTTTTTTGTAAATTTTTTAAATAAGATTTAAAGCTACAATGATTCCTGTGGCTTTAAATTATTGTTGACACTTGTTTCGCTCTTAATGCGCACACGTATATTCTTCAATTTACGATGTTATTTTTTTTTTTTGTTTTTTTTCCTTTTTCTTCGTTCTTTCCTTATTTTCTCGTTTAGTGTTATTTCGTCGTCGCACACACGGATAGAAAGTCATCTGAGGTAGGAATCCTCTCCTTTTGTTATAAGATGTGGCGTGTAATTGCATTGTGCATCTATTGTCATCATCGGAATACGGAGGTCTCTTGAAGAAGGTGCCGTTGATTGGTTAAGTAAGACCCGAGTACTCTACCTCGACAGCGTTTTTATCGCCGCCTCGGCCCCATTTCCAGAATTTGGCGTTGTCTCTACTGCGTTATTAGGGCGTCGCAGATGATGTTGGTGCTGCAGTATTGCAACTCGGTTTCTGCGTCTCCCTTATCATTATCTTGTTAACGCCAACTGTCTTGTAGAGAAGTGCCTCATCTCCATTCGCTTCGTCATTTCTGCACGAAGCTTCTCGATTCATTTGGCGAAGGGGACGATTGCCAGCTTTCTGACCTCCCGAGACGTGTGATGCATAGTCAGGTCAGAGGCAGTCGGTGTGTGTCTATATATTAACGGCAGTCTAACAGCGGTTGCGCATTTTCTTCCGAGCAAGCAAGCAGCAGTACACGATTCGTTACCCGTTATGGTCGCCCCGAAATTCGGAAATTATACTTATCGTTGGCAGGGCATTTCACGGGATGCTTGCGAAAACCCATAACTGGACACAGCGACCAAAGTAAAGGTTCACTCGCTCAGACCACGTTTGGCAGATAGGACCTTTAATGGTCACATTAAATGAAGGTCTCTTGTAAATCAATAGTACAACGAGCGAAAGTGTTTCCTTCCATTTCGTATAGTGTGCAAGTGAAAGCGTGTAAGGCTAGAACCGGGGTAGATGTTAATTCAAAACCCCAAACCTTGTAATGAAGAGATTTGAATTTAAGAGTGCGGTATCTTCCCTCGAGATGTACGTGTGCGGTCTCCAAACATTCAATCCAATAGACCGGCGGTAAGATAACTGTGGATGCCGACGAAGGGCGATTGGTTCCCGTTCAGTTCATGATAAGAGCTCCCTGCCAAAAAGACATGCGTTTAAAATTGAAACGGAAATTATTCAAGATCATTATTAAAGACAGAATTAGTAGACATGAAATTGAGATGAAATGTTGAAGAATCAACAGTAAAATTCAAGTTGTTTTGGAGTCGTATTTGCGATAACGAATGACAGCGGCTGAGGTTTTCTGCTTTTTAAATGTAACACTACAAGTATTAAATATAATTATAGTTGAAAAATTAGTTAGCAATTTGTATTTCAGTTTTATATTAATGTTCGAACATCAAAAAATAACTTTTTTCAAGCAAAGATATAAAATTTATTAAAATTTATAAGAAAATAATCGGTTTTGGTTAAAATTAAAGCTCCTGATGTCTGTTTTGTTCTCGAACGTCAACTGAAGGTAAGAAATTAATATCCACAGTTGCTACTAAGATTTCACTGGTGTCTTGAGCGTAAAATATCGCATACGAGTAATTCAACAAATACAGTAAGACCAGTACGGTAAAAAAAATTGTTGTATGGAAAACCTCAAGTTATTTTGAAATTTATTACAGGTAGGCGACTAAAAAGAAATATTAATTGAACAAGAGGATCACAATTACCGCTTTCTAATCGTGAATTTGTATTCCCATTTGGTTACAATTATCGTCAGCAATTATCATGCTTGATTTGTATCTGGTTATTACAGTATATACAGCTGTTTTACGCACAAGATTTACACTGCTAAGCTATTACTTACTCTGTGAATGACGTAATTACTGTAGTTTACACTGATCCCGTTAACTGGCGCTGTGCCAGTTGGTGCTGTGCTGAGTTTTACGCTTCTGGTATAAGTATCAGACGCCTTATATTCCCGGTTTGTCCGTCCGTCTGTGAACAAGTATCATTAAATTCTCATTAGCTCAACAATCACAACAATCGCAACAACTGCGCCTTTTCATTCGCAGCAGTCACATTTATAATAATAAGTTATATTAATAAACAACTGGGACTCACACATAAATTAATTTAAAAAAGGTTTATGCTCTTGCTGATGATGGGGAATATGTTCCTCGAAACTATCCTGTCCTAGGAACTTTTAATGTATTGTATAACTCAAATAACATCTCTCTAACGACCAAGAAAAGACTTGTACAGAGTCTGGTCTTTTCTGTGTTCATCTATGGATGTGAAAGTTGGACAATAAAGATACGAGACAAAAGACAGATTGATGCCTTGGAGATGTGGTGCTGGAGAAGAATGTTATCGATACCATGGACAGCTCGAAGAACGAACAAATCAATTTTGGATGAAATCAAACCGGACATCTCACTCGGTTCTAGGATCACCAAATTACGTCTTGCCTACTTTGGACATATTATTAGACGTGATAGATCTTTAGAGAAGGACATTATGTTGGGAAAAACAGAAGGCTCTAGACGAAGAGGAAGACCAGCAACCAGATGGCTTGACACTATTACAACTACGACAGAAATGACCCTGGCCGATCTTTGTGAACTCGCACGTAATCGTTCTTCCTATAGATCGTTCATCCATCAGGTCGCCAAGGCTCGGAATCGAGTGAAAGGCCGTGATTGATTGATTGATTGATATATTTTTAGCATAAACCTTTTTTTAAATTAATTTATGTGTGAGTCCCAGTTGTTTATTAATATAAAATATAATTAAAACACACGTTAAAATCTTTTTAATTATAATAATAAGGAAATTAAAGCAGTAATTCAACATAAATTAGGTATCGGAAGCCGTTGCGAAGCATTGCGATTGGTTTACTAATCGCTATTCCTACCTTTTTTTAAGATGAAGCTTTTATTTCTTAACACAGGCAAAATAAAATGCAAAAAAATTGAATATTTGTTAGTTATAACATTTTTTTTAGTGAAAATACATTAAAGAAAATTTTTCTTACGTTAAAATACTAAAATGATGGCTTGTATTAAATAAGAGGCTAGCACATGAATTTCCTTTAATTTATTTTTTAATGTGTATTTCTTGTTTTTAGTTTAGATTTGTGGAGGTATCATATTTTTTTTCTTATCAAAAAAATAAAAACTAATTTATTTACAAAAGAATGTGCCAATATTTTTATTTCATTTGAATATGAAATGATTCTATCTTGTTTTTGTAATTTGTCTTCCTATAACTTCACACAAAGATGTCGAAACCTGAACCGTTAAACGGATTGCTTTTTGTTTCCAAATGGTTATCATCTTTGTAAATTTTACTTATTTTTAAAATTTATAAAAATGATTTTTTTTTTAAACTCCTCGTTCTTCCTTCCATCTTTCATTGCAATTTTTGCGGAAATTGGTTGTGCTTTTGACCGCATGTTTTGAGTCCGAAGACGGGAAATTTAATCGGAAGCGAGCTAAGTGCTGCTGTCCAAGCCCGCCATCTATTCCTTCCATTTAATTAACCTTAACTTGTAAGGTTTCCGCGAGGGGGATTTTTAATTTCGACGCTTATCTGAGCATAAACGGATGACGGTCATGTCCAGAGACCGGGGGCTTAATATCTCGTTCTAAAACTACTCCTGGGAATCCAGTGGCCAAACTCTAGAACAACATGAATTTCCTCCGTTGGATTAAGAGGCTCTTCTGGCGAAAAACATTTTTGCTGTCCGGTTTTCGATGGCAGTCGTACTTTTCCGACTGAAACCGAGGGTGAGCGGGCGTTCTGTTTCAGTTATTTAAGGAACACAAACGGAAGTGTATTTCTTTTACATACAGACATTAAAAACTTTCTTAACTAATTCGTTTATAATTACGGTTTTATTGTAGGAAATATGCATTTTAAGAAACCATATCCTGTTGTTCAAAAAGCGGAGGAATGGGTCCGGATTTTGATCTCCGGCATTTAAATGAGACCCCAGAGTCAACGGAAGAACAAGAGTTCCTATCTAAAAGAATGCTAGCTCTTCCAGATCTGTCTGTGCGCAATGCACTTCCGTACGCACTTTCTCTGTGTTTGCAAAATACTCTTAATTTCTGGGAAAATAGAAATAATTTCTACAATAAAATGTTTGCGACAGGAATCGACCTTCCAATCTTGTGATCCGAAGTCAGATGTCTTATCCATTAGGTCACGGGATTACATTCAAAATAATTGTTTAATATCTCTTACCAGCCTCTCTGTGTGCGGTGTGCGTGTGTGTGTATGTGTGTGTGTGTGTGTGTGTGTGTGTGTGAGAGACGCAAAGAGAGAATAGCAAAAAAAAAAAAAAAAAAATCTTAAATTTTAATCTAGGCGGCTAAAATTAATATTTCAATGTTCAGGCGCAGGCCAGACATTAGATGCAGAAGCTCGCCCTCAGCGACGAACTGAAGAGTCGTTAGAGACATTTCTCGACATGAAGGAAGAAATTACAAATGACGGACAAATACTCTATCTTAACTAAAAGCCGTCACATTGTTATCCTGTCATTGTTGACGGGGCGAATATACTAGTTTTTTTATTATATTCTTAAAACTTAAGAAAGATGACAGGTATTAGATCCTAAGTATATAATCTTACAAAAAAACAAAAAAATCTCATTAGGGTTTCAAAAGTATTTGTGGGTTTTTAATTTTGAAGTGTTCATGTGCTTCTAAAGATAGCCAGCCTTTGTTGTTAAGTTATGTTATGCTATATTATGTTATGTTACGTAGTGAATGTGGGTGGCAGAGAAGCCAAGCACTGCGACTGGAGGTCTATTGTACTTTCCCACGGAAATATGGACAGATGGAAAGAAAGACTGAGAAAATATGGTGAGAGAAGTGCAGGGGAAACGGGAGAACCCCGAGAAAACCTGCCCTGCGCGGATCGTCCACCATCACGAAACCCACATGAGAACCGAACCCCGGTACAAGCCAGCCTTTAAAGTACTTAGATGACATTGAGGAAAGTTGACATTTGAAAGTAACTGGATGAATATCAAAGGTTATATTTCGCAATTATTATTAAAATAAAGATGCATACAAATAATCACTGGATAAACAATCGGCCTTTCTTCGGATAAACAATCACTACTTAAAGTTAGTTTTTGATATTTTTGAACCTGGACAGTCCTGTGTATTAATGATTAAATTTCATTTATCTGAGAATTTACTCAAATGTAGTTTTATTACATCCGTGAAACTTAATTTAAGTGCGTACAATTCAACTACAATTCAGTCAATTCATTTGACATTTTAGTAAGACATGGTCTTTATGCAAATAGATTCTTATACACATTTAAGCAAAAAAATCCGAAGCATTTACATGTATTTAGCTTAAGTATGAATGTGATACAATTTAAATGAAATTTGAAAATAAAAATAATTCAGTAAATCACTTGAGTTTCATCTTTACGGCAGTTATATTTTTTAATTAAAATCATAATTCTGTAAATAATCTATATCGCAATTGTCAGTTCAGTATTTCTCCGCTAGAGGGCCTTCGATTTTCTACCTTTTTTTTATTATTATTATTTTCTCTTTGGTTATTATGTTCCTTTTTAATATTTCGTTTAACTTCAATGAAAAAGAATATCCTCTACTTCTGAAACTCTTTTTTTCTTGGTTTATCTTAATCTCTGCGTCATCAACCATTGCATTTTATCAAGAGAAAATTCCTTCTGTTTAATTTATCAACTTCAGATACATCGCGTGAGTGATCAAAGTGGGTGGAATTTTGCTTGGTTCGTTGGATCCAATAATTACTACATCGTTTTGGACCATTTCTTGTATCCATGCCCCCCCTCCCACAATGCGACCTCTTTTTCTTTCTTTTTTTTTTTTTTATCTTCGCCTTCTCTTTATTATAACAACCCCTCCCCTCTTCCGATGGTGGAATGGACCCGTCCAATTAGCGGTAGTCATCATTGGAGAGGCAGGGAATTGATATTGTACGTAACTCTTCCAACTGTGGAGCTTGGTTCTTTTTTTTTTTTTCTTTCTTCTTTTAATTATTTTAATGATATAGTCTTACTCTCTCAGTGTCGCTCCAGGATTCCAACCTGGAATCGATAAGCCCTAAACGAATGACGTCGATTTCCAAATGGACTTTGGAAATTACACAGTACAGTCGACGACAATAGCTCTAACGATTTGGACGGAGGTATTAATTATTTTGGCTGAAATGCCCCTTCATTTTGTTTGATAGTTTTCGCAATCTTTGTTGCCTTCGTTTCGCTTCCTCCTCTTCGTACCAAAGTTTATCTGTCGTTTCGTTTCCTACAACGTACATTCGACACTCCTACATCCTCGGCAACATCATTAGTCTCCGATGCATCATTGCTGACACAAATATCAGCGACCTCCTTTTTTGCCATTAGATTGAAAATATCATTGCCACAGAGACTGATTGCTCTAAAGGAAGAATGGTTCGCTCCTGAATGGAAACTTCACTTTTATTTGCTTAGCATTCAGAAATTTAGTCTGAGAGTGCAAAGCTAATTGACTGGAGAGTTTTATTCACTCCTATTTTTGGCAACGCAAATATACGATATCTGAGCAAAGTTTAAAATTTTTTTTCGTGTAATTCTATCATGTTATCTCAGCAAATATGGAACATTATAAATCGCTTTCTTCGATAAACCTTTGAACATAGATTTATATGAAGTAAAGCTATCGCAACAGACCTGGTTGTGCGCGAGAGGTTTAGGCTCTCAGCGATTCTCGACCAACGGGACTAGTTAGGGTCGGATGGTCAGCCAGACGTTCGCCCGCCTTAACCCCCGGATATGAAGCTCAGCACATATTTGACAGAGGGCTAGGTGAACCCTAGGGTCCGTCTGGATAGGTTTATATATAAAAAGATTACAATAACTCTTTCTGTTATTTATATTAGAGCCCATTTTCATGTTTAGTTAAAATTGAAGATGTATTAATATATAGATATGTACAGTCCGTTTACGAATGGCAGATCTACCATTTCGGGACGATTTGACTCCGCAGAGGGATGATGCGCTGAGATGGATACTTTCCTAAGAAATTCTTTTGGACATTTTCGCTTTTAAGAAAAAAATAATGTGGAGCATTTTTGCAATAGTATTTATTCTTTCCATAATTCTTTCCCGAAAAGAACGCAGCTACTAGTAAACTAAACCTACAAAAAGTAAACATCCCATCTTCCTCGCCCCTATTTGGAAGAAATCGAAGGAGACCTGACGCATGCGCAAAAGCGCTGAAGGCTCTCGTAAACGAAAACGGACTGTAGTAAAAACTGAAACGTTTTTAGTCGTTTGTTTGTTTTTTACATTAATCCCTTCATACATGATTGGTATGTAAAAATTTATTCTAGCAATAGCTATAGTAATATATATTTATTGTTGTTGATGCCGGTACGCACCGAAGTGCGAGCTTCATATCCGAAGCATCCGTGTTCCAGGGAGCGCTAGTGTTCCCAAGATGGCGAACCCCTAGCAGACTCCTGAGAATTTCAAGGGAAAGATACTGGGGTGGTTTCCCGTGGCCTTCCCCAGGTCGCCATTAAGGAATGACGTCAGACCGAAGAGAAAGTGAAGAAGAGGCTGGACAACACAGGAAAGGAAATTGAAACAGCCATGCCACTGCCGGGATTCGAACCCAGGTACTGGCGCACTGGCCGCCATGGCAGACCGCCGAATATATATTTATTATTGGTATGTAAAAATGTATTCTAGCAATAGCTATAATAAAGAAAAAGCAGCAAATCCTAAGGTTTAAGTTAAAATAAACGCAGAAAAATTATCGAATTGGCTAAAACTAGTTAAATCAAAAAAAAAAATAGTAAAAAAAAAAAAAAAACTGAGAATATTGTGCTATAACAAATGATTATGTCTTTGATATAAGGAGGAATTTTTTATGGATCTCAGTTTAAGGGAAGTGGAAGATTTGTTTTGGGAAGGGGAGTAACTCCATCTCACATCGAACCGAGAATTCCCCAGGCAATGCGACAACGTTCAATCAACTATTGAAGTTTCAAAAATCAAGGAGAAACAGAAGAACAAAAAACACAACTTTTGAAAACCTAAAATGAGTTTTAAAATTAAAAAAACATTGATTTGAAATAACAAATGGATTTAAAAACATAAAGAATTAAGAAATAATTAAAATCAAATCAATATGTTATAAACATTGCAAAAGCTATTCACCTAAATTTGGACTTAATTTCTATTATTCTGAAGATCTATTGTTCTAAAGATCTTAAATAATATATAAGACCTTAATTTTCCTTATTTTAATTTACATTTATAAGTTCTAGTTCCTTATTATTATTTTTATTATTATTATTATTTGTAACATTCTATTACATAATAATGTACTGCAATTAATAATATATAATAATGTACTTCAATTTATTGGTAGGAATTTAGTTTTTAAATGCTTACTATTGGGAAATTACTTCGGTGAAAAGTATTTCGGTGCAATTAATTGCCAGTATTGAAAATGGAATGTAATTTCAGCATTCCGAAACATGTATGCTCATTTGTTGATAAACGTATTTTATTTTAAATTTGTGTGTCTGCCTTTTTCTTTTAGTAAATTATTTGAACACATGTAAAATGTTTTAATAGTATTTCGTAAATTTGATTTATTTATTCTCGTTGATATAAGTTTTAGTGAAGCAGTTCTTTTCCCAATAACACCTCTATAAGATGTTCATGATATAATCCGTGGAAGAAGAAAAAAATTGCATTTTCTTATTAAATGTCGGAGTATACAGTATTTTACATCCAATTAAAATAGCATAAGTTCATAAAGTTCAAGTTCATAAAAAATTAATATACCGGGAAGTGTTTATAACGAATAAACAAACTTTACAAAATATAAATCAGATAATGTATTATTTGCAGAGTTTTTTTATTTTATTTTGATTTGATTTCAAAATGTATTTAGGAATTTTTATCACTTGAATTGGAATGAAAATTGATCATTTCTTTAATGGCTTTATTATTGGAATTTGGCTGGAATCTAGAACGTTGGAATTGAAACTGCGAAAACGATTCTTGGAATCAGAAATCTTTCTACATTCGAAATCGTTTCCAGACACGATTTCAAGAGTATGTTTTCAATTATTATTTCTATTTTAGAAGTGAAAAGCCCCGAGAATATTCTAGAAGGGAGGAAATCGAGTTTCCAGTGGTAGTGGGTAGATAACCATTCTTTTGGGTTCGTATCTGTTCCACCTCTTCTCCGTTTCTGAATCGTTCCATATTAATCAGTCCAAATGAAAGGGGGTTGGATTCATTTATCACCGGGCCTCGTGACAGCTTCCGGTCGGAGAAAGCGTGCGTCGCGCTGGCCATTCGGATTGGCAGGGTGGCACCTCCAGGCGACGGCGGCCGGTCGAAGGTCACGAGATCAGAGTCTAATCGGGTTCAGAATCGAATTTATAGCCGCGGTGCTAAACACGCCAAGAGAATGGAGAAGAATTCCCCCCCCCCGTTTCTGTCAAGATGTCGGTCGCTATCTGGAAGATGGTCATCACTTAATAGAACGCTCCCAATAATGACCGAATTAGCGAAAATCAGATAATACAAGCAATTTGGAAAGCTGCTTCATCTGTGTTAAGTGCAATTTGCTTATTAAATTTTGCAAATGTAAAATTAACATTGAATTCCACTAGGATTTCCCATTTGGCAATGAACATCGCATTCGTCGTCGTATATCTTCATATTTAGAATACAAATTGAAGAATAAAAGTTAATAAAAAATTGATAATCCAGTTTAACATATAAAAGAAATGTTCCAAATATTTTTTTCAGATTTCTAATTACATCTTTCGAAATACAGAGTGAATATTTCATAAAGAACAATGGGTGAGACCAAATTGTTTACCAAGTGAACATCCTGGAACAGCTGTTTCACGCTCTTTGGCGATCATCAGCCAGGACCACTCACCAGTAATACAACAAGGTCTCCGTACTGAGGTAAATGATCATCGGCAGCGCTGATGATCGCTACAGAACGTGAAACAGCTATTCCAGGATGTCACTTTGGTAAACAATTTGGTCTCATTCATTGTTCTTTATTAATAATTTAAATGCGCAGATTGAATTTTTATGCTTTTAAAAAATTCATTGGTGCTGTTGGACTGTTGGCACATGAATTTTCTCATTATATTTTCATTAGTGAGTTTCTTATATGTCATTTTTTCTTTTGAGGTACCACTGCGCTACCGATGAATATTTAATATATTCAGGGTACTTCTTATAAACCTTAAATTTTTAGGTATTATTTTCACATTATTATTAATTAATGAAAATGCTTTTGTTATCAGTTTACATAATTTTTTTGTTTTAATGCATCCGTTTCTTCCCGCCAAAAAAATTAATTTAAAATTAGTCCAAATTAAATATATTTTTTTTACTGTTAAACTTCTTTTTCTTTTTATTTGAATTTAAATTCTGTTTTGGAGGTCAATATTAAGAGTAATATGTTTTTAATTAAACTGATTGAATTCTTGAAATTCTGGAACAGATTAAAATTAATCTTATAGGAGGTCTTCATTAATTTTTTCTATTTTCTTTCCTTTTTGTTTTTGCGATAAAATGAAGCTAAAGGAAGATAATGATAACAAAAGCATTCATCTGACCATTTAATTGGAAATAAAAAATTTTATTTGTTTGTGTTTTAAAGAACGAATGTAAAAATAACAACACAGAAGGAATTAACAAGTTTTTTTGTTTAAGTCGTTTACATATAAATTATTATATTGTTGCTTTTTTTGTTTGTTTTACGTCTCAGCAACTTTTTTTTTTCTTTTTTCTTTTTATAAGAAATAATAAGGCTACACAATTTTTGTTTGCTCCCAAACCGATGGAATTTTAATTAAAAATCTACTTTATTGCATTCCTTCTCATTTTTTTTTTTTTTTATAGAGGAAGGAAGTTATTTTTATTTTAATTATTTTTTTATTGTAGATTAATTTTGAAAAAAAAAAAATATCATTGATGGCATTTTTAAAATTAAAAACTTCTCTTTACACAGATTTCTAAAATTTAAAATAAAGGAAAAACTATATAATATCTTAAAACAATTTAACGTGAGGTTAAGAATACAGATAATTACAGACCAATAACGCGTACTTTATATATAATAAAAATGAAAAATAAAGCAGTGACATGTCTCAGATATCCGTTAAATCGGTATCATCTTCAGAATTCTGAAGATGGTTACCGATTTAACGGGTGCCTGAAACATGTCACTGTTTTATTTTTCATTTTTATCGTGTATAAAAGGTGCGTTTATTAGTCTTTAATTATTTGATTATACCTTTCTATTAAGCTAAAGTCAATAATTTCAATTAATAATAAATTTAAAATTAACTACAGTATAGTTACAATACATGCCAATAGCTGAAGTGATAAGGGATTTTTGTTTTTTTCATTCATTGGTTGTCTTTTCCGCTACAGACCCATCGTGGAGTTCACAGAACTCGGTAAAATAGGGATCGGGTTTATTTACCGGTGTTGAAACTGTCTAATCTCTTCCAAATCCCTTTGCGAGGAAATGTTAGGAACACTGGCGTAACGAGGTGTGCGAGATTAGGGGTTAGAACCTCCTCTCCCCCGAGTTGTATCCGAAAAGACATAAGAATTTTTTTTTTTGTTTTGGTTCGACCATCTTAACCCCTCCCATTCCGAAATCTTGGGAACGCCCATAGCTTTTGACCCATCTCGGCTTGTTGTATGGTCTTTAAACTGATAGGATAATTTCCTTACAGTTAGTAAATACACTTAAAACGCATTTTACAGGTCTGTGAACAGTAATCATTTTCGTTGTTAAATTTAGAATTTAAAATGCTTTGAGATAATGCTAAATTATTTCACCTATCAATAAGTTTGGTTTGTATCTATCTATATTAAATGATGTATTAAGTTTTGAAATTTCTGGGCACGAAATATTGGGCGAATCCTGCTGATGATGGTTAAGAAACCAGAAGCAACTGTCCTGGATTCCCGGTATCAAAAATACTAAAAACAGCTCAGTGAATCCTTACTTTATGTGCGTTTATGGTTTTTTTTATTGTGATGTTACTTTGAAATTTCTGTTATTATCTTTATTATTGATATAGTCATGTTGAAGTTCTCTCTTCGAATTGGAAAGAACTTTAGAATTCTTCAGGAGATAAGGTAGCTTTGTAGTATTATTATTTTTTTCCCTATTAGCGAATGAGATTGTAAGATTCAGCTCATGTTTTTACGTATTTATTTTGCTTAAATTTTTATTGTAGAAGTTGTTCATAGAAGCTTAACAGTTAAAAAATAATAACTGTAAGCTAATTACTTGCGGTGATAAAAAAAGGAAATGCTTCTTAAACTTCTAGGCAAAATTGCGTCTAGGGTCAGCATTACGCTCAACTACCTCAAGTTCAGTAGGACTTCCATTCCTCAATGAAATTGGATTGGGTAAATCCCATAGATGTCTTCAAGGAAATTAAAAAAAAGAAAAATGTGCTTGTGAACCAGGCTTCACAAGTAGAAGATTTATTTTTTCTGAATATTTATTTCTTTAACCCTGATTCAGAATACCTGGAAAGGTATTTTCTGATTTTTTAATTTTAGCTTATTGCTGAAAAAAAAATGGTTTTGTTTGTTATTGTCAACTGCAAGGACTTATTTACTGTTTGACTTCCTCAAATGATGTGATCTTTTTTTCTTTTTCACATCCTCTTAATATCCAACCACCGCAATTATTTGTTGAGTCAAATTCTGTTTCCGCTTCAGTGCTTTAATGATGTACGGACCCTTGTGTCGACACAGACACATGTCTGATAAACGCATATCTCGGCTAGGAATCCGTATAATTTTTGAAAATAGCCAGCCTATCAATTACTCAGATGGCCTTTTGAGGTCGATGGGGTTTTTTTTTTTGCATGGTACACAAATAGCATTCAAGAACTTGACTTTCACACATTACTATTTGTTTCTCCACTAATGAAAAGGTCGTGTATTATATTAGGACTCCATTACGCAAGTAGATATAGAGTTTAGCCTATGTGGTTCGACTCGCCCATCGACAAAAGTATTCATGAAATATTCATAATCTTGTACGAGGGAATGAACTTATTCGGAAAGAATGTTGGTGGGACAAAAAAAAATGATAAAATCTTTACAGGAACACATTTCCTTCCTTAAAACAAATTATAATATTGCGTTTTCATTGTATGAGCTGTTAAGATAAACACTGCAGTTGATTATATGTATTGTTAGCGCTTTCACAGTTATTCTAATCGAAAACTGTTTGTCATTTAATACCATTAAAGAAAAAAAAAACACTGAAAGTAGATCAGAATTTTTCTATTAATTAAAATTTTGGGATTATTAGTGATTAGAACTTGTTAATTATTGGTTTATGGCAATATTAGATAATTATCTATTTCCTACAAGAGTCGTTTATAAACGAATCCTTTTACGTAACGGGATTTTTAACTATTATTCAATTCATTTGAAAATAAATATAAAGAAATATATAAATAAAATAAATAAATATGAAGAAATTGTAATTTGATTTGCGTCCATTTTTAATTCTGTTGTTTGGTTTGCCAATTTTAATTGTTATTAATTACTACTAATTTAGAATTGATAAAATATAATCAAACTGCAAATATTGCAAATATATTGCAAATATCAGTTTGCAATATTTAAGCGGTGAAATGAATAAGAATTTTCACCTAGGTATTCAAATTATGTTTCGTCTATTTTTTGAAGGTTCTTAACAAGCAAAGTAAAAGTATTGAAGAAAAAAAAGGGGAGGGGAGATTTTAGTGATGATAAAATCGGTTGAATAAGTTCTATTCCTTTATATTTCCATCTGTTTCTAGCTTAACCACTTGATAAGGTCTATTGGACTATAATGGCCGAAACGTTGTTTTTAATTGTATACAGTGCCTTATTATGACATTTTAGTACGTTCCTATTTTTAACCTAATATTTCAACGCACGTAAAATTTAATCGAGTCTTAAAAGATGTTATTTAAATCTTTGTTGTAACTTTACTTGTTAGTGCCAAAGGTATCAATCTTTGGTTTGGCGTCATTTGCGAATGGTTGTGTGGTTAATGGGTGGGGTTGGTTGTTTTGTTTTTTCATGGCTTTGTTCTTGGGGGAGAGTTGGTTCGTATTATTTGGTCAGTAGGGGTAATTGTGGGTAGGAGGTGGAGGAAAAAAAGTCGTATTTCGTAGTAATTTTTGAGTAATTGAGTAATTTTACTGTGGCGTTAAGTAAGACATTTATTCCTATTCTTATTTATGTATAGTTTTTGATTTTATAGACTGTTTTTGTAGTTACAGTTATAGGCCTAGTAATTACGTATCCTAGTATCCTAGTATACGGTAGAATACCTACAATTCTTAATTTATTCTTGTGTTTTAATACGGAATAGTTCCAAAGCAACCTCTCACCTAATCTATAATATCTGTCAGCGGCGTATCAAGGGAAAGATGAATGCAAATTGGTAGGGATTGTAAACACCCCAACACCCACTCCAATGCATTGGAAAATAAAAGAAATCTTGGATTTTGGGTCTTTTTTTTATTTTTTTATTTTTTTTTGATTGAACAGTTACGACCTTCGTAATGCCTTCTCATTCTCAAATCTGGCTACAACTGTAATGTCTGTCGTTAAACTTGATACGAGGACCCATAATATCGGGTGAAAACAATCAGCTCGAGATATAAATTACTGAAGGGGGAAAACTAAAATCAACGGGAATAACCTAACAGACTTTAGACTTACGAAACCTATACTACACATTACATTTTCTCCCAGGGAATAAATATGATTTGGATTTTCTAGTGTTTCTGTGTGATACATATATCTTACAAATATATATGCCTAGATAAGGATTACTTTTATGTGTTCTACTGTATACGTAGAACTTCTCAAATACATTTTTGTGAATTGTATATTTTTAGAGCAACTTCGGATTTAAGCTCAGTATCCGGATTAGATTAAATAGAAAACGAAGATGACACATTGTTTCATTCTTGTTTGGTTTAGGATTAAGATAAAAACACCATCTTTCGGGTAAAGAAGTTGTTCTTTTTATTTCTGAGTCTTAATTTAAATAAATTAAGTGAAGAAGGAAATGGCAAATATTTCTTTGATGTTGTAAAGTTAAAAATCCTTGTTTTAAGAGTTTGTTGTCTGTTGCTGTCCGGGGGTTAATTCCTACTTTAGATCCCTTTTCATGTTTGTCTACATTTTTAAGTTTGCGCGGGCGGTGGCTGTTTTATCAATTGCCTTCCAGTTGCTCTTCATGAGATTATTGTTGAAAGTGTTTCTGATTGGAAATGGCCGATAACAACGGGGATGTGTGCAACCCAGAGATAGTAAGTCCTCCTTGTAGTGTTTGGTGGATTAGAGGTCAATTTTGTTCGCTGTCAACCAGTGCTCGCCAGTAATAAAGTGTTGTTGGCCGACGCACACCCTCTGGCCGACCGCTTTGACACAGAGTGCGCCTGCTCTGAGTGCGAGGAGGCCCCCGCACTCCCCCGGGAAGTGGGGATTTCATCAGTGGACACAATGCACGGTGTCGATCGGCAAATCCCATTGATCAATCATACAATATACACACTTAGAACAGGCCGATACAGTCATTAGAGCTCGAGGCCTTTATAGATCTACTCGTTAAATAATTTAACGTTTCGCTTAAATATTTAAGCTTCGACCGCCGCATTTGCTTTCAATTGCTTCCAGCATTTTTCCTTAATTTAATCACGGGATTAAAGAGGTTAACACCTAGGGATAAAGCCGAAACGTGACAGATTTAATAATCCGAGAGCCAAGGAACATAAAGTATCAGTTGGTTTGGTGTCTAGTGACAATTCTATTAAGCTGAACACGAATCACTCGGATCACTGCTCTTATATATAATAATTTTTTTTTCCAACGATAACGAAGATTCGTTCATTGCAGAATCACCAACAGACTACGCAGTATTCTTTTCAATACAAGAAATTCAAGGAATTACATTCATTAAGAGCACTAATATGATTAAGTAATAATTACTGTCTTTTTTTTCTGTATTTAAGTATGAATATAATTTGTAATCTAATTTTTGATTGTTAACGTATTGAATGTTATAATGAAGTTCGTAATTGTCAGTTTAAATTCAATATTCAGTTAAATTAGATTAAATTACTAAACAATCAAAGCGTAATGTTTCCCTAATTAGCAATTGATAATTTTCATTTTTTTTATTAAGGAGAGACGGAATGCCAATTAATACAGTAAAAATAAAAAAATATTTTTTTTTTATTGACATTAAGAGATTCTTTAATTTGATTTGTTAATTTAAATGCTATATTATTAGATTAGAAGTTTATAAAAATGCAATATATGCATATACACTATCCGCCCACCTTATTAGGTACACCCCTGCTTGCGCACAAATGCTATGTCGCACAACAACTCTTCAAGCCAGTGGGGCAGTGTCTTGATGTGGGGGATATTTTCCTGGTACACGTTGGGTCCATTGATACCTCTGGAGGCACGTCAGAATGCGTATCTAAATATCGTAGCTGACCAAGTGCAACTGTACATTTTAACAGTTTATTCTCATGCAGATATTTCCGGCAGGATAACGCGCATCAGTATGGGATGGTTTGAGGAACATGACGATGACTTTTCCTTGCTGCAGTGGCCCGCTCAGTCCCCGGATCTCGGCCTGATTGAAAATTTATGGGATTAGCTGAAATGGGTTGTTCGCTCCAGGCCTACTTTTCCATCAAATCTTCAGGAACTGCCTGGTATACAATACCTCAACAACGTTTTCAGCTTGTAGAATCCGTGCCTCGACGAATTCAGGCTGTTTTGAGGGCTAAAAGAGGCCCAACACGCTACAAGGTAGATGTACCTAATAAAGTGGCCAGACAGTGTATATACACACACATACACGTATTCTCTAAAGATGTCAATTTCTTTATTTATTTTTCAAAGATAAAATGACGTAATCCCCTGTGAGAATGGAAAATAGAAATAATTTTTACAATGAAACGTCCGCGACGGGAATCGAACCTGCAACCTTCTGATCCGAAGTCAGACGTTTTATCCATTAGGCTACGGGGACTACAACTCACTTTATATTGTTCTTTGACTTACCGGTACGTTTCCTTCCCCTTCCCCCATCAATAATGAAAATGACAATTAGAACTATTAATTGCCGAAACTTTGCAATATTTTAAATACAATATTCTTACTTAACCAAATTCTGTGTGATACAAAAAAAAAACAAGCGTGTACAGGGGAGATGGCCTAGTAAAAAAAGAAAAAAATATATAATTTCCTATATTCTTCACATCATAGAAAGGCAATGTAAGAACTTGACGTAAATGTCGGTTTGGATTTTTTTTTATTTTTGTAAAAAAATAAACAATAACAAGCAAAATTTAAATTGTCCTTTCCATTATCGTTCAGTTGCAATTATCCAAAAGCAAAAAAAAAAAAAAAAAAAATCAACCAAAAAAAAGGTGACTGAAAATGTTTAGAGGTAGATAAATAAATGTGCAAAAGCTGGAAAAAAGATAAAGTTTTCGTTTTTTAATTTGTAGCAAAACACGTTCTTTTGCTTCCGGTGCAGCAAAACCACCCAGTGATTCGTTGTGGTGGGTCGTGGGCTGGGTTAAATTTGATTAGAAACTAAGTGACTTTTTTCTGGTCATCCCAGGCCAGAATCTTCCAATAACTATTTACCGGAAGCACTGCGTCTTTTGCCCGATCAGGAAAGTAATGATAAGGTTTTCGAAGTGCTGGTACGCTTTAAGCAAAGGATTGGATTTATCAAAGGATTACTCATGATGGATGTTCTTTTGTCTTTTTTTTAATTGTCCTCGCCCTTTGGGTCAGTCACCTTTGTCATTTTTTTACTTTCTGATTTTATTTCACCCTTTGCTTCCAGAAACAAAATGGCTCCAGGCCTCTTGTACACTAATGAAAACGTTCTCTGGCCTGTGGTGGTTTGTGGGTAATTTTTTTTTCTCTTCCTTCTTCTTTTATCCTTCATTTTCCTCTTCTAGTATACGTTATTGGATTAACATTTCGTCGCGGCGTTTAATATGCGAACGTCTCTCCTCGGACGGATATTACAGTAGCTCCGCCCTAGGAATGCTGGGCCGCCCTAAGCGACATCTACCGGCGGATAATAGCCCTTTGCGTTCGCAGACTCAACATTTAGCGGGAGAAAATTTTTGCGAGAGATGCCGCCTAACAGAGGGGAAGAAAAAAGGAAAAAAAAAGTGGAACGGCCAGTGTAATGCAAATGAGTTTTAACAATTTGGATGTCATGGTTAGTGAGGACAATCATCTCTGATCCTAATAGTACGTTTGCATTTTTCGCTGTCTTTTCGGGAAACGACGACAGTAAACACGCTTTCAAATACAGACTGATGTTGGCAGGGTTGCAAGTGGTGGTTACGGAATTTATAAAAGGCATTTCCCTCACGAAAGCAGCTAATGATGATCTCTCGTTTTATTATAAAATTATAGGACTTTTTTTTGTTAATCTTGCATTCATTAAGTCTTGCGTTTTCGACGGCAATGAATCTCACGAATCATGTATGAATATTTTTCTCGTTGATCACAGAATTCAAACAGACTCTAAATTAAGAATGAATTCGACATTTTTTTTTTCTATCTCAAAAGCACGATGACATTTCGTTAGGGAAAAAGAAAAGCAATTAATATTAGGTTAAAGCTTTTCATTAAAGAATTTAAAAAAAAAAGATGAATTTGTAATGACATTTAAATATTAACAAGATAGGAAGAACATGATGATATTACACGCGTTAATCTGCAACCGTGGATTAACATGAAAAGTATTTTTTGTGTTATTAAGACGTATAAGATATTTATTTCAATAATAATAATAATAATAATAGTAATAAAAGGTTATTATTATTATCGATTGATTGAATTATTATTATATTCAATCAATTTTCATAAAAAAGTTTCATGGAAAAAGATTTTAAAATTTTCTTATTTGCTCAGTAAGTTGTTAGTTAAAATATATAGTTGTTTTTAAGTCAAATAATTAAAGATGTCAAAAATGGGCTAATTTTGACCAAACCCAACTAAGATTTGATATCTACCAGTAATGTTAAAATGTATTTAAAAGTTGAGATTTTATTTCGGAGGGATTAAACACAGACAGAACTCACTGAAGTGAAAGTTATATTTCTTCGTATTGGAAAAATTTCTTACTGAAAATTTTATGGTTATTTACTATCTTTAAGATTAAAGAATTGAAACTTCGGCTTTAAAATAAAACCCGAAATTTGAAAAGCTTGATTTTTTTTTTTTTTTTTTAACCATATAATGTAAAATTTGAATTTTCAACCTTAAAGGAGACTTAGCCGAGAAATATCTTTAAAAACGTAGTTAATAGTGCTTTTAAAAAAATTTACGTTTTCTGGATTTTAATTTCCACGTTATTACACTCGGCGTTCTGTTATCAAATCAAAGTTTAGTTTTGCGGTGGTTTTCGAAGCAGCTTTGAAAACTTAAATGAAAACTGAAGTAAATGTCTTCTAATAAATTTTTCTATTTAAAATACCCATAAGACATTTACTTCATTATCTTGCATCAGAGATTATACGAATCTGGATCATTCGATTCTACTTTGAGCTGTAAATGTAGCCTATACCTTATTGTCATAATGTAAACATGTCTTCATTGCTTGTCTTTTTTATTTCTGAATCTTAGTGTATCTTGTAGCACATTCGGGTGGCGTTTCTGGATGTAGGTCAGGAGTACAAAAACAAACCGTACTCTTTGTGGAATATGACTTTAAAGTTTATACAAGGAATTTTGAATCACCCTGTATATGTACTCGATGTATACGTGTATTTAATATCATCTAACACTTGCTTATTCCTTATTGTTAGACATCTGTGATTAACCTAATTTTTTTTAAAATTATTTATTTGTATTACGATTATTTTAATATCATCATTTATCGATATTTCTTAAACTAAGACCAGCGGTGTGTACTATTTGAGTATTGATCAGTTCATCATTTTTTTTTTTTAATATTCCTGATTATTATTTTATTTAACAAGTTTATAAATTGTCTCCTTTATTTTATCTTCGTTTTATTTCTGATTACATGTGCCTATATTTAGTCCTAAACGTAAAGTACGGTATTACTGTATGATTAACAATCACGATAGCTATTACATAACCTCCCTTTTCTTCCGTCTTTTTTTTTTCCTTCTACTTTTTATTTGACATACCGAGAAAGAAATGAATCTTAAATTGGTTCTTTTAAGTAAATTGCATTTTCGGGAACGTCAGAAGAATCCTTGCTTTGAAATATTCATTTATTAATGAAACCAAGAAATTGGAAATTCATTTTTTAAAGTCATTATTTTTTTAAATACTTCATAAAGGAGAAGTTTACGAGCTCCGGCAGTCAGGCGGAAATAAATAAATTCAGAGGCAAATGACACAGAAACATCTAGAACTTGTGAACTACTGAATTCTTTTTTGAAGCGTTTAAGTTTGCTTTTAATTAATATATGAATGTTTTTTTTTTTCCTTTATTAAAGGCTGGTTATTTATTGATTGCAGAAATTGTCAAGTAATTACCATAGTAGAACTAATTATTACCATTTTAACAGATCCAGTTATTGCAGTTCTTACTAATTGAATGAATTGGTTGCGGGAGGGCGGAATTTATTGTAATAAATCAAATATATGATTGTAATGATTTTATTCCATTTATTTTATTCAATTTTGTTTTTAATTTAAATAATTTATCCACTCTTAAAAAAAAATGTGACATTCTTTCTTCTCGAGCATTCCGAAATAAACTTCATATAATCAAATGATAATATTTTTGTAAAAAAAAAGGGAAACTTAATTTTTGTGTGTGTTTGTTTGTTTGTTAATTCAAGAAATTAAAAACAAAAAAAAATCAAAACAAACAAAAATTAACAAAAAAAAAAAAAAAAATCGTTTCAAGGAAGTATATTTAATGCTTTTTTTTATACATTTCAATAAGAAATAGACCTATTTGTAAAGCATTTTGGCTACAGAGTCTTTGATTTAATAATTACCGTGAAATTTATTTTTTAAGAAAGCTATTAAGTTTAGAGAACCATTAAATTATGAAAGGATTCGTTAAGAAACAACGTCTCCAGTTTCACTAACGTATTTCTCAAGAAAAAATGAATTTCATGAACTTCCATTACAAAGTTTAATACTTTTTTTATTTCTGTATTTTTTTTTTTGCTTGGAGGGAGAATTATTCCATTAATTAATTGATAAAAATTCCTTCAACCGTGTTTAGTACGTGATTAAAAATATACCGTTTACAATCTACAGCAAGTTACTACTTACGTATAAAGCCAAATTTATTGTAAATAACAAAATAAGCTTCCGTGATTTTAAAAATTAAATATTAATTAAGTAAATGACATTTAAGTATTTCATAAACAGAATATCATAATTTGTGTTTTTAATTATGATATACTGTTTAGGAAATACTTAAATGGCATTTACTTAATGCACCATAATGCATGTTACACATATATTAACAATTAAAATTAAAACAATGCGACGTTTCAAAGTTCCAGTATTCGAACTTCTTCGTCAGACAAAGAGAATAAAAATGTATTTAAAAACGTCAAAGACGGAACTGGACAATAATGAATAATTTTTTTTTTTTTTTTTTTTTTTTTACATATAGAAAAAGCTGAAAAACCTTTAATGTTAAATTTGATCTATTTAATGAATATCTATGAATCAGGGATGAATTCGTCTCCATGATGAACAATAATCATGTGTTCCGTGCGGGGATGGAATCATTGCTGAGTGATGAATCGTTTGTGTGATTGGTAAAGGAATATTCAACTAGTTTGCAAAAGCTTAATAATGTAGAGTTTTTAAAAGGATTAAAAGGTTAAATGTATACTGAATTGGAATGATTCCTGTACCTTTTCTTTGTTTTCCTAATTCGTATATTGATTGCGTAATGTAATTTTCGTGGGAAATTCCTTTCGGTGAATTATTAATTATAATTCCACTGAATCCTATTATTCTTTATATGACTTTTCGACTAAATCTATTGCCTCGAGGTTGTTGTCGTTGGCGAGACCTTCCCCCGTCCCTAACTCCTCCCCCTAATTTTTTAGGTCTCTTACGATAATCCCCAACTGATACCTCTAATTCATAAATGGATAGAATAGACAGGGCTATAGTGTTTCAGCCAGAGGGTGTAAAAAGAGAGGGCATTAATGAAATATAGCCGTTGCGAGGGGCTGTCGGATCGGCGGGTGGCAGATGGGATCATGACTCAAAAAAAATACTATGTTTACAGAGTTGTCTGTGGATTTAGAAGGTGGTCTGTGTGAGTGTCTGTCCCCTCATTACGGTTATTATGCGGTGGGTGAGATCTAACGGATGACTTTGTCTCCAAGCCAATGGTCTCATTTCATCCATTATAAATCAATCGGATTGATGAGATCAGAAGGAAGAAAGTGACACTGGGGAGGTTGAACTTACATGGATTTTGGTTGTTTGATTTATATGTATTTTTATTATTATTACTATTTTAACCTTTACTTGAAATACGTTTTCTCTGTCTGTTACAGACTGCTTCGAGGATAATTCCAGGAAACGACTCCTAGAAGAGTAATCAAGGTAAGTAATAATCCCGTTAATTCCGTTTCCTTGGTTTTTCTTGTCTTTGTGACAAGACAATTTGTTTTGTAGCTCTTCAGCGTAAAGTAAACAAATATAAGCCACGTTTGACATTTGGACCACGTTGTCAGTTGGACGCAGAAAGCAAAGCCCAGAAGTGACCCCCAATAAATCGATTTAAACTGTTAAAAAATTAAAAACGAAAAGGCAACAAACACCATTAAGATGATGAAATTCTCAACAAAGTGCGTTTCATTTGTCTTAATAGCAGAAAAACTGGAATTATGATATTTCTGATTTTCATTAACGTTGGGCTTATTTTTTATTTATTCATTACTAGCTCTATCCTGCATGCGTTGCAATGCCACTCAAAGAAAGAAAGTGTTTGTGTTTTAATTCTGTTTATTGAAGTGCTTTTGGATACACAGTATTTTTTGTTTTTCCGTCTGGTGCATACACGAATAAATCAGAAGGTTTTCCGACGCGTGAGCAGGCCACATACAGCTATCCATGTGTTGTCCCTGTGCTTTGTTAATGGTCATTGCAAATGCGAGTCGCACCGGAAACTACAAACGTTGAAACCGGAAATACACTCATTTGTTGAAACGACTCGCACACCAGATATTGTAAAATGGTTCTACTAATTCAGAAACCTTCGCGGGCGTGCGCACAACAACTCACCAAAGTTTCATCGCAATCTGATGAATGGTATAGGAACGCATACTGGACAAAGAAACATTCATTTTTATATATTAACATTTATTTTTAGCTATATACAAAATATGTTCTGAAAAAACTCAGAAAAAAACGTCAAATTACTGAAAAAATATGAGATCTTAAAAAAAAATTACAATCCTGATAAACTATTTATAAAAAAATTAAGAAATGTTAAAAAATAGTTATAAATAAAATATGGAATCCTTCTTAAGTTTGTTCAGTAAAAGCGACGTTAAATTTATAATAAATATTCTAGAGTGACTTTCTTATTTATTTTTTTTTTTCCAAATATTAATTTGTTTTTAAATATCGGTATCAAAAAAAAGTAAAAAAAAAATTGGACCGGCTTAAACTCTGCTGAGGATTTTTGGCAAATCTTTGAGAAATATTTCAGTGGTTCATAGAAAAATGGAGTTAAAAAATACCTTTTTACTCAAAAAAAAAAAAAAACCGCTACGTCTGTTTTGAAGATGGAGTTATGATTTTCGAAGGTCATTGTAAATGTGTTTAATAATTTGTTTTTTTTATTTCTGAGATTTCTAAATAAAGAATAAGCGAAGGAATTTATTGTGAATTTTTAGCAAAATTTCCAGTAAAAAAATTATAAAAAAAAATTACGTTTATAATTCTGTCGGATTTTTTTTTTTTTTTTTTGAAAAGGAAAGGGGGGGGGGGTATTTTTTTTTTTTTTGTTTTTAAGTTTTCATTATAAAATTTATTATTTACTTCAAATTTATAACCATCGAAATTTATAACCTACATCCATTCTGAGTGTTAACCAATAAAAATCTCAAATATAGCTTCACAGTTTTTATTGTTGAATATTAGCGATACAAAATATAAACTTTAATGTTTTACTGTTTTTATCGTTTCTGAATTGAAAGATTCGGTTTGAAATTTCATCTGAAAGTAATTTGTAATAAAGTCTTTTATGAGAATAAGATTCCCTTCGGAGTTCCTCCGCCTCCTTTTCTGTCAAGACTCGTCCTTCTGCTCACGCTTTTCTTAATATCAAATCCAAGTTAAACGAGGACATTTATTCCATTCCTCATATATATATATATATATATGTGTTTATATCTTCCTTCTCCTCTTTCTTATCGTTGGTTGCCTGTTTTCGGAACCGTCCGATTTCTTTGTTATCTTCATCGTGTGTTTGTCCGTTGTCCCGTCCGAGGCTAATCAGTTAGTGGCACGTCGCCAGATTGGCTGGTCCCCAAATCATGAGCAGGCGCAGACAGTTCCGTTTTTCATTCATTAAAACTGTGGTCGTTTTCGACACATGAAACGGAGGTTCAGCGTTCGTCGAAGATGAAAACATTACAAGACCCTGTCCAGGAATTTTCATTATGAGATCAATTAACGACTCAAGTCCAAAGTGATTTTTTTACCGAATTTCGGCAGTTACATTAACTTTGTCACGATTAGTCAGTCCAAGAGGCTGCAAAGGTTGAATTCTGATTTGGATGTTGAGTATGAATTAATCCTGCCGTCAAGGTTGATCGTTTCAACATAGTTACAACAGTTCGTGTTCGAAAACTTAACATATCCTACAGTTCAGTTCATGAAAGAAGAGCTTTTGATGACGTAATTTCCTTATGGATTGATGTTCTCAGCGCCACCTATTGCTAAGATTCGTAACTGAAATCTTATAAACAATACGAAAACATTCTAGTTTTTGTAATTTTACAATTAAGAATGCATTTCAGTATTACTGTTATTATTATTTTAATAATTAAAAAGTTCCACATTATCCCCCTTGCTTGGCTATGCAAAGTTTGTCCTTTCTTGGTCACGCTTGTACGGTCACAAAACGACGCCATCTTGGAGTGACTGCTCGGAGTTCAAGTTGATGACGTCATGACTGGAGACGTTTGTTCCAGACAAAATCGATCGCTACGTAATGACCATATTTGGCAAACCCTCCGTTTTTGAAAAATACTGTAATCTGTAATACAACTTTACTGTTGAAGAGATAAAAAATATTGTTTATTCGAAAGTTTTCTCTTTTTTTCTTTTGTCTAGTCGTTTATTGAAGAATAACAAATGTCTGATTATTCTGGGTTGTTGAGTATTCGTAGCTTTAGTTGTTGTATCCCACAATTCTTTGATTCTAATTAAGGAAGTGATGAGTGTTTTATTGTAAAGTTGTCATTTGCTATAAGCTTATTGTAAAGTTGTCATTTGCTATAGAAAGGTAGTTACCTTTCTATGTTTTATTAAAGTTTTCAAGAAAGAGTAAATACTCACACATAAGGATAACGCTGATTGCTGAAAACGATTTTTAAGCCCGTATTTCTATAAACGTTTAACAGAACGAAACAAATAGCATCGACTGGTTAAAACGAATAGAGGATCATTAATTTTATGTATTTGATGCAAGTATCAGAAGACTTATATTTCTGTTTTGTCTGTCTGTGGACAAGGATCATTAAAATATCATTAGCAACAATCACAACAATTGCGTCTTTTGCATGCGCATTTATAATACAGCTCCACAACAATCATAACAATTTGCGCCTTTTGCATTCGTAACAATCACATTTATAACAATAAGGATATTAAGGCAATATCAATTATATTTTCAAAAATAGAGAGAGAAATTAACCAACGGAAAATAAATATGCCTTCGCACATTGAGCCAACATCAACGGGAATTCTGTACAGCTGTTTCATCCTTATTAGGAATCATCAGCAGAATATATCCTTGATGTTTGGCTCAGTTGCGCGAAAAGCTTTACCTAAAAGCACTCTCGATCCCAACTGAGCCAAACATCAAGGGTATATTCTGCTGATGATTCCTAATAAGGATGAAACAGCTGTACAGAATTCCCGTTGATGTTGGCTCAATGTGCGAAGGCATATTTATTGTCCGTTGGTGAATTTCTCTCTCTATTTATGAATAATTACGGAAGTTAAACTTGCTTTCATTTAATTATATTTTCATATAGACATATCAGAAGATGTTACGAAGCATTGTGATTGGTTTACTAATCGCTATCCCTATCTTGTTTCAATAATTGCATTTACTGGATATTTCATATCACTTAGTGTCTAATTAAAGTCGATTATTCATCATTAGTAGTAATAAAAAAAAAGCAAATAATGAAGACCTTTTCAAGGTACACACCTAATTGATATTACGAAATGCCTTCACAAAATATGTGTTATTTTCAAACAGATTGAATGTCAGATTGATAAAAATTAAAAATTTATCTTTCTATTAATTTTAGTTTTTGCTTTCAAATATTCTAATTGTTCTTGTTAATAAAAACTTAAACAAATTAACAACATCTGAAGTTTTCATAAAAATGACCAAATTTAAAATTAAATGAAATGTTTGATCAAGAAAAACTACATCTACCTAAATTCTAATGTTGTCAATGGAAGACATCTTCTAATTTATAATAAATAAATAAAATTTAATAAATTTCATAAATGTATAATAGATTCACCAGAAGTTATGGTAAAAAAAAACAACCTTCGCATTCTTTGTAGTTTCTGGGATCGTAACCCTGTAATAATAATAAAATTGTAAGGTTAATAGTAAATGAAGACCAATATACAAATTTCTCACCTTCCCCACCCCTAAGAAAAAATAAATAAATCGCAAAACCAACTCAATAAACAAAGCAAGGGGCTGTGAATTTTGTACGTAGGTGGGAATTCAGCTGCCTTCGATGATTTCGTTGACCAAGTGGGAAATCTACAAAATAAATATATTGGCCAATAAATGTGCAGAGCGGAGACACATTCTCCACTCACAGTAGAAATAATGGTAGTAACTTTTTTTTTCGTGATAATAAGTGAAAAGACAAAAAAAAAGGAAAGTTGGCATCTTTTTTCATTTAGTGTCGAAAATGAAATGTTCACGAACTTTCAAGGAAATATCTCAAATTGTTACATTTTTCTATGTAACAGAAAGACACTGTATACAGCAATAAATATAAAATGTCGTCATTGTAGAAACCATTAATTAATAATATTTAGAAAGAAGCAGTTGTATTATTAATCTCATGATCAGACTTATCTTTCAAACTTCTAAAATACGTTAAAAATATGTTATCTGGTTAAAGAAACTAAGCTATTAGTACTAATACCAGTAAGATATATTTCTCTTACAAACTTTCCATTTCTTACAAACAAAAAAAAACAACAAAAACAAAACGCCGTACTCTTTCTATTAACAGAGTACGGCGTTTTGTTTTTGTTGTTTTTTTTTGTTTGTTTTTTTGCGGAAAATATTTAAAGTAACGGCTTGATGCAAGAGATATCATTATATGTAACAAAGTTCTACGTTTCCATGTCGAAATGTACTATGTAAATATAAACTCAAAATGGTAAAACCTCATAATTTATACAAGTTTCGCGTTGCTTTGACTTCAATTAGCCGTTTGCTAGTTTTTAAAATAGTAAAGAACAGTGAATTAACTCTTACTTCATAACTCCTATAAGATTTCTTAAGTAATATTTTTACGTAGACATTCAGTCGACTCTAATAAGATTAATTATTAGTATAGATTGATGAATGGATTTTTGTTTCTTGCTTTACAAATTTTAATTGTTTGTAAAAAAGATGTAATGATGTATTGTTAAATGTAGATTGTGTATATTTTTACGAATTCCTCAGAGGAAGAGGAAAAATTTTTTCTTGTTCTCAGAACCTGACGAAGTTCCTGTTTAAGGAAAAGAAATATTGTATTATTAAAAGATATTAACTGTAGTCTGTGGAATTAACTCATATTAATTATACAGTCGTAAGCCGGAAAAAAACATGGAATTTGTGAGAGTAGAAATGTGGAATTGGAATCGTATAAATTCCATGTTTCTACCAGGCTTCTAAATGTATATCTTTACATAAAACTGTGACAGTCTGTGCTATTGAAAACTTAACCTCTACATTATTTCACAACTGTCAAAAATTACTTCAGCAGATTTCAAGCAATCATCATTTTAAACTTTATCTCAAGAAAATTAAGTTGAGTTGATTAGGACATTAAGTGATGGTAAATGGCATCAATTCTAAAAATGATGATAAATTTTGTTCTTCTTTCAAATGATAAACTTTATCGCCATCTACAGCCGGTGCTTGAGATTTGTTTACTATCATCAACTTGATAACATACATTTGCATGGCCGTAGAACTATTTCCCATTCCCCTACCCTCGTCCAACTCATTATCAGAATCGTAGAACGCCAAGTTATGGGAATACGTCATTAATCGGAGTTCCATTAAGAAAGCAGAGGTATCCTTTATTAAATTATTTAACGGAATTGTTAATCTATTAAATTATCGCCTGTGCGCGTTGTGAATGGACGAGAGATACGGTCGATGACAAGTTCCGGTGGTGCGTTTTCTTCAGTGCCGGAGTAGTTATCGTCCTCACCGCTAGAGGGCTACGGGGCTCTTGGTTTTTCCCCTCTGTTGAGCGGTGATTTTTCGGGTTTTCTTCCTTGTTACTTAATGGGACTAATTTATGGTTGTTTCGGAGAGTATTTAGGATCGTATCATTATCCAATCAAACTTTTACCACTAAAGAAGCTGCTTTAATTATAGGATGGTTTATAATAGCTGTCTTTTTAACTAACATGAATCTTGAGATTAATTGAGTCGATGGATGGTAAACAGTGTCGGGTTAGCAATAGACAAGTTGTTTTAATTAAATTTTAAACCACTTTATTCTACACTCAAGATTAGTTTCGGCGATTATTCTTCAAGTACGAAGAGAAATGATTGACATGTTATTTATTATTAAGAGCAGATCATAAAACTATAATTTACTTAGAAAATCTAGAAAATCTTAGAAAAAAAAATTTTAACAATCAATTAAACATAAGAGACCATAATTCAACTTTACGTATATAATATATTAACAATTAAAATTAAAACATGATGACGTTTCAAAGTGCCAGTTTTCGAACTTTTTCGTCAGGTTAAGATTGTATGTGTAAAGGTGCATTATGGTGTCTACGTTTAATTAGTTTCTATCTGCACATTAAAACAATTTAATTAAAATTTTAATAATTTGAAGAAGTTAAATAATGGTTTACAAATCAGAGTGTTAATAGTTCTGAGTAATTAGCTTCTAGTTCTGATTTAAAACAGGATTTCCTAATATGGTTTAAGTCAACAGCGCACCTCTGGGTGGATGCACGAAGCACAGGAAGGGACGAGTTCTTAATAAACATTTTTTTTTGTACTGTGAGAATTAGAACAGAGACCAGAGCTCTTAGGACTTTGTAAAGTGATATATCTTGCGGGCCTCAGGGCCAAGTTATAGTAAAGTTTGTCGATTTCAAAAACATCGTTTGAGAACTGACCCACTTTTTTGTTAATAAAATTTTGTAAGAAGCCTCATAATCTTGCGATCGAATACGAGAATTTTTGTTTGTTTATTTTTTTAATATTAGAGCCCAGGAGACAGACGAATATTGATGCAGGAAACGAAGCAAAACTATTTTCTAAAGAACCTCAGAGGCCATCAAATTAATTTGATTTAGATGAAAGCGTTAAGGTGTTCAAATGACTAATAGCAATTTTGATTAGGACTGGTTCTAGACCAAATGGCGCTTGAGGCTGTACTTGATGACTTTCCTCTTGTGTCCACTCACCGTTTTATTTTGTTCTAAGGGAAGGTTTGCATAATGGGTCACAAAATCTGATAAATTTCTATTCTAATTACATGAACAAGGAGTTTGAATCTGATACACTTGGTTGTCAATTTAGTACTTCTGATTCATTTGATATTACATAAATACAGCCCTTCAATTTCTCAAAATCAAAAGTATTGTTTTTAGAATACATATCTTAAATCATCTAAACTTTTTTTAATAAAAGTGAAGAAAACTTTATTCATGAAACGATCAAGCGTATTTTTAAAGTTTAAGTTCTAAAAAAAATACTTGCAGTAGAATATTGAAATTGATTTGTAACTGTCGGAAATTTATTGCTTATAACAATACTCCTATTGCCAAGCAACGCGCGTGCGAATTGTTGCGAAATTCAATTGTTGTCGAACGAATGCACGCGCGCAAACAATTTTTTTTTTAATAATACAGATAACGTGCCAGATAAAAAATTTAAATGTTTAAATCCTTATTGAAACTTAGCTTTCTTTATTTTATCAAATTCTCAAACTTTGATACAACTCGTCTAACCAATATATAACGTTGTGATTATTAATGAGATTTCCTATTGTAAAGTGACGTAACTAGTCCAGCTGATGATCACCAACGAGTTTGATACAGTGGTAATAAGAAGGCACTGATTAATTAATAAATGTGGGAATTCTTTTCCTTATTAACATATTTAGTTATTTAAGTTTTAGCACAAAGTAATTTCTCTTTTCATGATTTTCTTTTTTATTTCATGAAACACTATTTTCTTTCCAAGATAATAAAATAAATCAAAAAGTTTCGTGGTTTTAGATTACGTTAACTTTCTTTTTCGTTCTCGATATCATTTATCTTTTAATTTGCTGTGGAGGCCTCGTATTGTACTAACAGTTTCATTTATTTATTTTTTAATTTTATGCTTTTTAATCTCTACTTTTTTACACAGACACTTTCTCTTCTAATTAGTAGTTTTAATGTAATTAGTTATTTTAATCAAGAAAGGATTCCATTATTTATTTTATTTAACACTGCGGCACTTGCAACAAAATAGTTTTGTGCATTAGTGGAACTGGAAATATAATTATTAAGCAGAAAAAAAAATAGTTGCAGAATATAAGATTTATTGTAGAAGTACGCATTTATTAAATTAATTGTATTTACAGATACTCCTCACTTTACGACCTAGTTCCGTTCCGACGACTACGTCGCTAAGCGAATTGATCGATAAGCGAGGAGCTTGCGCCGGGAATATAGGATCGTTGTAAATTATAAAATTATAAAAATTATGCAACAAACTTCAAATTTATTCATAAAAAGACATGCTTATGTACATATTATTTGTTTATTTGGTTATTTGGAGTTGTAGAGGGTCCAGGTAAGGAAGATGACGAC
The DNA here is from genome assembly GCA_023159025.1 of Thereuonema tuberculata. Classification (NCBI taxonomy): domain Eukaryota; kingdom Metazoa; phylum Arthropoda; class Chilopoda; order Scutigeromorpha; family Scutigeridae; genus Thereuonema; species Thereuonema tuberculata. The sequence goes on from JAFIDM010005346.1 coordinate 41,499,872, forward strand.
GATGAAATAGAAGTTGTACCTTCAAGGGCGGAGGACGTAAGCGCGAGTGGTCGTTAAGCAGATAGGTCGTAAAGTGAGGATTACCTGTACTTTTAATTTTTTCAACAAAGTTTCTTCAAATTTAAAGTTAAAACAAAGAATGCCTTTACACTTTTTCTATTACACTAATTAAATAAATTAATAAAATATTTACTTAGTAATTATTTTATTAAGTTAATTAATATTTTAATTTCAGTAAAAGTTTAAAAAAAATGCTGTATGTGTAAAACAATAATAATTTCCGCGTAATTTTATGTGTTGGGGGGAAAAGAATTTCAGTTCCTTTTAGCGCAATCAAATTTTATGGTCTTCCAAAACTGTTTATAGACAAAGAACTATGTGTGATATTTTCCCTTCCCCGGCAAGAATCCTTCATCACCTTGACATAGGTTAGGCACTAAAAGCTATCCTGTACGAACAAAAAGGGAAGAGGGGAAAAAAATAAACCTACTGGAATCCATAAATCACAGACTTTATGGACGTTAAGATTGGGTTAGGTTTCCATTTAAGCCTTTGGTGCCAACATCGAATTTAGAGCTTCGTAATATAGTACAGCGGAATGACTAAATTGAAAGTTAAGAGTAATGATAAGGGTTATATAAAGAATTTTTCCGTCCAAGCAAGCCTTTCCGAAAAGTTATGTTAGGTAGTCGGTCATTCTTGGCTTTAATGCGTTAAGCGCTATTAATATCACCAGTGTCCGTATGACATTGATTTTCAAGTGATTTGGAAAAGAAAAAAAAATCTCTAATCCAGATGCTTTTTAGTCTATTCCTCTTTATGTTAGACTGTATTGAATATGTTTTAGCTTTGTTTTTTTAGATTTGTGTAGACATTAAGTTAAACTATTGTGCTCCCGGTGAATGATGGCCGCCCTGTTTTTGTGAGATCTGCGCATGTATCATCGATTACTCTGGTCAGGCACTTCCGTATGAGTTTATCACTGGACGTCGCCATTACGGTAAAGGCTTGTTACTTTGCAAAAGAGCATTGTATTTATAAATAATATATATTTATTTATTTATATAAATACTTATTGTTAGCAACTGGTATTGAAATAACGCTAAATAGTCGAGAGAAGTTTTAATTTGGCGTTATCAACATGTCTTTCTCAGTGAAAACAGACGACGGGCGTCCATTGTGACAGGAAAACATAATTGATCAGCTACCGGAAGGGCTGCGCAGTTCAAACTTCCGCCGGTCATCTTTCATTTTGAGGACTATATATAGTTCTATGCTACAGACATTCTGAGGATATGTTTGAGTTTTGTAATTATAGAGTTGTGAATATTTCCAAGAATTAAGTAAAAATTAAACTGTTGTTTCTAGTTGATTATTCAGAATTAAAGTCTTTTTTGTTTGTGTTGATATAGTATAAAGGGTCGAATGGAACGCCGAGTTATTGAAAAGAGTAATGATGTTTCTGTAAATTCTCCTCCCTGATAATGTTGACAAGGCATAATGATTTCAGAAAGGCCATGTGCTTTTTGTAAATGCGTGCAAGATGATATTACAGCATAAAGAATGCGGTGAAATTATTTTTTTATTTATACCTCCCCACCCCCTTCTTTTTTTTAATATTTCTAATAATTGTCTGGCACTTTATTACCTTTAGGTAGCGGTTATATTTTTTCCCCCTCTTTGCTTCTTTATTCTTTCCTTCGGGGTTGTTTTCGACTTGTAGATATATTCCAATTAAAGATGGCGCCACTGTAGCCCAAAGGGTACATCTCTTCCATTTTCCTGTAACAAATGACTCTGGTGATGTCGTTACAAAATTCCCGGGGAATCATGGCCTCCCGACTTGGTTAGCCACCCGACTGCCGAACTCATTAGAAAGAGTGCATCTGTACTCATCTATGGTTTATGCTATTGACGTCATCTGATGCGAGCCGCTATTGATATGCGCAACCACATGTCATGGCTGTCAGCTACACGTCCTGCTTGGAAATTCGCACTGATAATCCTACTAAAGATAATTGCTTAATTTTTTTTTATTGTTATTAATTCTTCCTTCTCTATTCCTACACAATTAAATTTGTGTCTGTGTGTGTGGTTAAATACCTGTCTTTAAGTCAACAGTTGGCATCATTATTTTTTTCTTTATTCTCTTTCTTCTTGCAGGGCCCATCACCTAAACAAAAGAAATGTCCTGCTGCATTTATTCTTAATGGCATTGAGTGGATGCTCACGAAGCCATTAGAAGACGCTATTTATATGTAAATGAACATATTATCAATTTTGGAAATTGAAAAAAAAAAAAAAGGGAGCTTAATGTACTTAAGACGAAAAAAAAAAAAAAAAGGTTGAATTTTTCGTTGTAATAAACATCTTGATTATCATTTTCACGCTCATTAAGACGGAAGACGTGTCAAAAATTATAGATTAGCGATGTCTTGTAAGACTGACTCTTCAAGCAAAATTAAAATAAAAAAAGGGAATAATAATAATAATGCAGAAACGGACGAGTTGTTTAATCGCGGCATCACAAAGAAAGATGCTCTCGGTTATTTATTAACGCATTCTTTCTAGAGTTCTCGAGAATGTTTTATTGCATTCTAGATTTATAAACCACACCGAAGGTCAAACGGACAACCTTCTAAGAAAATAAGATTTCTGTCATTTGAAACAGTTTTTGTGTTTTGTTTTAATTTATTGGTTTTTGTATATTTAAACTTTCTCTTCATCGATGATAACTGTGCGGAAAAAGAAATATCCATGAATTTCTGAAGGCGAACTTTCCATACAGGGTGATTCAGAACGAGATGTCATAACTTCAACATAGCATTCTGGAGGTCATTGTAAGTCAAAAGGCTAATATCAACATATTCTCAGTTTATTACAAGAATTGTAGAAATTTAAAAGAAATATAGGCCGATATATTGAATAAATTTCAATATTTATTTTGTAGTTTCGTTATATTCTAGTTGATGCATTAAAAAAAAATCAATAAAAAAAGCAAGAAATGTCAAGAACAAAGTTAAGGTTTAACAATGAGCGATGACTTTGAAATTATATTTTTCAGGGAATTTCCTTTTGAAAGTCTTAATGTTAAGCCAAAATTGCATTTTAAATAAATGTTAAGTAAATCGTAAAAGGAATTTTATGACTGTTCTGTCAACCAATAAAATCGATTTACTTCAGTGGTAAAACTGAACATAAAAAAGGCTGATATTGATTCTTGAATCTAAATATTCGTTATCACAATCGTTATAAATCGAATCATTTTAAATATTCTTTTAACGTTAAATGTAACATTAATTATGAAACTGTTATTAATACACCCACGTCGAAATCGGAAAAAAAAAACTGAAATTTTATAAAGGCATTCGTAAAACGAAATGGTGGCGAAACTTCATCTGATTTACATTCGGTTATTTGTAGTATTCTTTCTTTTCAGTAAAAAGGTAAGCACTCTCTTCAAAGGTAATACGTTTCAAATTAATGATAAAATACGTTTCTGATATAAAGTATATTTCAGTAAAAGAAACTTACCAGAGATAACTGTAAGATCAAAAAAATTAAGCTTTAAACTATTAACATGTGCATTAAACTTCTTCAACATTAAACATAATTTATGTTAATTTATGCAAGTGATTTTTACCGACTTTAAGTTTAGATCTATATATACAGGGAGTTGCAAAATCCGTGTGTAATATTCAAACCATGTGTACGGGCTTGGCTAAGGATCAATATATTCCTAATGAACCCATGTCCGAAAATGCCCCATTACGGCGCTAGATGGTCCTAAAGTGAGCCTTTCGGAGAGAACATATCCTTTGCGACACCATGCGAAATATTTTGCAGGCAAGCCCACACATTGATCTGGGTGTGCTATTTGTGTTTCTTTCAATTTTATTCGGTGTTATGCAGTATTTAGGATTTTTTATTTAATATAAAGTAAAAATTAACAAATGGAGAGAAATCGCCAACCGGACAATAAATATGCCTTCGCCTATAGAGCCAACACCAACGAGAATTCTGTACAATTGTTTCATCCTTATTGGGGAATCATCAGCAGAATCTACTCGTTGATGTTTGGCTCGCCGCGCGAAAGCTCTACCCAAAAGCAAATGCGATCCCGCGAATGGCCCGCCGGGATAAACAACAATAAAATAAAAAATGATCCTGAAAGATCCACAATATTAACCCCTTGTCCTCTCACTGAAAGGCACTAAGGAAATTAATCACAAATAGGCAAATTGAAAAATTCAATAGAAAGCAAGTGGACGTTAAAATGTCCACTATAGTGGACAACTATAGTATTTACAACTATAGTAGTTGAATTAATTAATTAATTAATTTCATTACATCTACAGTGGGTGGCCACTGAATATATCAGATTTTAACAACGGTAATGGTTATTCCTGATGATTTTATAAAATTCAGGATATTTTATATTAGATTCTTCCTAAATAACGTTATTATTATTATTATTATTATTTATTTTATTTTTATATTGTTATCACTATTCCAAATGTTTTGCTTTTTTGAATGTTTATTTGTAAAAACGCTAAAACTGCTGGACAGATTTCCATAAAAGTTGATACTGTTTTTTTAATCTATTGAACTAATTCCCTTAATTTTTTTTGCTACCTATCCATTGACGCAACAAAGTAAGGTTAGCAATATAATTACGTTTAATTCTTTCCAGTAATAAGTTCCGCTAAGGAAAGACATTTATTCTGTGAAGATAGTATGTCAGCGCCGCATAACCCAGAAATGAAGCTTTTCTCTTGAGGATTTTTTGCTTTTTCTTTTCACTAAATAAAAACCAAATTCATTGATCGCATTTTATTTTTCTCATTTTTAATACTTTCAACCCTCTACTCAGTAAGTCGTTTAAAATAAAAGTTTTGGGGGCGTTGTTCAATGCAGACGCATTCAGACCTCGTCAATAAATGAAAGAAACATCTAAAATAATTCATTAGGATTTACTTTTCTAACTTCACGACTTAATAAAAGTGAATACAAATTTTGGATTAAGAATACTTAATTTCCAATTTTGATTTGCTAATCAGTTTTCATTAATTTTCTAACAATTTTTTTCAATTTCTCCTAATATTATTGAGTTTCTTGCTCGTTTGCAACCGCTTGTTTCATTAATTTTGCAAGAGAAATTGTGAATGAATTGAAACCTTCCACTTTTCGAGTCAGTGTAGAAATTCATTGCGTCCACGTTCTTAAATACATACGCTTTACCATCTCTTTCATTTATTCGCTGGGTAATTCGACTCTTTTGGCGTTGGTATTCGGCTTTTGTCTGCTGGTTTTCTCTTCTTTTAATACCTTTTTTCGCAAAAAGACGCCTTGAATAATACAATGTGTAGCATTGACGATTTTTTCCACTTACCAGAAAATTGCCGTCTGACAGTGTTTTCTGTGTTTCAAATTACATGGTGCGATAGCTTTTGCTGGAAGCAAACATCCCATAATGCTGAGCGCCACTTGCCGCCAGTCGTAAAGAGAGAATCCGTACTTACCTGATAACTTTTTTTTTTCCTCCCCTTTATTATCTTCCCCTTCTTTCCCTTAAATGTAATTAATTTATAGATAGTTCTAGAATGAAGAAATTTCTTCTTAAAAATCCCTGAAAACAAAAGCCTGGATTCTTATGAATTGAGTAATTGTTTAATTTTGTGAAGCGAATTATCTGAAAATTCATTTTCAGAAATGAGGAAGAAATAAAAAGAAATAGATGAAGGATTGTATTTAACCATACAGAGAAATTGTATTGTTAAATTCTTCATTTCCAGTGTGGATTTACGAGATTCACACATAACGAAATTATTTCAATTTCAGATTGATTCATTTCCATATTCTGTAGTATTAAAAAAAAAAATGTATGCGCATGCGTGCATACGTTCGAAGTATTATTGCATGGTCGAGTCTGTTCCCAACAATATAATTCGCTCGCGCGTTGCCTGGCAACAGGAGTATTGTTGCATGGTCGAGTCTGTCCCCAACAATATAATTCGCACGCGCGTTGCCTGGCAACAGGAGTATTGTTGCGTGGTCGAGTCTGTCCCAAACTATGTAAAGTCGCACGCGCGTTGCTAGGCAACAGGAGTTTTGGTGCAAGGTCAACTCAACTGCACAAATTTCCGACTGTTACAAATGGATTTCAATAGTGTATTTCCTCTATGTATTAGAATTTAAACTTCAATTCATTTTTCATTTTAGTTTTAAGATTTAGTTTTTAGTTTACTGGTGTAATTTTTTTTTCTGAATAAATATAATGTTTGTTTCCGTTAAGTTGCGAGGCTTCCGGTGTAATCGACGGGCAGCCGTCTAGTTTTCTAAAATTCATGTAAGGTTTAAATGCAGAATGCATTAACTTGCAAGCCGAAATAAATCCGGATTTTCGACAATTTTTTTCAACAAACAAAACTTTGAAACTTCAGGAAAGAATGCTCAAAATACATTTATTTATTTATTTATTTATTTATTTATTTATTTATTTATTTATTTATTTATTTATTTATTTATTTATTAACTCAAACGACAGACAAACTTTTTTTTTTTATTTGTGCAAAATTTTAATTGAATTTTAGTTAAAAAAAGATTGAAATAATGATTACAATATGCTTGTGCTTTTATTTTTAAATAATAATTACATATATAAAACTGAAAAAATACTATCTGAACCATTTACGATCGTCGATGGCTCATAGAGGCGCCATTGTATAGTCTCCTACATTTTAGTGTCCTACCGGGACAGATCGAGATGGATGGACAGTCCAATGCTCACCCGCCTTTCCAGAAATCCGATCTGAACTTAATAGAGGGCTGGGTGATTCGTAGAGCCCGTCCGTAAATGAAATGATCTAGAAAAAAAATTCCCGACCTCGGCTGCTCCAGTCTCCAATCGATTGCCTTCATTACTGATCCACCATATATTTACAATTCACGAGTATAAACTACATGTATCACTGAAGTTCAGGGCCCAATATGTACTACGAATGAGTATAAACTAGTTAAAGTATTAAAGATAAGTGAAGCTATTGAAAATAGTGAACAGAATTTCACTTTTGCAGGGGGAAAAAAAGATATTTATTTTTATTATTTATGTGTAATTGATTTACAATAACAACGAGAAAAAAAAAAAAAAAAAAAACAATCAAAAGAAAATTACCATTTTTCAGAAGCGGCAAAGAGTATAAAAAGAATGTAGGTACTTCACATCTACCCTGTTCTTATTCTTGAGGAGGAATTTTCCTTGCCCTTAGCAGTGGCATGAATATTATATATGCCAACACTCCATCGGCAAAACTCGTGAATCCTTCTTAATGGGTTTTAGTTATCGCGGTTGCGGAAAGCAATTGCCCACTATAAAATACGATGATGATGATAGCTTTATTTGATGAGGTAATGTGCTCTTAATTAGAACAATCTCAAAAAAAAAAAAAAAATCTTGTTCCTTGTTGGATGGAGATGTTTTCCGTGATATGTAATCTATATGATTTTTTTTTTTTATGCTAGTATCTAAAGTTAGAAAAAACAATTACCATTTTATATATAAATATATATAATTCTGTTTCTCGCTATTTTGTGTTCTTTCTTCTTGTTTCGTTCAATCAACTTTTAGAAAACTTTTAGAAGGAAAAAAAGGAAAAAAAAAAGAGAAAAAAAAAACCTCTTCCGTAACATTGGACCGTATGACCCCCAGATACGAACAAGAAAAGGCTCTTTCAGTAATACGTGAGAGGAATTGTGGTCAAACAAAAGAGCATCAAAACAAATATCATTTGACCACTTGGTGTCCACATACGAAGACGAAAGTTGTCATTTTGTTCGGATACAGTTTACATTTTTGTAATTACATGTCATTATTTAAGTTTCTTTTAAAAACTTTTGGTCTACATTTATTTGCATGTTATTATCTTTCCTAATAAATTATTTAAAGTTATGTATCCTTCATTATCCGGACTAAAATTTGGACATAAATTTGAGACCTTATGAAACTTCTGTTTTGTTTAGTGAAATTGGAACAGTCTTCGCTTCTGTCGTGAAGCGAACTACATATCTTTAAAAAAATTACAGTGAACCTACACTGAATAATATTTTTCAATGTACGGTACATGTTTAATGCAGTGTATTCCGGATTATCCGAAACGGGTAGGCCAAATCAAATTCGGATAACGAGTTTTAGTATAAAGAGGAACTTTTTAACTTTAGTAAACTGAAACTAAATTTTATTACTTTTTTTTTTCGTTTCTAACGTCCTTGTATGTTTATATAATTGAAATACAATTTCGAGGAACTCGTTTAATATTCGTTAAAATTATAATTAGCGGAAAAGTAATAATTTGTTCATGTCTCTGATTTCAAAATTGAAATAAAAAAAAATAATCTGTTATTGCTCAAGTGGAATTGGTATCCTTAGCACAATGAGGGACTATCAAATTATTCCTTACAATCCTTCATTTATATATTTTTCCTTGTCATGTTGCCACTTCAATTCCTCAAATTAAGAAAAAAAAAAAAATACGATACGAGAGGCAAAGTTTGAGAAAAAAAAAAAAAAAAAAAAACCCTTGCTTACTTTTGAATGACTGATATGGAAAAAACGAAATCGGACTGTAATTAGTCACGGCTAAACCTGTTTTTTCCTATGCTAAATTCTGCGATCCTGTTGGAAACGCTTCATCAAAGACAAAGGCGGTAGAACGGTGCTTGGGGTTGTATATTATGCGCTGCAGCGTCTGTTTAATACCAAAAGCGTAATATCAGTCAAACGCAGCTTTTGCCGCTGGGATGGTGAACTCCATCCGGGGAAGATATTCAATCCTTTCGCCTCAAATGGCGTGCACGTGCCGATGAATCACGGAGAAGACAATTCAGATCATCCCACTGCGCCGCCAAAGGGAAGGAAATATAGCCTCATCATCTGGTGGCCCCCTTTATCTCAGCTGAGCGTTCTCGATCCAAAATTGCCTGTTCATCATGACCATTTGACTTGTCTTCGCAGTCACATCGAGAGCAACGCAGCCATAATGCATTTATAGGCTTTTCAATGTTTTCGAGCGTGTTGGCGAAAGAAGCTAAGGAAAATGTACGTTGGCAATTCTTAGGGAAGAAGTCAAATTTTCTTTCGAAAAAAAAAATAATGTCCAATCGATTGAAGGAAAATAAAGGAGTAAAAAATTATCGTAAGAGGAAACGAAATGATTGCCATTTGTTTAAGGAATGAAATGGGAAATCAAATAAAGATTTAAAGTAAATTACTATAAAAGTATGAAAAGTTATCAAACAGTAAAAATTAATTAATTGATTGATTTCAATTATTTGAAACAAGTTAGAAGACTTTCAAATTCAAGAAATTTTGTAACATTCACTCATTTCAAATATTCTTCTTAAAAAATATACTCGTAAATGATTCCTAAAACACTTTCACGCAAGTAAACTAAAATTATAAAAATAACTTAAACTATAATTACAAAATTATCTTCACTTACTTTAAGGGCGATCCATAATAATTAAAAACAAAATCCACGCGAAAATTGAGAAAAAAAGATTAAGAGATAAAAAAAACAACAGTAGGTATATGGATTTGAACCGACAACCTTCAGCACATTAGAACTTACCTATCAAGCTATAGCTGACAACTGAAGTGAGATAATTGCATTTCTAACTTTTAAGTTGATAGTGGAAATCCAATGAAAACATGCCAAATTTTTGGGGTGGGGGGGGGGGTGCCATGAAAATACCCAATTCCTACAGTGTTTTGGCCTCTGAACACGATGGTGAAGTTCGTTTGTCGATCCGACCTTCCGTTCGGGAGTTGTAAGGGGTGGACAGATACGGACGTACGGATAGGACAAACGCAATAGCTACGGATTTTGGTCGCTATCATAATAGCGACCAAATGGGTCGCTAAAAACAAGTGTGTCGTAAGTTTGTTTGTTTTTGGGCTTTTTTTTTTTTTTTTAGCTGTTTTTTAAGAATACAGCAATGTCTTTCGCTAACGTTATTACGAATTGTCTTTGTACAATACAGAAAGTTCAGACGTAAAGCTACTTAACTATAACAACAGGAGACTAAAAGATACAGTATAAGCCTTGGTGTAATATAAAGTTTTTTACTTTGTTCAGTTAAACGGTACAATTCTAAAATAATGGGGCGAACATTATTCTCAGACCGCCTGCACTCAAGCACAAAATTCCTGACATCCTGTAGATTAGGACTCGTAGAACTCTTCTTTGGTAGTTATTTTAGAACTTCTGTTGGAATTTCTCCGAAACCTTACACAGAAGAGAAAGGTTTTCGGACTACCAATGTTTAGAGAACGGGTAGAGGTTATTTTCTGAGAGATTATTAAAGTAAAAGAAAAACATTCACAAATTATGTACATAGTATTTAGCATAATTGTTTCTAAGAAAAAGGCAATTGTGTAACCAGAGAGTGTAGCATAATTCTTAAATCTACTGTTGTTTCAGTCATTGATGATGAGTTGATAGCATCGGGTTGTAATAGTTACATGAAGTGCACGGGGAAATTTTAATTATCACTTTTAAGTAATTTAGTTCCAGCAATTCCTCATCGTATCTACATTGTTCTTTGATGATCTTAATGATAGTAAAGTAGTACTTGAATAAAACAGCCAGATAGAGTGAGATATAAAGAACTATTTCGAGACATAAATACTAGCCGGGTACCGTCGCTTCGCTCCGGAACCCTTGCATACATAGCATAAAAAACAAAACAACTTTATTTATTTAGCAAATTAATATCGAGATCGGAAAATATACGAGTTCGCACCCCGATATGGCCTTCTCCGCATAACTCAGATATATTGCGGGTTGGCCGCCACAGACTTCATGGTCATTTTAAAGCGAAAATGTAAATCCTCTTTATTCCCTATCCCGTGGGAATTTCGAAAAATCCTGCTTTATTCCTTGTCTACATCATAAACGGAACCTCTGTGCAAAATTTCAGCTTTCTAGGTCCAAGAGTTTGGGCTTGGCGTTGATAAGTCAGTCAGTGAGTGAGTGAGTCAGGACTTTCTTTTTATGTAGGTAGATTACATATTTTTGTTTCGGTTTCAGAACTGACGGCGCTTTTGTTATGGCCTTTCTTACGGTTTTTTCTAAGTTTTTAAAAACAAATCATATATATAAATCATATATTTAAGCTTTATCTCACAAAATACAATAAAAATTTATAAATGCTAAATTCGAAATTTTACGTTGGTTTAATACATTGAATGTTTATTAGTATATAAACAGTAATCTACGACGTATATATATAGTCTTAAACGTCAAAAAAAAGCACTATCTCGATAGAAGAAAAAATAAATGAAAAGTTTTATCCTCGAAATTGGAAAAGACGAATGTGTCAGATTCTAACATTGAAAAATAAACCAAAGGTGGGAAAAGCAAATAGACAGCAGCCTCCAAAATATGATCCCGATGGCAAACAGTCCTCGGGTAAAGTAAATGTTAGGCCATCTCTCTCTTCGGGATGTCTTATTTGCTCCCAGTTCGTTTCACTGCGCCTAGATCCGTTATCACGTGGTCGCCTCTTGAACCTAAAGCCCCTCCCCCATCTTCGTCAGTAAATTGGAAAGCGTAACCAACGGAATTACCAGGTCTTAAGCCACCAGATATATTGGATGCAATCCCCGTTTCTTTAAAAGACTTCATTTAAGTTAATAGTGTTTGTGAGACAAATGTGGTGTTCAGAGAGTTGAGATTAAAGATGGATTAATTGGATTTCTGTTATCCCTTAGAAAGGGTTTTATCTATCCAGCGGTTTTTTTTTTTTTTTTGCTTTTTATGTTTGTAGTACCTACTCTGATGTTAATTTGAAGGAAATGTTAATCCTCCAGTTTTCATTTCAGAATGTTGTCAAATAGAAATTTTAAATCTTAATTATAAGCAAAAGAATTGCGGCAAAAATAGTGTCAACTTTATTATGTTCGCCGGTTTACACTTTATGTTCGCCGGATTAGAACAAACTTAACAGCATCCTTACCAAGCAGGTAGAAAAAAAAATACGAAATAATGAGGGGGGGCGGGGAAATATGATGAAATTAATCTAACTAAAAGTTAGTTCCTATTTTCATGGAAGAGGAAAAAAAAAAGGATTAACACATAAAAGCAATTTCAGAATGAATTTGAAATCGAAATACGCATGTTCTGTCAGTCCATCTATGAACTCAAAACAAGGAGTTCTGAAGAGATCTGAACATTCTAGAAAGCTCAAAGTTTTTGGAATAAGTTTAGTTTTTAATGGAATATCAGTTTTTATTTTGTTACACATCGTACCAATAGGAATTAGGGTTTTAAAAGCAATGCCGGTATTCGATGCGCCAAATATATTTTAATGTTTTGAAATTAACAGGAAGGACAGGATAGTTTTGCGATGTGTCCTTGTTAGTTTAGGATTAAGTTTCTTTGTTTTTTTTAAAAGTATCTCTCTTCTGAATTTATTCGTGTTTATCTTTGGAGGTACGAACTGAAATAGCTTTGTTTGTTTTTATCTCGTTCAAGTGATCCTTGCAAATGTATTCCTCTGTGCTTCACATTGTTTTGTTTCGTCTCATTTTCATTGCTCGAATATCTGCTCAAATGGTCCATTGATTTTACGAGGAACAAGCAAACTCCTCATAAAAATGGCATTTTGGGCCCATTGTCTGGTGGCGTATTTATAAACGCCTTGTTCAACGCTGCGACTGCGATGACGTACGATCGTTTCTCAAACAATGCGGCGGGATCTTAATAAGAAGCTGCCGGTCGACGAAGGAGGCTCGTACGGGCAAAGCAGCAGAATTGCCAGTGTCTCTCTCTGTCTCTCGGAGGTTGAGGAGGGCCCCCAATACCTTGTAAAACTACGTCGTTAGTTCGTGTTGAGAACCTTCATCGAGCCGTTCAGAAAATAAGTTAGGTTGCTCCAATGACAGACGACGTCGAAGTGTTTATTGCAAGGGAAGTTGTTCTCTGCTCCTCGGGCATTGGGAGTAACAACACACAACCGGTTCGATGAAGTTGTCAACCGAAGGAGATTGCGTTGGACGATTGCTTTAATCAGTTAAAAAATGGCCCCTTTACTCTTTCGCGTGACTTTATTGATTGGAACCGAGTTTTCACAGTTCTGAAAGATCACAGACAGGGACAAATGAAAATAAAATTTACATTGAATTTGATATTTTGTTGCAGTTTTGTTTTTCTGAAAAGTCTCTGAATTTAAACTATATAAGCTTAATTTCAGTTAGTATTTCAAAGAATTTCAAGGTAGTTTTTATTTATTTAAAAGAATTCGTAAATTTGGTTATTCCATCAACGTAACATTTGGCAAGAATAAATAATTATGGATAACAACTAAAGAATGAATGCTTCAGTAGATTATTCTAAAGAACATTTTCTTGTATTCAGTTAACGGTATCTGAATGTCCACTATATTGTGTTATGTGCTTTGCACTATATCTCTTTAAAATTGTTTTGAAGGCCTTCAGAGAAAGCGTTACTAAAATTGGATTAAATTAAATTGGACTAAAATTTCAACAACATTTTGTTTTATACTATAAATCTAAGTTCTTTTCATCTCAATAATTATAGTAATAATATTGATATAAAATCAGTAGATGAATATGTATCTAAAAAAATTTGTGTTTTCTACAATTTTTTAATCAGCTTTACAAAATAGCATTGAACTGAATTGTAAGGTTTTTTTTATTATTACTTTTTATAATTTTGCTATTTCATTATTACGGGTTAAATATAGAATATACTTCATTTCTTTTAAAGCTATTTTGATATTGAATTAAATTAATGCAAATTTTCTCCAGCGAAATTATTTTTCATCAAAATTTATGACTTGTTTTGAAAAAAGGGAATCGCCCGAACTTTTCTATTACTGCTGCATATTATGAAAAATAATTTATATTCTGTTGCAAATAATGAATACATTCTACGCTTCATTTAATATTACACATCGTCAAAGACACGATCTTTCAATGCCATCCGTGCTGTAATCACTTCAGACCCGAAGGCAACGCCGCATTTTTATATTTTTTTTTTAACCCCACAGTTCATATCAGTATAACAGCAAGCAGAATATTATAAGGCTGTCTTACATAATATTCAGTATCCCACTAGTAAGAGAAGAGAGTACAATATATAATGCTTCTTCTTTTGCTTTTTTTTTTTTTCTCGTTTTAGTTTTTTGAACCTGTGGACGCGGGAAACGCAGCCCGTGCGTTTTATTTGAAACGGTACCACATCTATAATTTCACCCACTTGGAATTTAAGTGCGGGTGCCCCACCCCTCTGGTCTTTTTGTTTTTGTAATTATTTTATTTCAGGGTTGTTGTGTTTCTTTTTTTTTCTTAAGTGAGTCCTGTGTTTGGCGGTTTGGACTTGGGCTACTGTAGTTCCCCCCTTTGCCTACGACGTTCAAGCAGATAGACCTACCCGGTCATTTTCCAAGTGATTTGGTCATGAGTCACGGCATGTGCGATTAAAGGGTTTCTGCTCTCAAGACATTCTTCGTCCTCCTCTTCTCCTTGTTTTTTTTTTTTCTCTTTCTTTTTTTGTTACTTGAGCCTCGCAGCAAAGTTCGGAACACCGTATAGGAATAGTAGTATAGCGAGACGTGTTTTTTTTTTACTCTTTTCCTTATTGTAGACTGGTAACCAGCAGATGGGAGAGAAACAGCACGTTTAGCAGACGAATAATTACTCATGTGGAAACAGAAATAAGCAGAGGGTAAACTGCGGCGTGAAATGAGGGCACTGAAAATACAGTCATCCACTCAGACTGTTGCTTCGTACGTTACTTCTATTGCCAAACAAGTTTACATCCGTTCGACAAACAGTAGCAGTTGAAATTATGGCCAACAGCAGCCATCAATCAAACCACGCGTAATAGCAGCAGCGTTGCAGAGAAAGCCTTTTCCAACAGCGATTTATAACTCATCAACATCATTAAGACCGTGTTATTATTCGATTATTGCGTTTTTGTTTTTTTTTACAAAATTTTTTTTTAATTGTTTTTTTATTTCTTTTGTGTCTTGCTATTAAACAGTAAAAAATAAAAAAAATAAATAAACTTCATATTTATTTAGAATTGTTTGTGTACAGATTTTTGCGACAATCGTTAGACGTAGAAATACATTAAACCCAAAACCAATTTGTCTCCACCCAACGACTTCCTGTAACACAGAAACAACGAAGGACTCCGTAGCAGCTGCAGAAAAAGTATTAATATACTTTGTCAGAAGAAATGTTGTAATCTCTACTATAATCAAACATACATTAATGAAGCTATTACACTTGCTGCACTCGTATAATCTTCGTTAAGATCAATTTTTTCAGATCTGGTCCTTTTATTAAGATTTCTGATCCCTAATCTCTGTCTCAGTCGAGGAAAATCCTTCTTGACGTCTTACCTTCTCCAAGTTTGCTTTTCTTAAAATATTACACTTTGATTCTTCTCCAAAATCTTATCTGCAAATTCATTTTAAAGTCTGATGAAATTCTTAAGAGTTTTCATTCAAATATTTTACTATAAATTAAAGAATTCAAAGAAAATAAAAGAAAAATACTAAAAATAAGGAATATTTTGATGTATCAGATTTATTAACATACAGTCCTGTTAATCATTTGTAAGTTTGTTTTTTATTTATTCATTTATTTATTTATTTATAACTGAGATTTTACGTGTGTAAAATTGATTTTCTATTAAAAAATTAAGGCCAACAAAGTAATTTAAAAGTTATATTAACACTTTTAAAAGAATAAAATTACGTTTCGGCTGGGCTGATTAGTAAAACGGCTGGTTGGGTCCAGCCGAAACGTAATTTTATTCTTTTAAATGTATTAATATAACCTTTTAATTAGTGTGTCGGCCTTAGTTTTTTAATAGAAAATGTATTTATTTATTTATTTATTTATTTATTTATTTATTTATTTATTTAT
>JAFIDM010005346.1:41515929-41528711 GCA_023159025.1 Thereuonema tuberculata
TTTATTTATTTATTTATTTATTTATTTATTTATTTATTTATTTACAAATTTTTTTTTAACAATTTATGTTAAATATTTCTTGTTCTAGTTTAAATTTAAATACAAGAATTTTTTATTTTAGTTTAGTTTTTCTTATTATACTAACAAGCAAGACATCTTCTTAGATGTTTTATATGAGCAACTGTTCTTTGTAAGACTAGAACATCTTGGGTATTCAAAGCTCTTCGAAATATTGATGTTTTGTGTTAAGAGCACAACATAATTGTAGTGGCTCAAGTATACGGTGGAGACTTTGTCGTTTCTCAATCACAGCTATTCAGGGCTCACTTCCAACGAAATGCAATGTAATTGTTCTCGGCCAATAATAATCCATCTATAATATCTTGGAAGGCAATAGCTGCAAGCGCTCTTTTTTGATTTCAAATGTAAATTTCGCGTTACAGAAATAAAAACCAGGATGATATTAATAAAACCTAACTTTTTTTTAAAGAAGTTGTAAGAAAAAAAAAATACTTTGATTTTTTTTTTTATATTATTATTCAGACTCGAATTTTTAACATTTAACAAGTTTATTTATTATCATCACATTTTTGATCACTTAACATTATTTTTTTTTTCAAAAAACTATGTGATAAAAAGTTCAGTAATAATATTTTTAAACACAGGTAAGAAAACTAATTAAAAAATACGTAATATTTTCAATACGTCGGCAATATTACTACAGTGACAGATTTTTAATTAATACAGTTGCGGTTCAGTTTGAACTGATGAAGGCTAACCGATCGCAACGTTTTCTGTCACTATTAACATTGTCGACGTAATAAAAAATATTAAGTATTTTAATTAGTTTACTTATCTTGTTTATTTTTATTATTACCGCACTTAATATTAAATTTAAAATTAGAAATAAGTAAAATTTTCTACTTGCATCTCATTACAACTCGACAGATTTTGTTATTAATGTAAATTATTATAATGTCATACGATGACAACTTATTCAAATCTTAATAAGGAAAATATTAACGTCCTAATTTCAAAAGTGTCCTTCTGGCATTTGCCGTTTTATTAATTGTATTTATTTAAATCAAAAATATTCACATTTGGTGCTCAGTTCATTTAAACTGCATTAATATTTAAGCCGTTCCGTTGAATAAAGCACACAAACGGTTGAAATGAACTCAGTATTTCACAGCTCTGCACAATCTTTTCACTTCAGCTGGTGAATCGAGATAGTCCAGTTGCGGCATTAATATAGGATTCCAATGGCTTTTGAAACGTTTGCCTTTCTATATATTTTGGAAGATGTTTTAACTGCATTTCCCAATACGCTTTGTGTTAGAATTCAGTCTGTTAGTGATTACAGCGTCTAAATAAACACTTGTAAAACATGAAGATGATAAATTAACAACATTCATTATAGGCAGAACAACATACATAATTTCATGAGCGTAGAAAGCAATTATGTACTCTCGCCAACATCTTACAGAGTTTATTACTTACAAACTTATTACAAATGCCATGATTGGAGTGTTGACTATAAAGAAAAAAATCGATAAAATTTTTAAAATAATGTTCGAAAATTAATCTCGTAAAATGTGACAATAGAGACTTGACGTAATCACATATTTTGTTGTAACTATTTTCTGTAATGACATCTTTCGTAACAGGAACTTCTCATTTTTTTTAATAAGCTTTTATGATCCACAGTATTAAATCCGTTGCCTGACTGTAGTATCTGCTAAGCCGATCAATAGCATTACTCAAACCAATTTACTGGAATTCTATAACCCTTTGGCTGAGAAACAGTCAGCTGTTGCTTCAAATTATCGAGTTCTTTTATTACTAGAAAACGATACGAAGCAAAGATAATGGTAACCTTGAAATAGACCATTTCGAAGTTAAAGTGGTAGACTAGGAAGGCACTTGACAAAAAAAAAAAAGAAAAAAGGCAATTTTCAAAGATGATGTGAGATGTTGACTTTACAAGGACAAACGATAAAATCAGTAGTTTTTTTATGTACTTAATCTTGTAAGTGAATCTGTCATGTATAATGATGTGTAGTTTTAAAACAAGGCCAAAAAAAAAAAAAAATAATCAAGCCTACAAGTGGCGAAGAGATTGTAATAGAAAAAGAAGAAAGCAAAAATTACACATCCCCACCATTTCTTTTCATTTGAAGTTAGTAATTGCTGTAGGTATAGGGATATCGGTAATAGATCTTCTAGCAGTGATCAATTAGTTCGACGGGTGTTAGTTTTGGCGCTGCTAGCGTTTCGGGCCCCGCGTAATTTTAAGAGAAAGAGGCTGTTATGACAGAGGGAGAGGAGGGTTTTGGTACACAGCAAATGACTGCCAAGCCGTGAGAGTTTCTTACCCCTGCCTTCATTTCTCCTTGTCTTGTTCACTTCGTTCCATCTTATCACTAATTTAATCTAATAGTGAAGATGCGTTGGTGATGCTTTTTCCCTTCCTTTGATATTAAAACTCCGTTCCAACTGCAGGTGGTAATTATTGCCTCCCTTTTGTTTTGAATTCTTTTATCTCTTGAGCAGATCTTGTGAACTTAAAAGTGCGATTGTGCTGCTACTGCAACTGCCTTGCTATCCCATTTTCTCTTCTCTCCTTCTTTCGTTGGCCCAGTTTATAGCAATTCGTGGCGATCCTAATTTCACGGTTGATTTCGATGACTGATTTCGAATCGAACGACGAGGGGGTGGAAAAATAGAGGCAGTTTCTGATAATCCAAGGCAGTGTGGGTGGTCAGCTAGTATACGAAAGATCTCTGGACGGGTTCATTTTTCTTACTCTTGGTTTGGCGAGACAGTTTTTCCATACGTTTTTCTTTTTCCCTGTTTCTGCTTTAATTTTAGATACTGCGCGCGAGTAGAAGTTTTCTTCCATCCGAATGGAATGTAGTCGAAGGGGGGCGCAGGAGGAAAAGCGCTGTGCGTTACGCTGTGTTGGCCCAGTCCATTTTTCTCTCCACTCGTGATTGATTCCGTGGGGAGTTTTTCCACACGGCCTGATCCAGAAAACGCGGTCACGTGACGAAGGGAATTCCCGGAGAATTTCAATAGATAAATTCTTGAAGTAGTAATTGGAAAAATGGAGAACATTTACACATTGAGCAAGTTTTACGCTGAAAGACTAGAGGAGGCTTTCTGGAACGTAACCTACAACACTCTAGAACACATTAGAACAGTGAATCGTTAACGATAGTAAATCCTCAAATCTAAATATTGACCGCTGCAATTAATGACAGGAGCCTTTGACTTCTTCAATTCAAATTTTTGGCTTTTTCTTTTAATGACAGGAAAACATTAAACTAGATCTTAACAGCCCAACAGTTTTTTTTGAAAAAAAAAAAAAAAAGATGATAATGATGATCTTAGAATATTTATTACTTTTTGATTAATAAACTTTAGGTAGAATTCAAATAGGGGGGGGGGGGGCAATCATTCGATCAAATTATGTAATAAAACAAAACACAACCAAGATAAGATAATTGAAACAAGAGGTTTTACTGTCATCTGTAGGGGGTTATTTTTTTCTGATTAATTGTGAAATATAAACAGTATTTTCTGTGTTCGAAAAAAAATCCCACAATGCTAAAAAAAATAATTGTTTAACTCCTAATTCCTTAGTATCAATTACAAGTAGTTGTTTTGATGTTTGTTTGACGTCAGTCTTTGAAGTCTGGACCACTTAACTGAATAATTAACAAGTCCTAATAAGCTTAAATGACTAAAAAAAAAAATACAACCTAAAAAAATTTCAGGGTATTTTGATTTCGTCTGAATTTTATTTTAATAGAATAATGCTATGAAAATGAATTATTTAAAAAAAAAAGGAATTCTGTGAATTCTACAAGTGTTAAATTGTTAATACAGTAGAACCCCTCTAATCCGTCACCTTTGGGACTGGGGGTATGGTCGGAACGCAAAAAAGGTCGGATTATCAGAAAATACAGAAAAATACGGATTTACAATAAAATATACGAATTTACTGCGTTGTCAAGCAGCAAGTTTAGGCTTTTTCAATGTTTTGCGATTCTTAAGAGCGTTTTTCACCGTCTACCGGCACTGTATATGCAAGTAAACAACACAATGGCGCGACGGGTGATGAGCCACCGACGAGTCGGGGACAAGTTCGGCCGGCCCGAGCACGGTCGGATCAACCGGAGTGGCGGACCAGCCGAGGGCGGACGAGAGGGGTTCTACTGTATTCAGTTAGATCAAAAACTACTGTCTCAAAAAAGTTGACATTTCCTTACCGTTACCTGAATTCTTTGATATAAAGGATTGTTGCCTTACAAGAAAGAAAGGCTCATTTTTAAAAAGCACAGGCATTTAATAATAAGCAGACTTTTGAAGGCAGACGACGCACTTCCAAAACACTCATCCTTGGCACAAATTAATTAAAAAATTGTCGATAGATTTTCTCTTTTAAAACTCTTTCCTTATATATTTTTTCCATATCAATCCCTTTGTTTTCCTTTTTTTTTTCCCCTCTGTCTTTTTAAAAACCGGGGGAAAAGCATAAATTGTGATGGTGGAATAGCAGCTGCTGCAGATGACGAACCATAAAGTGCGATTCCGATTAATTAATTTATTCCCTTTTAACCCCTCCGAATCTTTTTCATCTCTAGTTTATTACTTCTCAATTCTACTTGATGGAAATCCTTCGTAGAGAGATTTTTGTTTGTGTTCCTCTCTCTCTCATCGAACCTACAATCTTATGATCTAGGTGTTCTGAGTTTGAATCGACAGATAATCAATTCACATTTTTTTTTAAGTTTCCTTTTTATCTACTCTTCGATGTAAATAAAAAAAAAAATACAAATCTAGAAATACAAACTTCTAAAACGTGTGCTGCAAACATAATTTTCTTTGAAATTCTAACTTAAGTTTGTGTTGTTCGATTCTCGATTTATTACGTAATGTAAGACCATAGAACGTACTTTAGTAAGATCGCAATTTTCAGCTCAATTTACAATTTAAGATCTGAATTATGGAGGACGGTAAAGAAAAGGGATGAGGTTTTTCTGTAGAGCAAGTCACGAACTTCCTCGGATAACATCCTACAAGATGGCATTCTACTTCCTTCATGATGTGAGTGAAATCTCGCGGAATAAAATAGAAGTTATTATGAAAAACGTTTATTACACTATATTGTATTCGATTCGTCACATCCAAGCTAAGACTAAATACATTTCCGCGAGCTCTTCTTGGAAAAAGCTCGTTTTAAAGTGAATTTCACCCACTTTCTTTATAAACAACTGTCCAAACATGAATAAAACTTTATATCTTTTCTTCGGTGTCAAACCGAAAACCTTAAACCAATCAAAATGAATGTTTAGTCATTCGTTCCACACACGTTATTTGAGTCACGTGACATTAAAACCAACATCATTGCTTTACAGTAATGTTCTTCTGAATCTGACCTTCTTTATTAAAGATATTTTCGTAGTGTTGTTAAGGGATCTCTTTACTTCTTCTTAAATTGAAAAACCCGGTTCTTGTAAGACAGTATTCCATTTGTGAAAATAAGTCATTGAACGAGAATTGCAGTAAAAACGTAATTGAGAAAATAACAATCCTGGAAGGACTTAAAAATGTTTCCTTTTTTTGTTATTTTCTTCTTATTTCTGTTTAAATGACTCATTAATAATTTCCTTTTTGTTTGTTAGGAAAAGGCTTTTAATCTAAACTGTATTATTTTCCTTTCCTTATTTATTCAGTTGCGAATCTTCCCACATTCAATTGTTGACAGGCAGTAAGTGCTTACCAGTGTTCAACCATGGTGTGTCGATGGGGGTGCTGCTGTTCAATGGTAGCTGAAACCATTTGAAAGGAACTTGCCTTTTTAATGAACTGTCTAATTAAAACCAAATGGGACCTAGCGTAAAGCACGCCTCCAGATCCGGAATAAAACATATTTTACTTAAAAGCAATTTGACTGAACAAATTTTAGTATTTCTCTTTGTATATTTTTAAACACAACGACCTCTACATGTTAAGCTTTTACGTCAGTTAGTTTGGAAAGATTCGATTCAATATTGAAGACCTAGCAGTCATAAAGATCCTACCTTACTGAAAATATTTATTTCTATTGAAGTCTAGTACAAGTCTTCTAATTCCATTTTGTTTCTATTTCTATTCTTCAAGAGAAGCCTCATCAAAGAGAAAAGAATTTAAAAAAAGTAGTCTCTGTACCAAGTTGTTTCGCATCACATTCACATTTACATTCTTAAAACTTACCATCGAAACTAATGATTCATAGTAGATTGAAAATTAATTTCGTATAAACAGAATCAAAATGACGGGAATCCTTTTAATCTCTCTGAAATTGTAAACCACGTATTGTCACACGAGAATATAGTTAACTGCTTTCAGTTAATTCGTCTATAGATCTAGTTAATTGAAAATTTTAATTGTATGCCTGCATTGCTGATTTTACAGACCTATCTACGACCTGTAAATATTATAAGCAAAAGTTTTTAATACTTATTTATTCCATTTAATATGTAATGAATTCGATCTTTGTTTTATTTAATTATTCATGCTACAGTTAGTGTTTAACAGTTAATAAATGAGTTGTTCAGGATCGCAGATTATAATCAAGACTTATTATTGCAATCTCTGAAATTAAATCAACGTTCTTCAGTTTCTATAAAAATAATAGTGTATTGGTTGTTCACCGTAAGAAAGAAAAAGTATTGTATGAAAAGCTAATAAGAAAAATTAATTTGAGAAATCTTCCAGTTTATTGTAAATCACTCAAATTTATAATAAATAAATAATAATAAAAACTTAATAGAGCCAATAATTTAGGATTATCCTACAATACAAAAAAATCAACATAGAAACTGAATTTCATAATGCTACGTTTAGATTAAAATTAAGTATAAATTTTGTTTAGAAGCAAAAAAAAAAAAAAAAGAAATTAGATGTTAAGAGACAAAAAAAAGAACAATTTGGCAAATTATAAACTTACTTGTAAAAAGAAAAAGTTTCGAGTGAATTAAAGAGTTGCCGTTGCTCTGAATTGAATAAATAAAATAAAATAAAAGGAAAAATGGAATCGAATAATCCAGCATACGTAATTAGTGTTAATAGAAAAGAAAAAAAAAACTCCAATAGTTGTCAACTAATGTATTTTAGAGACAGTTACTGTACTTTAAAATAAAGTTAAAGCTGTACCGCTACAGGAAATGCAGGTCCTTGGGTGCAAGAGAGGTTTAGGCTCCCAGCGATTGTCGACCTAACGGGACTGAGGTGGGATGGTCAGCCCGACGCCCCTCCCGCCTTTAATCCCCGAGCAAGAATCCCGGCACCCATTTGACAGAGGGCTGGGTGATCCCTAGGGTTCGTCTGGAGAAAAAGTAACCGTGGAAAAAAAATCTCCGAATTATCTCCGGAAATTGAATCAGTCATCAGTCCATCGTTCAAACCACTACACTACCGAGTTCGGGGAATACTTCCACGTAAACTTAATAAATTTAGCTTGAAAAAAGCTTCTTCCTGTCCAGTTATGTTACATTGGTGTATTCGAAGCCCAGCCGTAATGAGATACTTTCGGCTTGAGCAACATCAGCATCAGCCGAATTGATTCACAGCTGTTAAGTTTCATACAAAAAAATATTTAATTCATCTCCGCCTCACTAATGAAAACATTGTCATCTCTAAGGTTCAGGATAATCATTACTGTTATTATTGAACTGTTATCGTGCCTTGACTTTTCTTGATGCTGCTATCCAGTTTGGATTATCGGCGACTGGATTACAATTATTCGGACTACAAAGGTAACAGTAATAAAGTTCGGATTACTGGATTGCGGAATAGAAAAATGGATTTAGCTTATCATGAATCTGAAAACTGTAAAAGTTTAATAAACAGTTACTGATTATTAACTGTTGTGTAACGGCCGAGTTAAGATACTACAGATTGTAATAAGAGATAATTTTAGATGAGTTTCAGTGGTTACCCAAACAAGTAACAAAATGTAATTACGAAGGAATTCTAGGCTTTCCGCCTGAGGAAATGGAATTTCAGTGGTTTTGTTAAAAAAAATGTAAAGCTTTTTTCCATTGAAACAGCTGCAAATTCAAATATTCAATCCTTGAGCGGTCTCCTGTTGTCGAATTTAAAATTGCTCTTAATCACGACCCAATCAAATAACCTAATTGGATTTTAAATTGTCGTTTCTTCAGAAAACAAGGAATGCTTTTTCTTCTACTTCCTCCCTTCCAAACAAAGAGGAAAGGAAAAAATATAGGGAAAAATTAAAGCCGATGAATCAACAAAAGCCAAGAAATTTTGTTTTCTCTTGAAGTTTAATAGGTAAGATTCCCTTTTTTTTTTTAATCGTATCGTTGGAATTACCTTTGCTGTTCAACCCAATCGTTTAAGAATGTTGATAATGCAGTTTTCTTTAGAAAGAATGGTGGTTGATAATTTTACGGGTATTTACTTGTTTAATTATTGAAGGCATTGGCAACTTTTCGGTAGTTATCTTGCTGTTCTCTCTTGCAACATGGCTCTTAAAATGTTTTTTGATATTTGGAAATGCATCCAGATAAGACCAGAACTTCAAAATCGTGATTTCTTTCAGCGTTCGAAATAGCCTGTTATTCCTAATTTAAAACCCAATTTCTCTGTGTATAATTTTACCTATTGAGCATTCGATATTTTAATTTTCCAAGATTTAAAAACTTGACGGAAATGGAGAAATGTAGGTTAAAATTCAGAAAACGGTACCCACCGACGTTGAACTATTTTCAAGACGGCGGCAAAGGAACCGTCCGCGGGACATAGTACCTCCAAAATGTTTCCTATATAAACATCCTGGAGTTGGTGTTACCTCAATTTACCTAACCTACAGCTAATAAGGCACTGTTGGTTGCTTAGCACCAACAGCTTGAGCTCACACAAAGTTAACTACTTTTTTTCCTCCTCGCGGGAAATGGTGACAAGGCAGTCTGATACCGAATTCTGAACTTTAACCGAAATATAGACAGAGGAAATCATTTTCAATTCCTATCAGCAAGTTTGGATAAAAATTTTAATAGAATAGGATTGCAAAATAATAATAATAATAATAATAATAATAATAATAATAATAATAAATAAAAGAAAGGTCGGATTTTTTTTCAAATCCTAACAAAAAAAATAGAGCGTAAAATAGCTCACTTGTTTCTTTAGCAAAAATATTGCAGGATTTCAATAATGGAATAGCGGATTTATGGCAGATTCCCATTTAAATTTAAATACTACGACCTCGTATTTCTGTAATATTCAATGGAGCGTATGTATAAATTCATTATTCAAACTTATTTAAAATAAAAAAATAAAAATAAAAATTCCAAGTTAACTGAGTAAAAAGGCAAAAATAATGTTCTTTTTTTGTAAGCAACCTCATATTCTTTCTAATTAGATTCTTATTTCTTTTAATTTCCTGAATGTTTTCAGTAAAGAAATTAATTACATAGAAGGCTGGAGGCTCTATGCGCTGTGCTTATCTTTAATATTCATGTATACCTATAATAATATTCCTCAAGATTGTTGTTTGCACAGGAAACTAATATTACTGACGAAGTTAATCAATGGGCTGACATGTAGGCTTAGAGGTTTGGGACCAACGCTAGATTAGAAACAATTGGAAATTCTTCGCCATCAATGAAACGATTCTATTAAGGTAGATCTTCACTTCCTCATCAGTCAGAAATAATTTCCCCTTTCTCGATACAGTATTCAATAAGTTAGATAAGTTGTTTTTTTTTTTTTCAAACCACAATTAACAAATTTCAACCGGATTAACAAGTAGGTGTCTCGACCACGCCAGGCGGCTACAGCAGCATTACCGAAGCTACAACAATTCACATTCTGTAGAGCGTTTTATTATTTTTAAAATTTTCTTTATTAGTGGGGATAGAATTCTTAAATTTTAATGTGTATAAATTTCTTTAAACTTAGTAATTGTGTTTTGGTCTCTTAATTTTAAGATCAACCAGTTTCGGCTAGGCTGGCTAGCCGTTTACAAGTGAAATCAACAAGACAGTAGGCTGCTTATTTACAAAGTTCGACCAATGAATGCACAGGAGTGATGGGATGATACTACAGGTTGTGGCATCTGGTGAGGAACATAAGAAATGTTCAATCATGAAAACAGAAGAACAGTCAAAGTGGAAACACGTCTCTGTTAAACTCACGTTAAATTTTAATTATATATTTAATGGAGATGCTTTTTAATAAATCAGACATTGTATTCGTGACCTTTAATAAATGAAATCCTAGGACATCTGTTTTTGTGCTATTTGGCGATCATCAGTAAAACTAAACCCACTGAAATAATATTTTTTATTATTATTATTTTCTTGAATTTTTAAAGATCAAGGTTTTTGGGTTTGTTTTTTTTTTTTCCTACGATTTTTATTAAGACGTCGCTACATTTAATTAACTTTAGGAAGAATAAGCTGTTTTAAACTTCTAATGTAACTTTACAGTTGTACACCTTTTTCTTCAGTTAATTAAAATACAAAATCCTTGAAAAGTGAGACAAAAAAGAAATATTTTCAAGAAAGGGCGGGGGGAATTGAAAAATAATATTCAAAAAAGTAGAAAGCATTTTTTTTTTTTACATATTTTAAGATAAAAAAAAAGGGTATGATTGGCAGTTGGGCATCGGCACGAGATGTCGGGCCCCGCCCCGTTCAGTAGATCTCGCGTGCCTTGGCGTGTGGCAAAGAGAGAAATCTCGAATGCCTATTGGAGTGGATCTTTTCACCTCCCACGGGCAGCCTTTCAACCTGTTCTCTTTTTTTTTATTATTATTATTTCTTCTCTTCTTTCTTCTTCTCCTCCTTCTGTATTCGCAGTATTTTTTTTTTTTTTTTATGTTCTCAAATTGCATGGACAGGTGATCGGGGACTGTTGTTGTGATTGAGTTCGCGTCGGTTGGTTTTATTGCCCTTGTGCAGAGATGAGAACTTAAGGACCTAAATCACTCTAACCATTGCACCTGGTGCTCGCTCCCAAACCACAGGGTCCTACCAAGGCGAAGGGAGGGGAAGACAACACCCTCATTACGAGTCCCTCCGAGAAATCGAATCATCAAGGTTTCGAATTCGCGTCCGACTCAAACAGGGCTGATGTTTAATTCTTATCTCGCCTCCCCCCCCCCTTCCAATCCGAACCCCTTCCACCTTGCGACCGTTTAACCTTTAAACATCCCCTCCACAAAATCCACCACTGTTTTTGATAAATAACCAGCCATGGGATTCTAAAGCAATAATTAAGAAGAAATAAAAAATAATATTTCTTTCATTACAAAAATCCTAAATCATGAAAACTATTAAGCCCCAATCTACTTGAATTCCGTTTCTGTTAATAATATGGTAGTAAAATTTGTCATTATTCAGTTTCTATCCAATGTAGTTTGAAAATACTATATGTATTTTTAGAACTTTAGAATTGTAATAGTTTAATTACAACCATTAAAACAGTTTAGAATTATTATTAATGTAGTAAGACTGAAAATGCCATTTTATGATTATTTAATGAACAAATCGTATTAAGTTATCAAAATGTTGTAGTTATCATATTTTGCAACTGATATTTTCAAATAATCACGAACTGTTAAATAGTAAAGTCTATAATTAAATAAAATTTATACTAGATAGATAGCTATATAAATAGAATAGTTAAAAGTTATTGTTATATTTATTAAACAACAAAATTTGAATATTCTTATAATAAATTATGTAGTGTGAATATTAGCTGTAAAAACCTAAGTTTTTACCTTCTACAGAACCTACAGACAGACCCTATAAATATAGGAATATCGTAGGACTGAACCTATAAATTTATTAAATAATAATAAAAAAAAAGAACAAAATATTTTAAATCTTTAAGATACCTTCTTCATTTTTCAGGCATTTAGAAAAGGACCCGCGAAAGATTACGTAATCTTGATACACCAATTCTGATACATAATCTAATTGAAAAATTCATTCGAATTCCGGACAGACAGTACGGAGACTTCTGAGATTGAAGGGTTTGATTAATTATTACCCGTCTTTTTAATTACTCCTCCGAATTTAAAAGCAACCGTGAAAATCTGGTGTGGGAGGGGAGAAGAGATGGTGCCTCGTACCCTGAGAATTGTTGGACATCTGCCCGGCGGTTGATATTCAGTGGAAGTAAGGTTACCATTATGTGTAACTCGAGGTGTATCAAAGAAGTTCCAAATTCTTCCCTTTCCGTTTCACCTGCCTATCCCGGAAGAAAACGAAAAATAAGTAAAGAGACAGATTTTTTTATCAGTTGGTCGATAATCAAAGAACCCGCGCTGACTGCTGTTATGTAATCCTACTTCTAATGCTCTGGATCATGTGATTGTAAATTCTAACAAAACAATACCTGATATAAAGTGCTTAAAATAAATTTTAAGCGGAAAAAAAAATGGACAAATATTACAGAGTTTCCGGCAAAGAATTTGCCGGAACTTTTCAAGAACTTTTCTGTTTACAGGAATCTGCTTGGTATCCTATATTTCAATAAAACAAACAAAAAAACAAACAGATAAATCGTTTCGTAAGTCACTGTAAGATGATCTTTTATTACTTATTGGAAACTTAATATCTTTTTTTTATACTGTTGCCATTTTTTATAAGTTGAAAACTATTTTAATATCCTCTGCTTTTTATATATATATATATATATATATTTATTTCTGTATAAAATTTTATATATAAAATATATATAAACTATTTTTTTATTAG
>JAFIDM010005346.1:41538711-41601855 GCA_023159025.1 Thereuonema tuberculata
TTAATAAAGATTTTAATAATTTCGAAATTATTAAAATCTTTATTAAGAAAAGTCTAAATAAATGATGTAAGAAATTAAAAGCAACAAATTAAAATTTCATTTTTAAAGTTATTTAAAAAGGGTAATTTATTTAGACAGTGTTCTTTATATGAAAACAATGACTGTACAAAGCAAATAGATTGCACGAAATAATTCAGGTTTGTTTGATGTGTGGAAGCCATTAGCTTGTTCCTTACTCGCAGTTTCGTTTGAAATATTAGCAAAAATCTCAAACGTGACGACGACATCGCCAGCGGACGTTTAATTGGCAGCCTCGCAATTTGCTTTATACAATAAACCCAACGAAGAAGTAAATATTTTTGAATGGAGGTAAGCAATTACACACTTTGCCGATTGAACGTAATAGAGCGTCCTACGTTGATTTAGATACGGTTTGCTTCATCTCTACAATGCGCTATCGCGCTCTGTAGATATATCTCATCTCGTGCCGCTCGAGCACAGTCCACGCAGATATCGGAAATGAGATATAAAATTTGATTACGGGCTTTTTCCGACTTGTCGCGACCAATTGCGTTAATCTTGATGATGAATTGAGCCGATGCGTTTCAATGTAGTTTGTATAACTGCTTTACTATTAATAAATTAGCGGAAGTAATTAGTCCCGAGTCCTACCGCGCAGAAACAGACAGAATGAATTGGTCAGCGCATTAATTAATGACCACCATTCGTCATAGCTTTTCTTCACTTGAATAATCCCGCCTAAAGTGGCATTGACGCGATGATTGTAAATTTCCTTTTGTTTGTTATTTTTGAGTTCATGTTATTTATTTTAAAGCCACTTGTGTGTTTTCCAAGTTGAAATCTTATTTTGCCCTGATAGGCCTACGGTGAAGTGCGAACCCGCCAACTGCGAAAGCGAGATCCTAATACGCACTGACAGAATTGCAGAAATAGGGGAGAGAGAAAAAAAAAAAGAAGGAAAAAAAATCAATTTACTTAAAGGTTTTGGCCCCTTAGTATTTTTTCCAAAAAAAAAAAAAAACCTGAAACATCCCCAGCCATCCGTTGTTTTTTTTTCCTTCTCACCAATTGATTGATTCATCTGATAATATCTTCTTCAATTCTTTTATTAAGTTTTTAATAATGAAAGGAAAAAAAAAAAAACAAATAAAATATTATTGATAGAATATTAGATTATTTGAAAACACAATTACGTACGTAATGTTGGGAAATATTTCATTATTTTAAAATATTTGAAAAGAAAAAGAAGAAATAATTGAAGTTTTTTTTTTCCCTGTCTTACTAAAATAATTGCTTTCAAGTTTAATAAAAACTCAAAATTCGCAGGAAATTTATCAAGCCATTCTTTGGAATAAAAAAATTTAATAATAATAAAGAAAAAAAACATGTTTAATTTTTTTTTTTTTTTTTTTAGATGAACTTAATAAGTTTCTTAAGTTTTCTTAATATACTGATATTTGCTTTAATCTTAAGTTTTAGCTACTTTTTTTTTCCTTATTCCTTTTCAACTTCCCAAGAGTTGTAGATTGAAAAAAAAATTGTTAACAATATAATAAATACCTGCTTTCAATTTTTTTTAATGTCGTAATCCGTACATTGTTTTCGTAGCTTAGAAAATGTTTACAAATTAAATTTAAAATGTTCATGAAAAGTGATCGTACGGTTACAATTTTTGCCGGAGAATCTTTGTATTACGAACCTTTATTACTACTGGTTTAATCTTAGAGAGGTTGTATACATGTTGGTTTGTATTTGTTTTTAAATTAAGAGAATTAAATACGAAGTAGTGTTTGATGGATGTTGTGTTTGTCTTGCAACCAAGTCGACTTGTGTGAAAGTTTTATCGGTCTGATCCCGTTCATCATGTCATTGATTCGGGATGCGACGAAGATGATTTATGCCGAGTGTGGCATGTTGAGCGATCCCTCATGCAAAATACATGTAATAATCAGAGAGAGAGACCTTTTGTGGGGAAACCCGCCGTTTGGCGAACATTAAGCGAATGCTGCGCATAAAGTCCTCATCTGTAAAACTAATCCATCAAAAAATGGAGGAGTAGATCTCATCGCGCACCCATCTCCTCTTCCCACCCACCCCCCACCCCCCAAAAAAAGGAGAGGGGAGAGCGGGAAAAATATGGGAGGAGGGGAAAGAAAAAAAAAAAACTGTGGTAATCCGTTCTCGCGTCTGTAATAAAAAAATGTGATCACATCGTCCGTAATTGGAATGGGTTAATCACACTGGTATTGAAGTTTTTTCCATTTTTCTTTCTATTTCATAGTTAA
Source organism: Thereuonema tuberculata (assembly GCA_023159025.1). Lineage (NCBI taxonomy): Eukaryota > Metazoa > Arthropoda > Chilopoda > Scutigeromorpha > Scutigeridae > Thereuonema > Thereuonema tuberculata. The sequence goes on from JAFIDM010005346.1 coordinate 41,541,018, forward strand.
GAATTTTGCGAAGATTCGCCGTAGATTAATTATTATTAGTTTCTTCACACCTTTTGTTTTTTTGTTAGATATCTGTATTCTTATCGTTAATCGATTATTATGATATTCTCGTTTTTTTGGCATGTAATTCGGGTTTTTTTTCTTTGTTTGCTGTTTTCATTTGTATAATGGCATTTTCGCTCGAACACCAAAAAAAGAACCTGTGTTGGTAAGTGTCGTTACTATGTTTAGGAAGCGTTGTAGGGGCTGAGCGGCAACACTTTTTTTATTTCTTTCTGTGTTCTCCGTTTCCTTTGCCTTCTGTTCCAAAGAGGTTCTATTCTCCAACACCTTTTGTTCGGCATAAATTCCCCGTTTCACGGACCGGTTCAGGCCACCAGTACGGGCAGAATTTCAATACCAACGGAGAGGAAAACGGGGCAATTTGACTCATTTTCCAACGACACATGTGTTCCATTTGCCCATTGTATAATTCGAGAATAATTGAACGTGAGGTTTTCTTGAAGCTTTGCCAGCTACTCTTATTCGCAGCAGCATTGTTTGGTTGAGAGAATTAGGAAGGGAAGCGAATTAGCAGCAAGGACTTAAAATTCGCGAAGCGTCTGTCTGGTTGAGAATTAGGACTAAACACGGGATGGGTGGTGGATATCTCAAGCTGTGCTTCACTTCCCCGTAATCGTAGTTCACTCCTTTCCGAAACAAATGTAATGGTGTTAGGATAAAATATTCAAAATAACAAAAACAGGAAGGCTCCCACTTGGCCTATGTTTACTCTGCAAGAATGAAAAACGCGTGAAATTGAAACCCAGACGTATTGTTGTCGTCTTGATGTGGAAGTGCTATTTCCAGTGTAAAAAAGATTCGGTTATGTTTGATTGTACTCAGTGTAATCAAGTAATTTTGCTTTTTTTTTAAGAACAAGGAGATGTCATGTAAAAGGTGTTTTCTAAATAGATAAATATCACTGTAAAAGTAAAGTAAAAGTGTAAAAAGACTTAAAATTGTTCACGAGGACGGATTCTTAACAATCAGTTTAATTTGAGGGTTTTCTATGTTTTTATAATTATAAAAAAAATCAAGGTTTATTCAAGTGAAGAATATAAATAAGCACTATTATAATATGTTTTAATAATGTGGTGTAGTAACCATCGGGTTTAGATTCTGAAAATGTTATAACAATGAAACTGCTGATTAAGCGTCTAATAAAAAAATTAACGTAGAAAAAAGTTAATAACTTCGGAAGTAATTGTATTAGTTTGTTTGTATTTGAAAGTATTAAGCCTTTTTATTCAGTAATTGTTTCAAACGAAATGACGTCTTTTGTTGCTGTTTACGACAAATAAACAAGACAATTAATTTGTCGTAATTTTTTTTTACTTAATCGTAATAAGTTTGAGCCACAGATTAAACTCCGTAATTGGTATGCAGCAACAATAATTCCAATAAATTTCTTCTTTAATTTTACCTCATTAAAGAACGTCAATAAATACCTCCCCTTTTTACTGAAACTCAACTCTTTTCAGTGATAGACAAATTCTCCGGAACGAAAACAATTTTTTTTTCCCCGCGTGGAAATTCTCAATCGAAATGTTTCCATTTAATCATTGGAGCTTCGTTGATAAAGACATAAAATTTGGCCAACCACGGTAGGACCATTTAGGGCATCTGGAGGAAGAGAGAAGAAAAAAAATGATACATGGTCCTCGGGAGAGCAGTGATGGCCTTTCTTTTAATCACAAGAGTAATTACGTGATCCATCTAATTCGTTTTGGACAGAAGAAAGGCGTACGAGGCTAAGAGCAATAGATTTTTCTAGCTCGAAAAAATACAGCAATTGTTTAAGTAACTTAAGAAAGTTGTCAAGTTAATGTCGTAAATTTTTTTTTTAGTCTTTTATCTTTTATAGGAGTTGAACTTAAAAAAAAAAATTGATATGAGTATACATTCTACTGATAATTACTTATCAACTTAATGGATTTATTTTTTTGATTGTTCCATTACTGGACATTCTGTTATTTAATTTCTTCAGACAAAATTGATAAAGTCATTTCGGCGTAAAAAAAAAGTTCGTCGTCTAATTTTTTTTTTTAAGAAAAACTAATTAATTCTTCAATGTTAGAAATTTGATCCTTAGACAACACATGTCAGCGTTCGCCAACGTAAATACTAATAATTGCTTCGTAATTATTTGTTTGTCTAATTTGTTTTCGTTTTCCGTAAATGAATTTGGATGGAAAAATAGACCTTGTTAATGAATTGTAATTAAATTGTAAAATTATTGGGTTCAGTTGAAATGTCTTCTATTAAAATGATGATTTTTTTTTAAGGCGAATTCAGAATAATATGCGTAAATAAACTTTGTTTTCATTGATTTATTTTTTTTTTTTTATTTATATTAAAAAAAATTAAGATTTTGTTAAATTTCAATAATGGATGCTAATTGTAATGAAAGATTTTATTTGTTTCATTACATTTATTCATTTTTTAGTCTTCTGATCAGATCAGCAGACTAATATTCCCGTTTTGTCTGTCTCGTAGACAAGTATCATTAAAATCTCATTAAATTATCATTAAGCACAACAATCGCAACAATTGCGTCTTTTGCATGCGCAACAATCACATTTATAATGCAGCTCTACAACAATCACAATTATCGCAACAATTGCGCCTTTTGCATTCGCAACAATCACATTTATAATAATAATGCTTCGCAACGATAAGAAAATATAATTGATATTGCTTTAATTTCCTTGTGATTGGTTTACTAATCGCTTTCCCTACCTTGTTTAAAATACGCTTTCTTCTGATTATTTGAAACCGAGATTTTAATAAACGTGATGAAATCAAATATTCAACTTCTACATAACTTGATTCAGCGCAGAATAAAAGTTGGAAATCACTTTTGCACTTCGTTCGTCGCCTTTCGAACCCTGTTCTTCATCCTCGTCTTTCTTTTCATAAAACATTCATTTACCCCTATTAACAGCGGTCAGAGGGGGCTTTGCTCTGTATCAATCCTGTTTGTTCCTTTCAGCTACTGTATTGCAGTCCTGAACTCTTCACCCTGACTCTCGCTATTTTCAAATTAGTCCAGTTCCCCAATGAGCGGCGGCAAATTAAAGCTCACTTTTCCATTGCGCAGATGATGGCTTTATCTTCCCCACAACGAATCTTATCATTTCTTTTTATCTCAGGAGTGGTTTTGTTGTTTCTCATTACTTTTTTTTTTTTTTAATATTTATCTCAGTGCTTCGTTTTAGAAAGAATGAAAGAATAGAAAAGGAAAAATAATTATCTCATGTTTTTCTCAAAGTAAAGATATGATGTTCTTTTTGCAGTGGAAATATGTAAATATTAAGTTTTCTTCATAGATATGCAGCCCGGTCTTTTCTCACATAAGCGTGTCCATAATTTGAATATTTTTCCAATATTTTTTTCTATTGACAAGTTTATTTTTTTTGATTGTTTTTAGTTTCAACGTTGATAACACAGTTGATGTTATTTATCGTTGTTCTAATACATATAAATCTCGAATTTAGAAACATGAAAAGATAGAAGTTTTGAATATTATCTTAGGTATCTTGAATATATCTTAGGTAAAAAATTATTTTATTTTTTTTTTATGTAAAAAAATTTAATATTTAGCTTCTATATATAATAAGAAGCTTCAACATCATTATAATAGAAAAACGTCATTGTATTTACAATTTAGAAGTTTCAAAGAGGTCCACCCAAAAGATATATAAAATATATAATACAATTCTATAAATCTCTTGGGTGCTGTAATTGTAAATATAAATGACGTTTTTCTATAAATTCTATTTTAAATTTTGAATAATTTATAGGACTTTTGCTAAAGAAAAAAAAAAGTAAGATTATGTCTTTTCGAGTTTATTTGTCAGCAAATTCAACTAAGTAATAAGTAATTGACAAAGAGGAACAAATCTCAGATTAAAAAAAGAAACAAAATGTAAACGTATTGTCCTGGAGTTCTGTTAATTAAAAAAAAAACACACAGGTTCAGATTTCGCTTAAATACAGGTTCTTTCTTTTCATTTATGTTATATATATATAGAAGGGGTAGCTGTTTCGTCCCATTTTTTTTTTTTTTTAATTTCCTGTATGGAATAGAGGCGTTCTGTTGGAAAAATGAATAGATTGATAAAACAAGATAGTTTTATGTTATTAAATATGGTATCTTCATTGTAAGGGATAAGGGATTGTTTGACATTATCTGCCATTTAATCATCCATTCCAGCCACAGGAGAATTCGTAAATTGCATGTATTATTTTGCTAAACAAACGATGACTCACTTTTCCCTAGAGTATTTGCATTTTGAAATTCTCAGTGAAATTCATAAATAACAGTAGCCAAGAGAGGGTCATTGGCAACCAATAATTAGCGCATTTACAACGTTAGTCACGTTGACTATCAAGATTGCGTTTTAGATAATCGCAGGTTAAAGCTACTGTTTGTACCTGATAGGATAAAGAAACCCTTACTGATGAGTAATTAGGTAGTAGGTTCATGTCAATATTTGGAATACATTATTTCACAAAATTAGGATACAAGTTGCTTATAAAGAATTACACAATTGTTATAAAAACTTGGACGTGGTTTTAGTAATCTTAGCTAAATCTTTATAGCGATAAAAGTAGTCTGTATTATTGACATTACTGTGTTCGCATATACTGAAGATGAATATTAAAAAAAAGAGGTTTTTTTCACCTTCATTACATGGATAAAATCCCTGAAACTCTTCATTTTCGATCATATTTAAAAGATTAAAATAATAAAAGAGTGGTGAGCTGTTTCGAACTTATTAGACCTCATCGGTCTGCATTAATTAAACAGTTTTTACTGCCGATAGAAGCATCGGTGAAGGCAGGAGCAAAATAAGGCATTTAATATTTTAATGCCACATCGGAAGATATTTAAAACAAAATGCATACGTTAGCTAATTTTGAGTTTTTTGAGTGGATTGAATGAATAGGCTGTCGGGTGTAAGTAGTTTCCTGTAGCAATCCTAATTTAGGCAAAATTTTATTCCAATTCACAGTGGAGCACATGATTTATAAACGCAATTTAAATCTTTTGAGTGTTTTGAACGGATTTTCCTTTAGATGTGACAGCACAAGTATTACGTTAGCCTGAAATTGCGGCATCCGTCCAAGCAACAGAATTGTCTCTCGTTAATAGAATTTGCGTGGCGCCGATGCATCTGCTGTTGGCCGTCAGGCAAGCGAACGAATTGATCTAAAGTTGTTAGAGTTTATTGAGGTGCGAGAGACGGACTCTATTCCTACTTGAATTTCAGCCGATTTACTTGCTTAATCCATTGACCCTTTGACCCTTAACGCGTTTCAGACCAGCCCGGCGTTGACTGCTCCTAATGAATCCCGCGCGATTAAATGCCATCGCCACCGAGACATTGGAAAGTCCTCGAGAAGGAAGACTTTTCGCGTTTGATGTCTGCCAACTTGGTGTATCTCGTATCGCTCGTGCTGCCCACTTGGACCTTGTGCAGAAATCGTATTAGTTCCTTACAGCTGTAGCGGTGACCGCTGATGCAGCGCGCACCCCGCCGTAGCGAAGTCCGGTCGACCTGCGTTTCCGCCGGACATTTCGCTCTGACGCGGGTGTCTCCATTGCGAGCAGTCAGAAGCAAACGTCCTGATGTGCGATTCTCGAGTAAACACGTCCAGGGATTATGGCAGTCTCAAAAGCTGTTGCTGTGGCCGATTGAAACAAGCTGGGGAAACACAGACTGAGAAAATAGTGATGAAGAGCAGTTTGCGAATGACATGAGAGAAAAATCAAAAACCTTATTTTAGAAAACAGAACATAATTTTTAATTTTTCCACCTACAAATTCCATAAAGAAATATTATAGAGATAGGAAGCACTTAGCATAAACTTTATTCCAATCACTTCATTCTCAAATATTTCTTTTATTGCAACTTCCTTATAGCTAATCTGAGAGAAACTAATTTTTACGTCAGGAGGTTTCTATATATGGCAAATTAAAGTCATCCTTAACTCTAAAATCAGACTTTTTGCAGATAATAACTATTATAAGTTTTATTATTATAAAAATTAAAGAACTTTTGAGAAAAACATCACTTAACATACGTTCTTATCAACAATTAAAAAAATAGTTCATGTTTCAGTTTGTTTTATTCCATAAAATTATTGTTATTTTATTTTTATTTATTTTTTTTTTCATTCTTTCAGTCGTTCAAGTAGACTTCTTCTTTATTTTTTTTTATAAGATTAAAAAAAAAGGACAAAATATTTTTCTATTCATGATAACTGCAGGGCCCCTAAGGAATCGATTTAAAAGGGGAGGGAAAAAAACCGCATTGGCAAGCATTCGATTTCAACATAAAAGTCTTTGAATTAAAATAAGAATGTCTGGAATCCAAATGCCACCATTGCGTGTTTTTCGTCCTTAGTTTTTGGGACTGTCCAATTGGCATGTCCTTTTTATCTTTTTTTTTTTTTAAGCCGTCGCCAATCGAGTTTTGTGTGTCACGTGATAGAGAAAAAGAGAGAGAGTGAGTGAGACCCAGCCCTTGATATCTATTCCCTCACGACATCAAAAACCGTGACCACGGTCATTAGGTCAATTATAGTGTCAGCCCGAGGTCGAAACCGCGCCATACACGAGGTGACAAGCATGGTCTACCTTGTCAAATGCTTTTGTCGAATACAACCGTTCATTTATGTCTGGTTCGTCTTCTATTGCTGTCGCCTTTGCATCTCGGCTTCTACCATCTCTTTATCTTTTTTTTTTTTTTATCTCTGTGTTAAGTAGACGCCTAAATGGCGTGCTTACAGTTTTCGTCTTTTTTTTAAGATCCTATACATATTGTAAAATAATGAAAGCCATAAAACATGCATGACTTGATTCGGGGGATGGTAGATGAACAATAAATAGAATCTACTCCTACAGTAATTAGAAGAGATGGCATTCCTGGCCCTCCGGTCACTTTTTTTTAATAATCTAATTTCATTTTTTCTTGTTGATTTTATTCTGACTTTGGGAAAAGGGGAAGGAAGAATGAAGAACTTCCTTCAATTAACCTTTTGAGGGAACAAGAATTCCCTCAAAATCAATTTTAATAAGAAATCTAAAAGAATATGTTGATCAGAAAGATAGCTTCAGGTCCATAGTAGGTTTCTGCAATTTTTTTTTTAAATATAGTAGTTCTGCAATTTTTTTTTATAAATATCTTATTTAAGAACAAGCATTTTATTTTCTTTCACTTATTTATTTAACTTTAGCGATATATATGTATTAAGTTTTATTTTTTGGCAACGCTTTAACGTACGCATTTTTCAAATACCGCGTTTAGGGAGAGATTGCATCTGAATGGACTTCGTTGTGTCTATTTTTGTATTTTGCTGATGGAAGGAGACGTTCAGTGTGATTTGATTGACATTTTTCAAGAATTGCCATGAAGATTCTTTCATGTACGGAGCTGTCTTTTATGAATTACTGTTTCTTTCTTTTACTAAGATAAAAAAACGAGTATCTAATGATTTAAGGTCGTGCCTGTCTGTTTGCTGATGTTTCGTGTGTGTTGTCGGCACATTCCTTTATCATTCCTGCAATTGGATGAAATCCTTTAATGGCACAATGAATAAAAAAAAAAGCAATTGAGTAAAGCATTGAACTTAGCTTTATAGTTGTTGAAGATCGTAGTTTAATTATAACTTGAAGGCTTGATTGTGCAACACCAGCATTTTGGTTTTTCTAGTTTCCAAGTTCGCTTAAAGTCAGAGACGATCGTGAATCTTGAAGATGGTTCCATTTCGCCTACCCTTCCCAGTCCGTCTTACTAATAATAATGTAACTGATTTTTTTTTTCTTTTTCTCTTTGATTTCTCTCCCCTCTGCTCTCACGGTCGCATCATTGCGTTCCTAGAGGCATTCTACATCTCCTCACACTTTAGGTCACCAGGGACGAAATTGCCTCGGGTGGTGGCGCTGCTATCTCTTACTGGCAGCCATTACCCGACCTTCACTCCACCTGCAGGTCTCATGAATTATTAATCGGCTGGGTCCATTCTGCGGGACACCTGTATGCAAATGCGAGTGCCTCAGCCCGCGGTTGGTTGGCGGTTGGGCCTCGCTCCAGTTATTAGCGCTGTTGTTACTCTTTTCACCCTGTGATTAGAAGCACGTAATGCGGAGAAGTCCACAGCGCATCTATCTCTTAGCTGGAATCATCACCGCTTAGCTTCGTACAGTGAAGAAGGGAGGGAAAAAAAAAAGAACATCTAAAAGAAGACAAAAAAGGCTTTTTAAGATTTACATTGGACGTTGAATGGCTGTTCTGCATAAGACTTTACAGCAATTTAAAGTAATCTCGTTGAAGGAGAAATAAAGCTGACGAGATAATTTTCTTGGAAGTAAAGCACCCCTGTTAAAGACAAACTTAAAAGAATAGCCACAACTTATCGTTTATTGTCCAACTTTGAGTTGTGCAACGATTATGCTTATTATATCAAAGTAAAGACAACAAGAAAAATAAACAAAAAACCCTGACAGAGTTTATAAACCATTTGGGTTTAAAATAATTATACTGAAATTAAAAATTATTAATGTTCGTGAATTAAATTTTTATGTTACCTGCAAAATATATTATTCTTATAGTAGCTTGTAATTATAGACCAGATTATTTTATAATCCAATTAATATAAATCCTGGATTCTTCCATGGATCGAAGTCAGTGTTTCGCGGCCAAATGCAAATTGTGACCTGTAAAGAATACCAGTATTTGACTTGCTTTTCAGTGAGGATCGTGTATAATTACATAACCATTTCAATTTCTATGCATAGATTTAAGCCTACATTGTCATCCCCGTCATTGTTGACTGATGACCCATAGCTGCGTTAATCATAATCTTCCAGGTATAGCCATAATTCTCGTGAATTTAAATATATATTTTCAGTTCGTACTTCAGGTCTGATCTTTAGGTGTAGACGTGATTCTTACATTGAAAAAAAATAACAAGAAAAAAGGCTGGCTATAATGAATATATATTTTTAATTTTTTAAATCTTTGTCTTTTCTGATCAAATTATCAAAAAAGAGAAAATTTTACAAAGTCTCAAATGTACGAATTTATTCAATTTTATTTGGGTTTTTATTGTTTTCACGCATAGTAAATACCTAAGGAAATTAAACATAATCTTAACTTCTGCAAGTTTCAAAAGGGAGGGGGAAAAAAAAAAAAAAGCTCCTTTCCTTCTCGTCATCATTTCGCGGTTCAATTTTCGTTTAACTGTTTTTGTCGTCCCTCCTTTTCTTAGCAAACCACAGTGGGTGCTTCTTTGTTGCTTCCACCCCTCTGGGCAACCAGTGATTGCACCTGCTCTGCTGCAGCCAATTAATGGAAGTCGGAACGGAACACGCAAAACTCTTTAAGTATGATCTGGAATCTCACAATGGCGGAGGTGTCAACGGCTCTTGATACTAATCGAAGTTGGGCCTCTTCGTGCACAGACCGAGCCACTCCACGCGGCCTTTTGTGCTGCCAAACACGAACACAAATTGATTTTATCTATAAGCGATGAACAGCAGTGGTTCGGCTCTGTTCGAAAGCTCTCACTTTTGACAAAAATCCTAATCTTTTTCTGGATATTTATTGAAAAATAAAGCAAAGCAAAACAAACCTAAAAAAATAGCACAAAGTAAGTATTATTTTTTATTCCAAAATAAAATTACGTAGGAACTTTTAGAAAATAACTGGGTACGTAATGATTGAAAGTGATAAAGATATAATAATACTTTCTAAGCCAAGAAAGAGATGATAGATACTTTTTCATGTGACTATCCTACAGCAGTTCTCAATTGTTTAATTGTTTGTAATTTTTTCGTAAACCTTTACGTAAACATCCAACCAAAAACAAATAATGAGCGTCTATTGTAATTTCTGTAGAGAGGCGTATAAAACTATACTAACTATATTTTTTTTTTTTTTGTAATTTTGTTAGAAAGAATCAAATTGTTTCTAATTTATACTTAGACCCTAAGGAGACAGCAGTTAACTTTTTTTGCATTCTAATGAGGAGCGAAATGGTTAGAATTTTGCATATGTATTTGCTTAGCAGGTGCTAACATTAAAAAAAAATGTATTGTTATTCCACCACCTTCCCTTGCAGTCTATAATTTACGATGTGACTAAAAGAATGGTTTTAATTATATGAGTTTACAAAGATTTGCATCAAAGGTGTTAATTGACATGTTTTAATCTAAAAAAAGAAACAAACCTTTGCTTTTAAAGCCAAATAGAAAACAGTTTTTGAAAATAAATACTATAATATTAATAGTGCTAAATGTAACTTACATTGCTAGTTTTACAAGTATTAAAAATACTTAAATCTATTTCCAAAGAAGATATTTCATTTAAGAAATACTAAATATACATATACATTGTTATCTAGAAATTTTCCTTTGTGAAAAAGTAAAATGAAAGAATAAAATTAAAATGTAATTTTTAATTTCTAAAAATAAGCTTTTAAATTCATTATTAATTTTTTTGTGTTTAAAGCAGTTTTCATTTTATTTCCTTTGTTGCGCGATATTTATTAAGGGAACAGTTTAATAAGCACTCTGCTAGGGAAGCATTTGCCACTACACTAATAATTAGGAGAGGAATTCAACTTGTTAATTTTGAAATTCTGTTTCCCAAGAAGAATATGTTTTGTTTTGTTTGTTTTTTTCTTGCATATTGTTTGAATGTGTTTTTTGTATTTTAATATTGTAATGCTGCCGGGCATTCGTTTCATGGGATGTCTGTCAGTAAACTTTATTCTTACCAAATGAAAACATGTATCTTATAAGATATGAAGGAATATGCAGCAAATGCTTAGCACGTTAATACTGTGTTCCTACAACAAACAAAGTCTGTCTTTATAGGTTGCTGTCACTCTATGTCCGAGTTCCTTTAGGTTCTTTTAATTAAAAAATAATTTTTAATTTCTGTTTGTTCCAAAATTCTGAAATTTGCAAACGCTGTATTCGTGACATCACTGGATTCGCCGTCTTCTTAATAATAATAATAATATTGGGCCGTCTTCTTAAAAACATATTCTTTGATATAATAGTCTAAGCAATTAATTGACATTAAATAAAATACTAGCATCAAATCAAAATTTGCATTTTCTATTACAATGCACGATATATTATATTTGTGAATTTATGAATTTTTACAGCATTTTTATCATCTAAGATAACCAGGAATTAGGTTTCCAGAATCTACTTTAGATTTATACTCTATAATATTAGCCTGTGGTAATATTAAGTGAAATATATTACAAATTCAAAAGAAAATTTCAGTAAATTACATCACTTAAGTAAATGGTGTAGTTATATGGCGTTCTCTTGGAAACCTTTCGTATGGAGTTGCCATCACGGAAGAGCTAAGTGTAGTTTGTTGGAAAGCGCACAGTTGGAAAAGAACTGTTAAAACCCATTGTAACTTGCTTTCTTGCCAAACTGTCGTAAAATGTGACGCACGAAATTTGGAGCACTTTTCTGTGTCGAAGCGTCGCTCTTAATTTTCCATCCGTGTTTCCGTTGTCGCCGACCATTTATCACGGCGTATCGCGTTCCAGCGGCAGTGCCTCGCCGACTGAGTACTCCCTAAACCGGAATAAGAACCCGCAAGATCGGGTCTGGCCGGCCAATGGACGGCCACATAACGGCCGGGTGATGACTGCGCCCGGCCAAGAGCGGTGCAGGCTTGACACGGGACAACAGTCCTATTTCCTCTGATAGCGGAGTGAACCGGAAATTCTAGAGGAAGAAAAGAGCAGAGGGGGAGCGAAGGAAAGAAGAAGAAAAAGGAGAAGGAAAAAAAAGAGAGAGAGAAGGTTTGTCGTTGGAGATTTTGTGGTATTTTCATGCGGTTTTCAAAGTTAGAAAATCCAAAACATTCAGAAACTCTACTGTTATTGTTTATCGTTTGTAATTTTGCTGTGAAAGCAGAAAATATATGTAAAGAAAAAGAATAATTTTGAATCATTAAGTTTACATTCGCATTTTTATTCAGTGCTATTTCGTGGAAATCTCAACTTCAGTACATTAAATACTTTTCTTTCGTAAGTGACAAATATTTTGTCACATTATTTGAAATTGGTTCACATATTTCATTATTCCTAATTTACAAAATGCCTGCAAAATTTACACGTATTTAGCCTACATGTCTGTTTTTAATATTTGGCAACATTATACTGAGAATTTTACATATATATTTTATATCCATGTTTATTATCATCAAGTAAATTGTAGTGTATCGCATCAAAAATGCCGACAATTAGACTTGTACGTGTTAGATGGTCATTACTTCGTTCTTCAGCGAATAGTTTCACAGGGTTTTGTTTCTTTGTGAAGTAGTTCTTACTGCATTGAAATCTCGCTCTCTTTTTTTTAGTTAAGTAATATCATGGTATTAAATAACTCAGAGAAGCAATAGCGTATTTCCGGTCTTCGAATTTTCATTAGCTAACTAATGGTTATATTCCAACTCAGCAATTTGAACTTTTTCCAATGTTTATAATAGACAGTTGTCAGTCTTACCACATTCTTTTAGCGAGGAATAACCTTTAATTGTACAATAGTATGGATTACCACATAGTTATTAAGGTTTTTGTAATTTCTGATCTTAACTGAAAATTTTCAGTTTTATATATCTCGGAAAAAATTAAATAACACTTATTTTCAAGCAACATTATTCTTTTCTAAAAATATAAGGATTTTTATAGGTTTCTAAGGATAATTATGTAGTGTTTTTTGTATAGTCGATGAAGCAGTAAATTCTTAAAGGGGTTGGCGTGCATCTCTACTGTACGGCAGCTTTTGAAGACCAAAAAACGATATATGTCAAAGTAGTGAAAAGTTATTTTTAATAAATACATTTTAAAATGTAATTCTCAGTTTTACAAAAGCCATAGTATCAATTTTGCTCAAAAGAGGGTATATCTACAACCTGTGATCTACGATTCCTAAAGAGAAAATACACAAATCTTGAAAACTAATATTCTAGGAAGGCAGTCACGGACATCCTACAAGACCCGGAGACTATGTATAGAAGAGCTAATATAAGTATGTATTTTATCTATTTTCTACAACCAGTGGTGAAATAATGCTATTTTAAAAGGAAAAATAAATTTCGGTCCTTTTCTTGAAATTTGAAAGTATTTACCAAGAGTAATTAACAAAATGCTTCCGGATCGTTTTAGTTTAGATTGTTTCAGGTTTAGATCTTTGCTAAGAGATAAAGGTAATCACTGAATTTTCTCTCAATTACTTCTGTCCAAAGCGCAATGTAGAGCAAATTAAATAGCCTCGTTCAATTTCTTCTATCTCCTCTTGACTACTTCTGTTTCTTTCTGGTTTGAGAGTCAGAAAACGGTCACAAATCAAAAACTTTTCTAGTTGAAATGGTCTGAGAGCAACGAAAGGCTATTTTGCATTAAATGGAATTCAATAGATTCAATCCTGACACCTGGTTGAGGCAGTTAATTTCATCCGTTTCCCCTTTCCCTTCCTAACCCACATTTCATATCAGAATCGATCGCTCGGGAGAAGCCAGTCGTCACATAATTTATTCCCCTTTTTTTTTTTTTCTTCGTCTTCCTTTTTTTTTTGCAGAAAGTTATTGATAATAAAATAATAATTTCATATTCTAAAAATGGTATTTGAGGTTTTTCATTGCAAAGATATATAGTTTTCTATGTTTCAGTTATTTTTAGGATTTCCTTAGCTTTATTTTAAATTTTAAAGAAAAGTTCTTCAGATTTAAAAGGAATACAGCTGCCATTAGGTGTTTAACTTACAGAAAAAAAATTAATAGATTCAAAAAAGCTTTAAAAAATTTTAAGTTAACTAACTTCAATAGTTAGGTTACTTGAGTTCAAATCAGTTAGATAATTAATAATATTTATATAAATAGCTAAAATATTTATATTAGTAAAGTGTAAGATACCTATAAAACAATGTCTACCTTTTACAACGCTATCATTTTTGGGTGAAAAAATGTGCGTAGACAATTGTGGGGTTTTTTTCCCTTGAAAAAAATTTGAAGATTCCTTCAATTTTATTCTGTTATTTATCATAATCGTCTAAAAGCATTCGTAAAAAAGAAATAATCAAACTGATAGAAAAATATAGGTGAAAATTTATCAAATGAAAAGATGAAAATTGTTAGCATTTTTTAAAATATTAGAAAAATAGCCAAGAAGAATTAAGAGTAAGATTAGAAAGAGAGTCAAACAAAAAAATTGAAAACTTAAAAAATTAAAAAAAAAAAACTATTACAGAACTACTACAGAATAATGAATTTTTTATTAAGAAAATATTAAGCTTGGATCTATGGCTAACTTATTCGAACTATTCAGAGAAAATGCAGCATAAGAAATTTCTTTCTTACGCTATAAAATCAGAATTACTATTTTCAAATTCATTAGTTTTTCGAAAAGAAGTTTATTAATAGAATTTAAGTGAATTCCAATTGATTAATACATGAGGCCACTTACTTTTCTTCATTTTCTTTGAGCTAGTTTTCCTTTTTCTCCGTAAAAATCTTTTTTGGCAAGTGGTCAAAAAAAAGGGAGATTGGATAAGACTATCTAAAAATTATTCAGATTAAATCAACTACTTTACATTTAATTCTACATCAATCTTGCTTTTAGTATAAGGAAAGAAAAAAACATCCCAGCCAACTATTCAGCTAAATTTATTGCTATATTGTAGAACATAAAAAGCGTGTTCTGGTCTGTTGTAAAACACGCCTTCAACGCTTACGTTCGAATGCTATTTCTTTTCATTTCTTTCATTCTGCGATGGCCGCCAACCTAGGCGTGGGTTTCAAGGGAATAGAACGAAATAAAAAAAACACAAAAAATTAAGACTCATAGGAAACTTAATAATCCAGACTCGAAAATTACTTAGCTTCCTATCTTTATTGGCGTTCTGATTGTGTCATAGAGCTGCAATATAAGATTTTCATGTTAAGAATCTTGTTAAAGTTAATTGTTCGTCTTCGTCTTCGAAATACAAACCTGGCCTTGCCGTTGTGAAATTATTAAAACGCGTTTCGTTATGTTAGGGAAGTGCTTTTAAACAAGAAACATTTTTTGCAATTTCTCCAACTAGCGTCAGAAGATTTTTTAGTAGCCTTCTCAAATGTTTTGCCAAAAAGGATAAAATGTATAATTTTCTAAGATTAACGTTGCAAACATTATTAATCATACATTACACTTGTAGACTATATATATATATTTTTTTTTATATCTATTAAGAGCAGCTGTTCGGTTGACTTACCTTAAAAAAAATTATAATGATTTTCGCTGACTTTTGGTGTAAATCATATGTATTTTCATTTAGTAGATTCTTCATCTCGAGAACAGTTAAATTTCTAAATTAAAATTCTAGATCTGTAATAAAAAAAATAAACTTTCAGTGTTAACCGTTTGTCGAGGATAAGTATTAGAATATTGTAGTGTAAATGTTAAGTAATAAAAAAAAAAAAAAAAACGCTTCAGTGAGGATATGAAAAGATAATGATAGAAAGATTTATTGCTCTCTTGATGATTGTCTGTTGTTTTATAGCTCTGGTTAGCATATTACACTTCAGGCAAATTTATTTCGAAATAACGAAAGGAAAAAGATTATTTTAATGAAATCTACTAACTTAGCAATTTACAACCGGATTTTTGTTGTAACCACTTGAAATAACAATTAACCAAAAAAACCCTATCAGCGTTGAAAAGTGATTCGGTTGGTGCAGTTTTTCCCAAACGTCTTCAGTGATATGCACGCCTTGAGGCTTCGTGAAGGTAATTGAAACGATACTAGTGCGAATCCTTTTGTGTAGATCATTTATTTATTCCTCTCTGGAAGACCCCTTTTAATATATTTCACTTTGGTTACTCCCGGCAAAACCAAAGTCCTGATTTATACGTAGATAATTTGGCGAGGTAAAAGTGTGCGGCCGAGCAGTGATCGACGACTAAAAAAACATATTCATTAATCAAGGATCGTAGTTTGAATTACGGAATTCCACAGGGAAAGACGGTGGGGAAAGAGAGAAAGAAAAAAAAAAAAGGTCCAAACCCTTAAACCACAATTATCCGGGCATGGCAAAGCACCTGCTCACGCGAGATACCAACTAGTTACATTCATTGTTGTTGTTTAATTTTTTTCCCTATCTTCGTTTCTACGCCATTTTTCTTGACGTTTTTTTTTTCTCTGAAAGCTTCCCTTAAGTGCCGTTGGATGGAGCTAATGCCAGCGTTGTTCTGACACTGAGATAATTAAGGAAAAGATAAGAACTAAAGCGTAATTTATGGAAGTACCAAGGGAGGAATGTTGTGGAAAAAAAAAAAAACACCTTTGGAAACAAATACCTAAGGCCCAAGGATTAGCAGTATAAATTCTACTAAGACAATGTATTATCCTAGTTAGGTGTTAATAGAACGTCAAGCGAAGAAGTTCGGAAATGAGATAATTTTTATCGTTCAGTTTGTTAAAATTCTACTTGCATTCACATTTCTAATGTGTACTACATCCCAGCAAAAGAATAAAAAAAGTTAAATCTTCGTATAATATGAATACTTGATAGTTTTAAACAATTTATTTTTGAAATAAAGAATATTTGTTTCCTAAGTCTCAATACAGGAAAAATTAATAAAGAATGTCCTTAAACTTCTAGCCACATTTTTATTTATTAAAATTATTAATCGCAGGTTAATATTTGCGATTTTCATCCATCTAACAAGCGATATCTCAGTTATGTATTCTTCTGCTCCTCTTCCAATTGTCCATTGCCATTAAAAGTGTTTCAGAAATTCTCGAGATTCGTTTTTCGAGAACTCATGAAAGCTGTAAGAATAACAAAGTTTTGAGGGCGGAATTCCATTTTTTTTATTCCCTTGACTTTAAATAAGAAACCGGATTTTCCGCGGCTGAAAAAGAAATAATACGCCGTCAGAATCCAAAATTACCCCTGGCCGATTTCCGCTACAATTTCTCATTTGCGTCTGACTGGGGGAAAAAAAAAAAACATAAACACAATTTCCAATAAGCATTTGACGTTCGGCCTGAAATAGATTTTAAAACTGGAAGGGCGAATTGAAATAGTAATTTGTCTGATGAAACTGCGCTGTCTGGACTACTGATATATTCCTTTAATAATTACAGCCTGCCTATTGTCACCGTTTACATAATACTGCCTCTTGTCTGATTACTCGTGTGCTATTAGAATTTCAAACAGCTTTGCTGCGCAGTGACACGACTTGGACTAGATAAATAAGATGTCGTTAACAATCGCTTGCAAAACTCTTTGGAAGGTTTGAAGATAGAACCTACGACCCCATTGGCAAAGGAGTGCAATTGTATTCATTGGTGCGTGGACGTATATAAACGCATGCAGAAACACATCTTAATGATTCTCATTGTGGCATCACAAATATTGAACCGGTTAGTCTTCTTTTCTTTTCCTTCTTCCATTATCTTTCTTCTCCTCCTTCTGCTCCCCCCCCCCCTCCTTTTCCTGTTCGGCTGTCATTGCAGGGTTCGGATCTAGAAATTCGCATGGAATTGTCACGAGATAACCTCCCTGATGTGGAATTCCGTTTCAGCGAATGACGAAACTAAAACACAAGACACAGTTTCACAACGGAAATGATCACAACAGACAGAGAAAAGAAAGCAGGAAACGCGTATGATTGGTTATGAATCTATAGATAAGAAAAAGCACACTCAAATTATAATAGTAACTAATTTTAGTTAATATCAACTTGAAAGGAATCTTTAGATCTGTTATTTGATTCTCAAAACCCATTGTTACGAATATCCTCAGATCTCTTACTGCTTCTAACAACAATTCACTAAGTTCTAGAGAGGGAGTATATAGATATTAGATTTCATAAATAATTATTTCCGAATGTATTTTCTTAAACATCACCCAAGTTTCTTTCTTGTTTTCCTCTTTTAATATTAGACTTATAATTTCGAAAATCATATTCAATGAATCTTCTAAATCTAGCGAAATAAAAATATTATATTGAATTTAAAATAGCTGAAAGCCCTGGAGTTATTTTATGTTGTTTTGCTTTGAATTACGGTTTTTGGTTTTGACAACAAAACGAAAACAAGAAAACATAGTGAATAGTATTTAAAAGTATATTTTTCTTAACTCTTCTATTTTCAGTTTGTTTCCTCCGATCGAAGAGCACTCAGCAGATCCCGAATGTAAATACCTTCAGGGTCTTCTGCATCTCACTTACGTATATATTCTCAATAAATTCATCTTGGTTTAAAAAGGCAGTAATTGCTTTCTGATTTAACTGTTTCACTGTAAAACGACTGATGTTATATATTCTACGTATTTAGTTTGAGTAAGAAACCACCCAATAACGCTAATTCAGATGTACGAAATACTTTTTTTTAACAGGCAACTGAAATTTTGAATCTTTTTAGAATTTAATCCTTTTAATCTTGTCGAAACACTTCTATCAGCTTAAGGTCCAGCTTAGACTGCTAGCTTTACATGAAAAATAGTCAGAGGGCGCTGTTTCCTTGTCGGCCAATTAATAGGACACTTTACAGTTTTCTTTTCTAATCGATTACTTGCTACTTTTCCACTGCATCTGCTTTTCCTGCAGAAACCTTTTATGTAGTTTGCTTTGAAGTTCTTCCTGTGTGTGTTATTTGTAGGGGCTTAACAGTTCTTCCAGGATTGAGAAATTAATATTTGAGCAGTCGAATGGGAACGAATTAACAGTAATTCAATTAATCAAATAAATCTTGAAGGATCCGTCGCGCAAGAGTGGGAGTCTTCTCACCTGAACCCGTGTCGAGCAAAAATACATTTGCATTTCTTAAGAATTAAAACTGCATTTCTCACTGACCCAAAGAGAACAGAGTGGCACAAGCATTAGGGTCCCTAATTGAATTCCCCTCCCCCTCGTAATGTTTCCTCTCGAAACCGTTCATTTTCTTTGGAAATCCTAATCCCAGTTGTCACTTTTACCCTTCACTTCTATTGGACGTCTTCCTCCAAATCTCATAAACCCGGGAATCCATTCAAACACGAGACAAAACAAAGAAAGATAATTAATTATCCTTAAAATGGTTTTCAGACGAGAAGCAAATGCAGATCATCTCAGGAAATGAATATGTCTGTTCTTTTCAATGAGTATTATTCCTTTAATATCTCAAATTTCATTTCCAAGTCAATATTTACGATGTGTAGTATCAATATTAGAAACATACAGAGAGGAACATTACGAGTGGGAGGAGAATTAATTAGGGACTCCAATGCTTATCCAGTTTCCTCTCTTGGGATATAATTATTATTAAACTTCAACATTTGAAAAGAAATTTTGAAGGAAGTCTATCTGTTGAATATGTCATTATAAAAATCCATTGATGTCAATTTATATTAGGGTGGATTGGTCGACTGGAGCAATGGCCTTGGGCGGCGTAACGGAGAAGGGGCTGCAAATTGGGGTCCTACTTATTACCGCTATATTTTTTTTTTATTTGTCCTGTTTGGATCTTCAGGCACTTTCTTCATCACTTACCCTCCGGGCGCCCAAAAAATAAACACACACACTTAAGTATATACCATTGTTTGTTGATCTTAGAGTTAAATGCAAATAACTCGGCATTTTTATCTTAACTTTCCCTGAAATCTTATAAAAATAATTTATCCAGTTGAAGATTAAATAAACTTAAGCGCAAAAACAAATAATAAAAATAGCAAGTGAAATGAAACCAGCGCCATCTGGCGGAGGATGATTGAAGTACTGCTGTGATGATTTTTCGATTCAACATGAGTTTGCAGATTCATTTATGCAGTGGATCTGTGGTTAAGCCGCAATCGTTCCTGTGTCAGTTCTTTTTGAATGGCAATTGAACTCTAATCACGGCATGCTGTTTATTTACCTTTGCACTAATGATTATATTTTATTCGTGTTTGTCTGTTTTAACAGGCGTTCAGTTTCGCCTAGCACTTAACTAGATAATATTGACACTTGGCCCTGTGTTTACACGTTATGTTACCTTGTTGAGATTCCTCGGTAAGTTCATATTCAATGATTGGCTGATCTGAAGTACCTGCGCACTTGTTTTGCTTTGTAATCACGTACTAGATCAATAGGCAGGGAAATGAATAGTTACATATGTGTAAATAAAATCTCCAAAAATATGAACAAAAAACAAAATTATCCAGTTATATTAACATGGTTATTATAAATAATTTCTA
Organism: Thereuonema tuberculata; assembly: GCA_023159025.1. Lineage (NCBI taxonomy): Eukaryota > Metazoa > Arthropoda > Chilopoda > Scutigeromorpha > Scutigeridae > Thereuonema > Thereuonema tuberculata. The sequence continues at coordinate 41,561,303 of JAFIDM010005346.1, forward strand.
GTCTGCTCTGATGGTGCACATTAATCATTACTAAATAAGTATTTGTTTAAACAAATAATGCATATTTGCAGCTATTTTATAGGGTTTTTTTTTTCTTCTTCTTCGTTTCATGCTTGGTGCAAACCTTGCTGACAAAAAAAGGATGACAGAACTCTGAACTTTTTAATTTGAATAATAATAATAAGAAGAAGAATAAATGTCGAGCTATTAGAAAATGAATACTTCAGATCTTACTTAGAGTTAGTATTATTATTTACTTTAAAACTTATTATTGTTATTATTATTATTATTTTAGTATTTTTTGTAATTAAATAATATAAAGTTTGTAGAAAGCACGTTTTTGTCAATATATAAATTGGCGATGGACAACATGATTTTTTTTGTGTGTTTATGTCGACTTTTTACCTGAATTTGATTAAATATGTATATTTCCTCATCTTTGAATCACTTATTTAATTGCCATCACACATCCTGAACATATTACAAATTAATTGTAATAAGAATATACATCGTTTTTGCGTTATATGGTCATTTTTGCTTTTTTCTGCATTGTTTTTATTTATTCATATTAGATTATTTTTTTTTCCAAGGAAGTTGAAGCTTTAATTTTTGCAGTCTACTGTATGGCCTCTTTGTTGATTAGGTCTGAGTCACTGCCTTGCATCAGTTGTTGTTGGCTCCTCATCTGTTCTTTGCTACGGAGATGGATGGTCATTTGTCATGAGGCCTTATCTGTCCTCCTGTATCACGCAGATGACACTCACAAATCACATTTGCTTGGCATACGACAGCGATGGACATTAGCGCCCCAGGTGCCACCAGCGGACATTGGATGAATCAATCGACTTACCATGGCAAGGAATTCACACTTTCAGTCGAACAATTTGTTCAGTTTATTTGCTGTTTCACGTCAATAGAATTAAATCAGAAGTGACAAGATAAGCAGTTTTATTTAGCAAAATTTCATTGATCTAACCTCAAACAATGAGATTTATAATTAATTTAAGAAATCCCAAAATTTTTGATTAAATAAAATAAGGTAAACTGATTAAAACTTAAATATTTGATTTTTTTTTTTAACCTTTAAAATATTATTAACCGATAAGCAACGCACGTTTACTTGTTTTTTTTTTTTATTTTTTATTAATAAAAAAAAAAAAAAAGAGTTTTTGAAAACAACAAATTTTTTTGTAAAACATCATTGTTTCTTTAATAAAACAATTAAACTAGTGATTGTTGTGAATGCAGTTAGATTATAAAATGCGCGAGAGCAAACGCACGGCATAATTTAGTCATTTAATCACAAAACGAAATTTAATCTTGATGAAAGGCAAATTGATGTGACGTCAAAATTGTCTATGACTAATTCCCAAGAGCGAGTCTGCGACTAATTATAACCCGTCTACAGTGAACCAGAATTTCAAGAGAACTGCAAGATTTTCTGAAAATATATATATATATTTTCCTTGCAATTTCTTGTGTTGTAGTTCATTTTATTAAAATGAAGGGGGGGGGTTCTGCTGGTACAGCACTGGACTACAGGCTGGAGGAGCCGGATTCAAACTTCGGCGCAGGCCTGGAGTTTTTCCCAGGTTATTTTTCCTCCGGACGGGCTCTGGGGTTCTTCCAACCCTCTGTAAAATGGGAACCAGGATTCTTTCCCGGGGCGAAAAGAATCGAGCTCGGGGTTCACTATCCATTACTCAACTTGTCCCGATTGGTCAGTTGTAGTATCAGTGTCTATCTACTATCGACAAAAACCCTCTACACCCAAAGCTAAAAGAGGAAAAGAATAAATCAAATCAAAAATAAAAAATAATCGGCAAACCTTTATCCATCCTCCTTTTTATTTAAATCTGGCGCTTGTGAAGCCTGAAAGTTGCGAACCACTGGTATAGACTGTAATTGTAATTTAATTCTCAGTGTTTGAGCTTCGATGTAATTTTTTAATATCGTTAAGGTTAAGCTTATTTAAAGTAAAAGTCCTCTTTCAATCGCTGACTGCGTTTCGTTGAATAAAGCGAGTTTCAATTTATAGATCGGGTGACTGTGGTATTGGAAAGGAAAAATCTGGTTCATCATTTATTTGCCGATGCTCCAGTATCGAGTAGCAAAGTAGATTGCTTGCAGGCGAAGCGAATGTTGTCAAAGGGTTTTAGAGTTCTTTAAGCCTCTTCTCCATAGAGCCCTTAATTTAAGCATCCTAATACACTTAGCCGCCGGCCGTGGTGGTAGGAGTAAATCTTGGTCGCTAACCATCCGAAAACGAGTGACGACCGACTCATTTCCCTCGCTAATCAGGCGTTCGGGATGAAACCGAAGTGGCTGCTCCGTGCGCTTTTAAACATTCAAAATTACCTCTCTGTCGAGCACCGACAAGTAACAGCGCTCGGAGCGCCAGGGTCAACCCAGTGCTGGCGTCGTCCCATTATCTCCTCCATCAGTTCGGCTGATGGAATCGCCACAGATGAACAACTTTCTTAAGCGCTTTCTTTTCCTTTAAGGAAAACGAAATTGCATTTCGGAATTGTGTAGTTTCAAACTATTATTGTGGAAATAAATTTACCAGTCATTTGATACAGTTATGCATATTATCATGCCTTTCCCGAATTATCCAAAAGATTGTTTTCTAATATTGTTGAAAAGAATATAGAAAGTATAAAATCTGAATTATTAAAAAAAAATATAAAAAGCTAATAAAATTATATATATATATATATAATATAGTTTTAAATTTTATTATCTACATGTGATTGAAGTCTTTTGGGTGAAACCGGATATTACGGTACCAGGTCGAGTTTTGACAAGATGGCCGCCTTAGCACTATTTTTAGTTTAGTTTTTCAATTAACCAGTGAAAAGTTGAATGAGATTTGCAGGTAAGCTTATTTTAAAAAAGGTTTTACACCATCTTTTAAAAAACTAACACTCATCTGGCTAACTGAGATCTTGAGATAACAGTATGCACCATCATGTATCCTTACGAAGATTGATTCTGTACCGTATCATCCGGTTCAGCAGTCTTTTGTACTGATCAGTTTCCACGACATTTTCTGAAAGGTTTAACCTTCCCCTAAGCTTTTATGTCCGATGTTCATGAAAATAGAGAAGTACATCGGAAAAGGCCTGAGAGCATTGCTGCGGATTTGTGTTTAGTTTATTTCATCCTAAGAAACCTTTTTTGTAAAGGTCACGTAACGATAAGTAAGATTCGGGAATTGAATTACAAGTGCTTTAGATTGCAGCGTTGCTTTCGTAAAACATTTTATCCGGTGCTGCGCATGCGCGAACTGCCCGCGTGTTATCAGCGACGACAAACGATAGTCGCGTATTGTGAGTGAGGCTTAACTCATTTGGTGCTCCTCTGACTGTGAAGCGGAACAAATTGGCTTCACTGTCCCCTGCTGACTTCTCCTTGGATCACCATCTTTGTGATGAGGCGGGGGAGTCCTCCTCCATCTTCTCGATGATTTACTCCTTAAAACTAATTTCCCTTCTCGGTGTCACGCTCAAAGACTCCACATATAACGTTGGCTGGGTCGTGATTTTTTCTTTTCTTTTTTTTTTCTTCACCATACATTTCTATCTGCCCACTGGCATCTCGACACTCCAGAGACCATTAATTCATGGAGATCAAGTAATTACATTGTAATTGAGTTCGACTGTCTTCTCCAGTGGCTCCTCGTCACAAGAAACTCGGAAATTAAAGGAATGGATTTTTTTTGGTTTTGCACCGCCACGCTTCCATATCATCATCATTCCACAGAATAATTTCAAGGTCCAGTGAAAAACTAACAGTTATTTCTCTTGCGTCACGTTATGTGGCTAACGGTATGTTTATACGGCATAAAGTCAGCTGTTTCTCTTTATATTTGGGTCAAATATTTTTTTTTGGTTTGTTTACTTAAACGTAATACAGTCAACAAGAATTTTTCTAAGGACTTTAGATTAAGAACCTTGGTTTATGAGATGATATTAATACATAGGGTGTCTACACCAAACTGCGTGTTCAAATTTTAGGGAGCATCAGATCTTTTCGTCTGTGAATGTACGTCTGACGGCAACCTTCGGTGCTATAGGGCGCTTTGTAATGGCGCTGCAATCGGCCAGAGAGGAAATATGGAAACACGAAACCAAACACAAATCAATGGAAACAAGTGTGAACCACACGTTTCGAAGTTGCGCTGTGGCCGCTGCAACTGTTTACGAAGGGCCGGGAATCTTTCAGAATCTTTCGACAATCAATGCTTCGATGCTCTTATGAATGCATTGCTATTGTAATTCAGCTGCACTCTTATTTCTTTGATCTGTATTGATTTGAATTGAACATTGATTCTAAGCGTAAGTAATGTTATTTAAAGTGGGGGGGGGGGGAAATCTAGTTCCTTTCAAAAGTCTGATCCATATAATAATAAGAAAATAGTTGAAAATAAGTCAGAGCAGAGTTCAGTTTTCCTCATTAAGACATTAAGATCCTCAAATCTACTAGAATTACACACTAATTTCATCAGGAGTGAGAGATTTGTAATGCCTAGTGCTTAGAGGCTCTCTCTCTAGGGTTGACTGATGATTAGAGAGAGAAGCTCTGTTAAAGAGTTCCTAGAAAGTTTTCCTAGAGGAAATACTAGTAGCAGAAGTGAGGCTATTTACCTCTTTTCGTCCGCTGTAAAATTCTAAACACTTAATGCTCCCTCATCCACTGTCTCGTATCTGTTCACAAATCCCCTTTTCTTTAATTTTCTTTTTTAATCTATACCAGATTTGAATCTCACTCGGTGATGCTAACATATAATACACCCAAGCATCAAGCTGAAAACGTATTGTTGGAGGCATAAAATGTGTGTCTCCTGATGTAAATGGAATTTGTGTGATCACTGTCCTTTTTTTTTTACTACAATTTTAAGAAATAACAATTTTAGGTAAAAAAAATATTTTCAATTTGCCCGTCATTTGCATGAATATAAATCTGGAATATTAGAATTTAGAAAAGTTGTCTCATAATATGAAGCACTTACAACATTATTTTATGAAGTTATTAGAGTCATCTCTCGCCTCCTACAAGAAAAAAAAAAATAATTACAAATATAAAAAAAAAATTAAAAAAAAAAAAAAAATTATCTACAACAATTAGTAATGGGAATATAATAACATTTGTAATGGGAATATAATTATCGTAAAAAGAAATAAACTCTTACTAAATTACGTTAATGATATTGTACTTCCTGTGTTTTATATTAGATCCATTAAAGAATATTCATTTTATGTTACCAAGTTGAAATATTCAAATATTGCCTTTGTTGCCTCTTTTGAACGATTTACAGAAATCGCGAGACCCGTACCTTGCATAGGTGGAATGAGATGTTGCTCAGTTTAGATGATCTTAATACCAAATTAAGGGCACTAATTGCTCTCCTGAACGTCTTAATTACGATAATGGGCAGAGTTATTACGGCTACTGCCTTCTTTGGTTTACAGCTACCATTAAATTCGGAGATGTAGAACCTTAATTCTGGGTTACATAATGAAACACTTCCACTGAGCTTTTAATCATCTTGTGTGTCATGACTTAATAACAGAAAAACACAAAACAAAAGATGATTTTTCTATATTTAATTGCATAAATTAACCTCTATCATTAAGATTTGCGTAGTAAGTGACAACCGTACAGATGTCTTGTAATTACATTCTTCATTAGCCAACGCCGCCTTGTAAATTAGTGCAGTCGAAATTCCCCAAAATGTACCTTAAACATTTTAATTCAAATGAAATTATTTCCAATTAGTTAATTGAAATTATTATTTATTAGCTTAATTATTTATTAGCTTTCGAGATTCTCACATTGAATTTATATAAATTGATAAGTCTAAGTATTCTTCGTTGAAAAAAAAAAATAATTATCTTTAACTATGGGACTCTGTAATCGTTCACTTTATAGTCCATTTCTTCCTAAATCTCATTCTACAAAACAAGTAAATAATACCAAGTATATTAATGAAATTTAAGCAAATGCCGTCCTGTGATCAGCGCCAAAAAGATTTATGAGTCATCTAAAACAATACTTTTATTTTTATTCAGAACGGTAAAATTTAGGGAAAACAATTTTCTAAAAAAACTTGATTATTTTAATTGATTTAACATTTTTACAATTTTATAAAATTATTAATCCGAATTGAGATATTAATATTAAATAAAATTACGCATTTATAATTTACAGCATATTTAAAAAGTTAATTTACTTAAATAATTTTTTAATTTTTTTACGGTAATTGTATTTTCTTTATAATTGTAATTTTTATAGATTCTCGTACTAAATTACATTATCTAAACTTATTTAATTAACAAACAATAAGAATTAAATTGAAAGTTAATTAAAAATTAAGGATTTTTTTTGTAGTGCAGTGGATTGCTGAAAGCACTTGACAGAATTTAATTTATTTCCAAAGAATTTCGTTGAGGAAGGGAAAAAAAAAATAAAGATGATGATAATAATAATAATAAAATAAAAAAAAAAGGATTTCCATTGCTGTGATGATAAGCTTGAGAGAGATCCTGTTGAACACAGCCCAAGGCAGAGGTTTGGCAGAGCGGCTTCAACATGACAGTCAAAGAAGAATAAAAATAAAAAAAATATAGCCAAAAGCTGATCGTTCTAAAGCGTTCTTGGATCTGATTGACCCAAGAAATAATATCTCATTTCTCTGGTTGTTTGATATCTTTTTTTTTTATTATTTACTTCTTTATTTTAGTTCTATTTATTTTTCCAGAAGTTTCCGAGGCTTAACGTTTTTCTTTTCTTTGAAACTTGGAAAATAAGATTTAATAAAAAGAAGTTAGGATCTGTCTTTGAGATCAAATTAGGTTTAGAATGAGAGGATATCGACTTATTTGAGCGATAAGTTTTAGAACGCAGACATTCGATTGATTTTTATCCTAAAATTTCAGTAATTAAATTACCTAAATCCCAATCACTTCCATTTCAAACTTTATTTATGTATTTACGGGAATGTCGTCAAATAGTTTATAATTTCACGTAATTAATTTTGAAATTAAGAAAGGTAATGATAATAATTATTGTTATCGAAGTCTAATGTTCGGTGCTTCAATTCATCAATCAAACCAGTTTTGAAACCTTATTAAATATTTATCAATGAAAAGTTTCACTTAATGCTATTTCTTTGATTATCATAATTTTTGTTTCCTAAATTTTCTAAAAAATCAGTTATTATTTCTAATAATGTCCACAAATAACAATATTTACTAACAAAAATTTGTAAAGTAAATGATCATATTCTAAGATGATACCTGCTTTTATTTCATTTTGTGGCGAAGTATAAAATGGGATTCATAATTTTTCCTACCGAACTTTTTAGAAAAAAATTGGCCTGTTCATCTTTTTCAGTCTGTGTTTTTATTGTTATTATTTTCTTAAAAAGCTACTTGAAAGAAAGTTGAAGTCTTTATTTTCCATTAACAATAGAATGACAACTTAAGTCATGAATGTGGTTTTCTATTTCTTTACTATTTTTTTTTCCCTTTTCTTTTTCCCCATTTCGAGTTTCTCTTTGGTTTTGTAGTTCTGCTACTGAAGTCGCGAGGGCGCTGCTTGTTGCAATTGTTCGGGCAAATGTCGCATCTTCCTCCGGAGGGTTTTCGCAATTCGCGGGGTGAGGCAGAGACGATGATCTGAAGTTTAACTGGAGCGAATGACCTTCGTAGACCCTTGCAAGGCCTCGTGGCCAAACCTGCCCCGTGAAATTTAAAGGCGAAAAGAGAAAACAACAATAAGAACGGCAACGCAGAGAAGAGGAAGGGGAGGAAAAAAAAAATGCCAAGACTACTTTAGGAATAGTAGCAATTAATGTCCAAACTATAATAAGTTATTCTTTTGAAATACAAGAAGAGACAACAATTTAAGTTTTTTAGTTTTTGAGTTTTATTCACTGCTTTAAGAAATTTGAAATTTAATTTTGTATGCAACGAAGCTTCTAATTTATAAATATAAATAGTTTAGAAATATTGGTGTAAACCATTCGGAATTAGAAATAAGACGAAACTGTTAGTTTATTTCTGCCCTCTGGTGCACAACACAAAAACTAAACAAGACATTTATTAGCGTTTGAAAAATCTCCGTAGATACGTTGAAGTGCGGTATCTCAGCGGTTTAGGCGCTGGACTGCGTACTGGAGGAGCCGCGTTCAAATCCCGGCGGTGGTCTGGTGTATTTCCATGAATATAGTTACTCCTCCAGACGGACCTTGGGTTGTACCAGCCCTCTGTCAAATAGTTTGTTTTATTTTACTCGGGAATTAAAGGCTGGCGGGCATCGGAATGTACATCCGAACAACTAGTATCGTTAGAGTCTAAGCCTCCCAAGCACCTAAGGACCTGCATGGCCTGTAGTGGAACACCTTTACCTTAATTATAGATATATCCAGAAATGTTAAAGTTAAAGTTAAAGTTGCGATCAGGCCCAGAGGACCGCGCAATGCAGCTGGAGGATAGGCTCCAGTGTTCAGAACCTACGGGACTAAGTTGAGGACGGGGAGTCGGCCCGTCGCTCGCCCGCCTTTAACTCCCGGGAAAGAAACCCGGTACCCATTCTGTAGAGGGCTGGGTAGACCCTAGGGCCCGTTTGGAGGAGAAAGAAGCGTGGAAAAATTCCCGTCCTCCGCCGAGGCCCGGAATCGAACCCGCCACCTCCAACCCGCAGATCCAGAAATGTTAATAAAAGTAAATATAATATTCTTAAGCTTTTAATTCAAAATTAACATTAACGCTAGTTGTAATTGTTGCAAATAAAAAAGTGAAGGCGTTTCCTCACTTTGTTTTGATATTGGGGAAAAACAAAAAAATAATACTGATTCTGCAAAAAGTATTTTGAGATATTAAACTTTTAAAAGTTTTTGAAAATGGAAGGGTTCTCATAGGAAACTCAATAGGTCAAAGGAAAAAAAAATCAAACCGCTTCTTAAGTCTCAGAATCGATTTTGTAGATGCGCCAAGCGCTCCATTCATCTTGCCTCTCAATTAAGATATAATTTCATCTGGGAAGGAAGATTTAAATTAATTAGCTTTAATTCACTTTGGCTAAATCACCCGTGCCGCCCTCTCGAATCTTACTCCTCCTTTTTATTTTTTCACTTTTTTTTTTTTTTTTTTTGCTCTTGTTTTAAAGATGGATAATTAGTGGCAGTTCGTAAATATTTCACTAGTTCTTGTTGTAAGAGGAGGCAGTGACCTTTCTTCGGGAGTCCGGTTGCAGAAACCTTAGATTGGCTCGAGCCCAGCATGCCTCGCGTCAGCAAGAGAAGAGCATCGTCAGTGACAAAGGGCCAAGTCTTCTGGGCTTTGTCTCCTCCCGTTATTACATGCCAGTCAACATCAATTTCCTCGACGTGATACGCAGAGATTACGAAAGATTCAATTGTTTTTGCTAGTTGAGGAAGATTCTTCTTTTTTGTTTTTTCCTGCGTCTCAAGAAATTGGACGGTTATTAATCTCCTCGGGGGAAGTGTGGGGCTTGGAGCATGCGCAGTTTCCTCTGTAAGTCGGAGGTCGTCATTGCCTTAAATGGAACCCAGAGAAATGGGAAAACGAAAAAAAAAAGTTAAAGAAACTACAATAAATAACCAACGAAAAAATTGTCTAATCTTGAGGGATTTGTTCTGCGATTCCTTCCGAGTTTCGTGAACTCGTTAGCACAGGATTAAAAGATTTGTTTACGGCTTTGTCTTCACTTCATTTGGTGTTGAAGACAGACACTAAGAATAGTTCGCAATAAACAGCGACTGAAACGTATGGAAAAATTACTGAATCCCAAACCAAAAGCCGAGGTTAAAAATTTTTTAGAAATATAAACAAATTTCTAAACACCATTATATGTTGTTTTGCTTTAGGTAATGTAAATTATTGACTGAATGGGAGGCAAATGAGTTTTTTTAGATCGTTTTAGCTTAGGTAGGTTAGAAAACGACAATTTTCTAACGAAATTTAATCTTTTATAGCCGTTGTTTATCGTTTATTTATTAATTGGAGATTTATCTTAAGACTTCAGTATAAATTAAAAAAAAAAAAGGTATACACTTTCTAGAATTTTTAACTTAGAAGTTGATGGGAAGGAATTAAAATCTTTGGTTTCAAAATAATTATGAATAAACTTTGAGTATTAGCGGATTTCTGCTATTCTGTGAACTAATTTTATATTTTGTTTGTTGACAGAGCGTACATACTAGTAATAAAATAGAAATAATAATAATAAGATAAACTATGGCTTTTCGTACAGCATAAACAATGTGGAGGCTTTTAATTGAGATAGAGACATTTCTAGACATGAATGAAGAAATTAAAAATATTACTTAAGCACAGAAAAAAACTTCTACTTAAAATACTCTAACGACTCTTGAGTTCGTGGCGAGGGCGAGCTTCTGCATTCAATGCTCGGCTGGCCTGCGTTTGTAGTAGGCTAAAAATGAACAGTGAAATTTAAATTTTAATCTAGTAGGCTAAAATCAATGATTTATTTTTTTTCTCTGTGTCTTCTCTCATTTCGTCACACACAAACACAGGGAGTGTTATTTAACAATAATTTGAATGTAGTCCCCGTGACCTAATGGATAAGACGTCTGACTTCGGATCAGAAGGTTGCAGGTTCGATTCCCGTCACGAACGTTCATTGTAGAAATTATTTATATTTTCACAGGAAAGTAAAGTGATTTTTCAAACACATAGAAAGTGCGTTAGATACGGACAGATCTGGAAAATAATAATAATTATATAAGAGAGATTATTATTATTTTATTATATTACTTAATTTGTTGAAGAGTCCCTACAGAAATGAAGTTTGGCATAATCTTTTAATCGTATTAAATAATGAATGGGTTTTCTGGAACCGCATTGACTTTTTTATGTTCTGTTTACATTTGAGGGGGCGTGAAACCAAACTTCCCCTAGTTGTGGGTGTTTGGGGATTTATCTTTATCCCGGGAGACTTTATGCTATCAGATTCTTTCGAACATCAGCGTTTCAAATTGCAGAGGGGGGTTTTAAAAACTAAAGGATAAGGGTCAAACGATGGGTGTTTGACAAATGGTCACTGGATACAGACTGAGATTCAGGTTGGGGGGGGGGGGGGGGGCTTTTGAAAAAGTGGATCTCCGCGAGGGAGATTTCGTTTACAGCTGCTGTTGTTCCATTAGATGGGTATTGTTGGTAGCAAAGCAGGACATTAGTCAGAAGCGGGTGAAGATACTGGAATAAATTTCTATCGGTGATCCATGACCGATTTTTGAATTACACCTCTCTTCCTCGTCACATATCGTTCACGCCTGGACTAACAGTGGCACATGGTAGCTGCAGGAGCGCCAACCCCCAGTGCCGCCACCGTCTGTAAACATGGGTACCCATGTGGCACTCGTGCCAGAGAAAAGGGGGGAATTTCCGCCGATGCTGCTGAGGGCAACTCTAATGGCCTCATAAAATGCAAACACGGGGGTTAATCGTGTCTTGCCACATCTGGACCAACTCCCAGCCAGACCAGCGGTCAGCCATGCTCATCCCTCTAATTTGGGGGATAATAATAGCATAATGCCTCTACTTAAAACGGGAATTTTACATCCGCGACTTGCGTGGATTGCAGAAATTAGGTGCTTGGGGTGAAAAATCAGAGCAAGCAGATGAAGAATTTATTTTAAAATGCAGCAGTAGAAACGGACAATTTATTTTTCAGATGGTCCGTCTTTTTTAAAAAGGCATTTGCGAAATTGCATCGTGAATTATTCATCGCTATCTACAATTTTCATATGGAAAGGGGAGATTTTCGGATATTTGGTGCTGAGTAACTCTACCACTTGTATATTACATTATTTACTTGGCCACTTAATGGTCTGCTCCCTGTATTTCGGCCTTCGAAGTGAATGTCTTTGTAGATTTATTACTGCAGATTAAAAAGAAATAAAAAAAGAGGATGAATGGAAAACCTGTTCTCGTTGACAAACCTCTTTTTTTTATTATAATTCTGTGTTTATTTGACTGAGCAAAGAAAATTGGCGATGTTGATGGAAAATTTGTTTTGTTTCATTTCCGGTTAGTTAGGTTTTGTTTCCACGCTGCCAAATCCAATTATTTAAATATTCCTTAACCGAATTATGAATTCGTCTGGCGATTTGGAATTAGTAGCGCAAAAACTATACTAGAAAAGAGACTCTACAAGCGTAAGAGAGTATATTTGGATGTCGAAATTAATAGTGTACAGACTAATGAACATTGACTCATATCCGTTTCAATTTATTACATTTTGATTTGCATAATTCGAAGCAAGGTAGAAAGTTTGGCTAAAGATATTATTTGCTTTTCAAGCTATTTATTATAAAAAAATAGAAAACCAAATATACAGTACGTATAAAAAATACACTTTCGGCAGTGGATACGCGACAGAGATATTTCCCAAAGGTGAACTACCTTGAGAGTTGTGAATGTATTGTTAATAATAAAGTGTGATATTCAACCATCCGAAGTCAAGGTTAGTTTTAGCTTTGAAAAGCCCGAAATTTACGACATTTATCCACATCAGAAGTTTGAGATCGCATACCACATCTAAGCCCTACCCACTGAAAGATGTGAGCCCGTGAATAGATGTCGACTTTGTTGTTACTTATTTGTAGTTACACCAATGTCCTAAAAGCTGTAAAAACAACGTGAGTATAAGGGTTTGAAAATAGAAAAAAAAAAATCAACAAGTTAAAAATTTCCTTTATCGGCTTTTATCACAAGGTCCTGGGCTCATCCGTTGAAAGGGGAAGAAGGCAATAAAAGAATGGATTACAAAACTTGCTTATTTCCTATTATCAACACTTTGATTTAATATCATTATTCCCAAAATATTTGCTTACTACGTCGATTAATAAGTAAAACAATGCAAAAGAACCCTATTATTCGCTGTGCTAACTCTAAGCTCCATTTTTTTTTTAATCGATTAACTCTTAAATTCATTTTCTCGAATTAATTTTTTTTTGTATTTTTTTGATCCATTCTTAAAAGTACCAAGACTTGCTTGACAAGAAACAACCCAAATTGTTTCGTTAATTTTCGCTTCAGAATTGACAGGTTTTAACTAGATCTGGGAAGTAGATTTTTCTATCTCCAGTAGCAGTGATGCCAAACAGCGCCCGCGTTGCCATTCAACATCTTCCAAGTCCAATAAATTGATTTAATAACTGGCGGCTGTGACCGCAAAGGTCCATTCAGGCGCGCGAAACTTTTCCTTCCGCAGCAAATGCAAGGAAAATTTGGCAACGGGTTATTGCGATTTAAACAACAGTTGCCAAATGTACCACAGAAACAGCCGACCACCAATTCTTTATCATTTCACTTTCCCCGGTCGCACGGGGCCGTAAATTTGCATTAGTTCTCTCGCCAAATTTTTCTGCTTCTCCAGGGCAATGAAGATCAATTAAGCCAAGAAATAAATCTTTGAAATAGCGTTATTCCTTGTCGTTTTTCTCTTTGGTCATTCGCAGAAACAACAAAAAAAGATATTTACCGACTGACAACAGGAGACAAAGTTGCTTTGGAGAAATACATCAGAGGTTTCGAAGACAGTCATATTAACATAACTAAGGTTGAATGTAGAGTAATGGTATGGAATTCTGAGTGGCTTAGGAAATTAATTCTTAGAGCTTTGGTATTAATATTGAAATCATCAAGAATGAACCAATACTCAGTTTGTTCTGAAATGGCAATCGACAAAACCTGATTGCATTCTAAAAAAAAAAAAACAGTCGTAAAAGTACAGGTAATTTTAGAAATGCAGTTTTTGTTTTCATTAATCGACGAACCTTGCGGCATTTAACTTATTTGTAAACGAGGAATCTGAATTAAGTAAAAGTGTTTAAAAAAATTGTTATGGAGGTCGTAATTTTCTATTAAAACAATTATAAAAAAAAAAAAAAAAAACTCCTTCCCAAAAAAAAATCATGAGGAAACCTTTTTTTTTTTGGGGTTTGATTATCAGAACCAACGAAAGTCAACGAAGTTTTTTCTGTTTCTTTCTCCACGAAACGATTTTTGATCAAAATCAAAGATGTACGGTTCAGTCGTAGTTGGTCCTCTCTCACGTAAACTGTTGGAAAAACAAACCCGGAACTAGTGTCTATTCGAAAACAGAGAAACATTGGAATTGATCTGTGTATTCTAAGTATTTATTGAGACTTCAACAGGAAATCTTGGCAGAAAACGTAATAATTCAGATTTATTTTTTTAAATTGGGAATTGTTGTTAAGTTATTAGATTTCATGAAAAGGGATCACAAAAAGAAAGAAAATTGATTAGTTAATGGTTTGAACTAAAGAGAAAAATGCATAGAAAAGTAATAACGAAGAATATTAAAATAAAGAGATAAAGAAGCGCGAAAGAGAAATATAAATTTTCGGAGTTCGCCGTTGTGGTTCAGGAAAGGAATATCTTTCCAATTGGATTAAACCAAATGTCAGTCGTGTGAAGGTTGAAGGAAAAAGAAAATATTCTTCTTTGATTCAAAGTGCAGAATGACAGAAAAGAACAAAAACATATTGATTCTCAATTCCTGAATCAGTAAACTATGTAAATCCTATATTTATATATTATTTGTCTTCCGAGCTTAATTACAAAACTAGTGAGATGTAAAAAAAAAAGTTAACGAATACTTAAAAATATATATTTACAAGTATTCTTTATAATGAGTTTCATTTTTCCGAATATCTGTTCCATTATTTTCCTGTCATTTCGTGATGAAACTGACTTCGATTAGTCCCTTCGTACGTTTTATGGATGAAAAACTAATTGGAGGCTATTTTGAGTCGCTATTTTATTAAATAGATGAATGTATTTCTTTCTTTTTTTTCCCTGGGTTGTCGAGATGCAATGCGGTGAAGCTGAGGGTTGGGGGTCTTTCCAAACCATTACAAATATTTACTTCCGTTTTACTCTTCTTGTTTGGGTGTGCAAGTGAAGGATTCTCTGAAAAGAGTGTCCGAACAACGGAGTGGTTTTAATCTGTCTCACTCAAGATGCTCCTCACAATAGGGGTGAATTGGTCTTAATGTCATTAGCAGGGGTCTGTCTGCTGCACCACGCTTAGAGGGGTGGGGGGGAAGATTATGAATCACGCATGGGAATCCAATTATTCTGCACCCGACCTCGCAAATCTATAGCAAATACTGCTGTTAGCTTGTATGAGGCAGAAACAAATGTAGGGCTAATTGATCGCGCAGGTTGGGCGCTCTTTTTCTCTCTCTCGCTCTCTCCCCCGCCCTCTCTGTATTCGTGACGAAGTAGAAGCCTCAGAAGCGTCCTCTCATTAAGGCATGACGTCATTCGTCTCTTGTGAGGGGAGGATTAGGTCATTGGGCTTGGAAATTGGCCGCTTGTTATTATTCTCACCTACGTCTCGTAAAAACGATAGTTTGCTTCTTTTTATAGGATTTAATTGGGTGAAAAATTAAACGTGTGAATCTCAAGATTATAATAATAATGGTTCTATCGAAGCTAATGAACGTGTTCTCAGAATTTCCCTATCTATTAGAGGGACTACTGCAATAAAAATACACTGTTTGTACCTTTCCTTTTATTATTAATGCCACCCCAACTCGAAAAAATATTGCTATAAAAATTTTAAATTAAACAACGCTTCTTAATAAACACACTGTCCAATTAAGTATTCCTGTATTTATTCCCCCCCCCCCCTCTTTATTTAAATGTATGGGCATTGTTTTTTAGAGCATGTGTCTGTATATTTTGGGGAAAAATTACGCATTCATCAACGCCATCTATTAATAGTTTTGGAAAGTGAACTAAAAATTTATTAATAAATCATGATTTTTACGTTTGAGAAATGTATAAAAGCCTTAATTGTTAATATGAAATTGTACTTTTATGAAGCCAATAAATTTAAAATTAGAAATTAAATAATTTCTAATTAAATGTAAAACTTATTTTTACTTGACAAAGCCTGGTCATATAGGCGAAACTGGTCGTTTCATTATATTTTTAATATGAATAAACTTTTTTAACTCGTTTGTTGGCGGTTCTTCTTAAAAGTAAGTAACCTTTTAAAAATGATAAATTTTTACATCTGCTATTTAGATTTGATTTCATATTATTTTTGAAACCAAAGGGTTAGATAATCATTTATTTATTTATTATATCTATTCGGAAAAACAAAGTATTATTTAGCATTGAGTTATGAAATAATTACAAATTTTATTTTCTCCTACGAATGTCCAGAACAATTTAAGATATGAAGTGTAAAAGAATGGAATACGATACGGAATTTTGTTAAGGGTAAACTTAAATATATACTTACAGTGAAAGAAATGTGGTATCTCTAAAAAAATTATAATAAAAATTAAAAACACACATTAAAAATAAATTAAAGGAAATTCCTGTACTAGCCTCCACCAGCCTCAATGAATTTTTCATGCGCAATTAAATAAAGCGCCTAAAATATAAATCAACACATTAAAAGGTTGAGACCCAGTGTTTTATTAAGTGACATCCCAGTGTCCCAGAATAATCGTCACCAGTAAAACAAGGTCTCAATACGGAGGTGAATAGAATTATGGTCGAAGGAAATAACTGGTGACTATTCTCAGCTGATGATCACTAATGAGTGTGAAACAGCTATCCTGGGTTGTCACTGTGTAAAACACTGGGTTTCATATTTTAACACATTAAAAGGTTATGTATATGTATTATAATAAGCGATTTAATTTCAGTTCAAAATAAAAAAAGACTGCTTATAAGATGCTTAATACTTTTTCTCTTGACTCATTGTACGATTTTTTAGGTATTTTTGGTGTTTGTTCAAATACACTTTTTAATTGCGAATTAGAACAGTGGAAAAACTAAGACGAAGGCAGACAAAGTTGGAAACTCGAGTGGGTCTGGGTTGCCGTGAGGGTGAATTAGCGATGTCGTGGTACTCGGGAGAGGCTTTAAGCCTGATTGCACATTTTAATGAAGTGGCTTCTCGCAAAGGTGCTCTGTTTGTCTTTGGAGTCCGACGTATGCTTTTACAGCACAGATTTCATCCTTAATCTTCGTCAAAAGAATTTGCTTCTCAGCGATACACGTCATGCAGAAGTAATTCCAACAAAAAACTCCTCCTTCTCCCTTTTGCGGTTAGTTATAAAAGCAGCCAGTTCATACATATTGCAAGCGAAAATCATAACCGACTCATTGCAGCCCAAACTGATCAGCAATTACTCATGTACAAGGACTGAATTTTTACAAGTGTAAAAAAAATCAAACGATGAGGAAGTGTAAGGAATTTTTTTATTTGTGTTGTGTTTTTTTTTTTTTTTTTTTAGTTTTTTGTTGAATTTTATTAAAACAAAACAACCGAACATAATCATATTATTCGGCACGTTGGCTTTAATATTTTTTTATTTCTAGCAAGATTAAGCTAATTCCTTTATCCATTTAAATTTTTTCTTGAAATTAGTGAATTAATTGAATCGAGATGCGCAATTTGTGAAGTAAGCGAAAGGAAGTCTTCAAAGGTAATTTCGAAATATCATTAAAGACTTAATTTTAAAGTATTTTAACTCAGATCTGTTGCCCATTTCCTTTCAGTTGTTCCACCAATTCTTTCATTATCATTAGTATTATTATTCATGTATCTCCTTTCACTTGTTTAGGCCGGCGACAGTAAGCTCGGCGTATAGCGTATCCAATTCCTTTCTCATCCCTTTGCCTTTTTATTTTACCCGAATTTATAATAATTAAAGACTGAGAAATTTGACTTGTAGTAAATAAAGTTTGAAAATCATATTCTAATAATTTTCTATTGATTATCAAAAGGTTCGGCCTTTTTATTTAATAAAATGACGTAATTGAGGAATCCACATCATTTGATTGAATATCAAATGGTTCAGCCTTTTTTTTTGTTAATGGAAAATTAATTGAAGAATCAAACGTTATTTGGAAAATTGTTATTAGCATGTGTTTTTGTCTCTCTTATAATCTTATCTTGTTTTCTATGTTTATTTATCGACATATCAAAATTCTCTTTCGCAGTTTTTTTAGTTTTTCTCCGTGCTTTGGGACATTGAGATGTCGTCATTTTTGTCGGAAAATGAGTTTTGTTAGTTAATTGGACTCAAGTGCGTTCCGTCCTATTCTACTTTATTCGTAATGACATTTAAATGACGCTTGCGTGATGCTTTCGTAGAAAGGTGCAGTCGCAAATTCCTACTTCTTTTTTTTCATTCCCTCTCCCTTCTCAATATATTATTTTTTTCCGACGCTGCAACACGTCCAGGGCTTCCATCTCGTAATGATGATGACTTACAGTGACTCAGTTGACGGATAATCCATTGATTTGCCGTGAAATCTGAGACAAACATTGACTTTGCTGTAATCTTGGACAGGGATTATTGTCGGATTCGTTTGTGTTTGTGACGCTTTGGCGCCTCGTGTCACGGGCATCTCCCAGGTGTCAACTAATTCTCCCCAGACTTAATCATTATTTATTCATATTAATCACAATTTGAAAGGATTCCCTTGGATTATCTACTATTATTACTTTTATGCTTCTCCTGATTAAAGCTCCTTCAGTTTCTAGTTTGTAAAACCAACTTAAAGAACATTAGTTCATTATTGCGTCTGCAGAAGATCCTCGCAAGAGTTCTGTCGAAACTAGTCACGTGACTCTATTTCTCTTTTAAGTTTAAGTGTGTTTGTAAATGTATAATCTCTAACGTGTTTTGACGATAAACAACAATAAAACTTTTTAGAAACATTAGTTTATTTAAAATTTACTTTACTGCTCTTTTCCGCATATCTACAGATATCACATAAACACGCCCTTTAAAAAATTTACTTGTGATATCGCTATTTTAAGAGACATTGAAGCGAAAACTCAGTATTTGTTTTTTGGTTGGATGGTAAGAGGTCGAGAACCACTTAGTTAAAAAAAAAAGGTCCTCGAGCTTTTACACAACTTATATGAAACCGCCATTAATTGATAAATTTAAAAGGTTTCAGAGTTGTGGTCACACGAGCAGGGCATGTTATTTAATGATTCGGTTAGCCAATGAAAGAGTACGAGAGTCTTCTAATTGCAAATGAGTAATGATTCAGCAATTAAATGTGTGTCATTAGTGAAGCTAAGTTACATATTCTTCCATTTCGCTGGAAATTTAAAGACCGTCTGAAAGTAGAGATAAAAGTGGCAGTATCACGTGACTTGGTTCAAGATAACAAGTATTGACTTTTTTTTCACTTTAGTTGAAACTGCTCATAAAAATTTAGAACATCATAAAGAAACTGATTTGGTTGTAATTGTGCTGGCATTAGGAAAACTCAGAACTTGTTAGTGACGAAGCATTTTTTAGTTTAATTTTTTTGAAGGAAGCTTTTACTTGTAATCGGTTTCTGTCAAAACTTTGAATCATTTCAAAATCTCTGGTCTTTTAAAACAGAAATAAATTGTA
Organism: Thereuonema tuberculata; assembly: GCA_023159025.1. Lineage (NCBI taxonomy): Eukaryota > Metazoa > Arthropoda > Chilopoda > Scutigeromorpha > Scutigeridae > Thereuonema > Thereuonema tuberculata. The sequence continues at coordinate 41,580,771 of JAFIDM010005346.1, forward strand.
GTTTAAGATTTTCTTTTCCTGTTCTGAAATACTTCTACTATTGATAAATAAATCAATACTTTTCTAGTTTGAGCAATCAATAAAATAAAATCAATGTACATTGATGGAGGTTGAAACTAAAGACAAATGATTATTGGTTGCCTAATAACAGAATCAAGAAAAGTCTTTTATTTAGAATGTCCGAAGCAAACTGAAATTGCCGTTTCGATTTTAAAACAGTGGTAAAAGTGAACTACTTGTACCACGTTCCTTTCATGGAATGCTACTGTTTTAAATTGTGCTGACACATTTGAAGTTGACACACTTTTTCTTCTTTTGTTTGTTTTCCTAAATTATAATAATTATTAAACTTCTAATTTTCTAATAAATTCACTTTCTATTCAATACCAAATCGTTTTGTCAGTTTGTTAACGTAATTGAAGAATCCACATAGTTCAGCCTTTTTATTTATTTGCAAAATTGTTAATAGCATGTGTTTTTGTGTGTCTTTTAATCTTACCTTGTTTCCTATGTTTATTTATCGACATATTTTTTATTTATTTTCTTTTCCGTGCTTTTTGGTGGCATTTACTACATTAGTTATTCGTAAACAATTTTGGATCTGATTGAGTCATTTCAACAAGTCATTTGCGACCTTCTCGTAACCTCTTGGTAAATTGGAAATTCAAGTTATTCGCATTTTGCATTCGTATGAATTGTAAGCGATCATTATTTCATCTTACAATTGATTCATGATAAAAGTTCTGAATTCTTTTGTGCATGACATTCATTCATTACCTCTTTGATTGTATTGAATGAATTTGTTTTATTTTTTTTAATACATAAAGTTGAATGAACCACATAGGTTTTCTGTCATTCACACAACATGCCAAATGCCTTTATATTGGTACGTAATTTCGGTGCATATTTTTGATCTTGTGTTATAATGAGTGCCTTGGGGGATATACGTGTTTCTTTTTTCTTCTCCTTGGCATTCATTTGCCTTGAGGTCGAACTGCGATTCACGCAACGTCCCCTTTTCAGTTTTTAATTTTGACTGTTGAAATGTGTGTTCAAAGGGAAAATAAGAAAAACTCAAGTTCCGTTTCTTTTTCTCTTTTCTACAGGAAACAAAGGGAGAACAGCTCAATAGCGAAGGAGTAGCAGTGCATCATATGACCACCCCTCCGAAAATGAAGTGGTCACTACCTAGGTGGCGGCAAGATCGGGACATCTTCCTCTGGCTTCTATTGGTCAGCGTCCTGGTCACGAGGAGCGAAGGTAAGCTGCTCATTGGCTCTTTATTTATACATACATTAAAATTCTTTTGCACTGAAAGGGAATTTTGGATGTCTGGCTTAAGATAACGAGGCGGGGTAAATACTAGCCAATGGCAATGAAGAAATAGATTCAATAAAAAAAAAGGGCTCCAACATTGAAAATCCTCTTAAATGCCTCCAATCATAAAATAACAACGATTTACATAATCGTTTTGATTTTTTTTATATACATTATTTAAAACAGTTGAAATTACTTTGTTTGTTATTTTGATGAAGGATTGAAAAACGTAAAACAAAACTATAACTGTTTTCGAAATTTTCAAAGTTACAAGGAAGAAAAAAAACATGATTAATTTCAGTTGTATATTGAGAAAAAAAACTACACTTTTTTCACAGTAGAAAAGTTTAAACTTCTCAAACAATGAAGCACTTATATTTCAGATTCTTTGATATTCAGGTAACGTTTGAAAGGTTACATAGTTGAAAATGTGAATCAATCTATTCAACTAATCTGTTACTGATTTCTTTTACATTTTTGTAAAGTAGCTATGCTTAAAAATTACAATTCGACAGTTTAAGGGCTTATGAATTGTACACAACCGATCATCACCAATAGCTAATGTCAGTGGCTGATTTACACTTTTGCCGCCTATGGGCTATGCCAGATTTGCCGCCCTTCCTCCTGACCCTCCTGTCTGTATATATCACTAGTAAACTATACTGATGTTTATGTTTAGTTTTGAACTAAGTTACTAATAATTTATAACGGGTCTATTCGTTAGAATTTACTTACTCAGAGTATGAAAACAAAAATATATAAATATATAGGCCTATAATGATGTACACATTATATACATTACCATTTTATTTTAGAAATTGAATTTGTCTGTGTTGTGGTGGTTCAGTAGATAGCAATGCTGACTTCGAATCACAGATATCTGAGTTCGAAACCGATTCATGTTAAGTAGAATTATTTCTACTTGAAAACCAGTAATTCAGAATGAAATGAAGTAATTAGGATAGAAATACTATCTCAGTTTGCGTAGCTTAATGGTCAAGGTTCTGACTGCCAAGAAGAGGGTCCTGGGTTCGAATCTAGTAGAGCGGAGAAAAAAAAATAAAGAGAATTAAAATAGAAAAAAATGTCATCTCTGTCTGCTTGTGAGCAGAATTGAATGATGACGTATGAGAATGGTGACTGCTTCTGAGCAGTATTCCACAGCTTAGATTCAAATGTGAGAGTTAGTTCTGATAGGATAGTTAGGATAGGCGGATCTTGGGAGACGGAATGTGAGACTGTTGAGCTGAGCAAACTGAGATGTCAATCTCCTTAGGTTGACCAGAAGTCTACAATGCCTTCCACCACATCGGTGTGAAAATGTGCAATGTGGACTTCTGGCCAAAATGAGAGATTGGAAAATCAGTTTCCTAACTGCTTAGGGGCTCTCTTCAGTGGAGTAGGTGTGGGGAGTTAATCTGGAGAGAGCCTCTCCCGGGAGTTGCTTAGGGGCTGATTTTGCCACAGAAAACTAAAAAGTGCTGTACTATAGTATAGTATAGTAGGAATAGTATAGGATTTTTTTTTCCTATTTTTTGCCGCTCCCTAAAGTTGCCACCCTGGGCTGTAGCCCTTTTAGCCCTCGTTTAAATACGCCTCTGGCTAATGTTGATTTCAATGTATCTAAATCGACTGTACTTATGTGTAAGTCTGTATTCCATTGGAATGCAATGTAAAAACTACCATGTAATAGAAATGTATATTTGATGCCATCTATAGCTTTAAGCTTTATTTACATGAATATGCACAAAAGAAAAACTGCAGATTCAGGCTTCCTATAGTAACGCTCATCATTGTCCATTAGACTTCTGAAAGCATTACTTGCACATTTGAAATGTCTAATTTTTGTTTTTGTTTGATATTTTTTTTTTTTTTATTTCTAAATTTTGAACAATACAGTCCTGCTAGGTTTTCAAAGAAATCCTGTGGTGCAGGTGCTGAAAAAAACACAGATATTAACATTTATATATATATACAAAATTAGTAAGTCCAAGATTTTACATTAGTATTGTGAAAATTAACATACATATACTAATTCCAAAAAGAAAACAAAATTAAAGTAAGTACTATTTATAAATATAATTCATTACAACATATATTTAAGGTTGCCAAATTATTTTTTTATTTATTATGCTACTTATAATTTCCCTTTTTAAATGTTTATAAGTATTAATTTGAAAAACTTCTAAGTCTAATTGTTTAAAAATTTTAAAAATTTCTAAAAATGTCTAATTTTTGTGTTTGTTTGATATTGATTTAACAAGCTTAAACAAACAAACTTTCGTGGGTCACTGCCCGTTTCCCAAATTACAGTGGGTTGAGAAACCCCTAGGACCCGTCTCGAAGAGAAATAACACGCGAACCCGGTTCCTTCCACCCGATTTACTTAGAACATTATACATATCTAATTTACGTGGAAGATATTGGGATGTGTGTCGATATCAGGTGTAAAAACCATTCAAATGGATTTTCCAGCCACACAGCAAATATTTCGTAGCAAAGAATAAAAAAGTATTTGTACCATTTACATTTCATTACGTAGAGATGAGAATTAAAACGTTGTTGAAAGATCTAAGTGATTTTCGGTACAAATAAATGAATTTTTGATGAGTAAGTAAATACAAAGAATTCATCTCTGTTTTACAAGTGCTGTTTGATCTGGTCTTATTCAAACTTTTATAACTACTAAAACATAAGTAACCTAATTCGGAATTATTTTCGGCACATCAATTCTCTTTGATGTCAGAACCTATTAGAAAGGCCCTTGGAAACTGCTAATTTATTTGCCATAAATCCTGTCATTCGTAGCTGTTTCCATTGAAAAAGGCTTGAAAACTGTCTGCTTCGTTTCAAACGGGAAAAGCAGCGAAGGGAAATTGATATTCGGAGAATCCGAGGGAAAAAGAAAAATAATTTTACGAGTTTAATCGAATAAATCAGTATTTATAATGTTTCTGATTTTAATTACGATTAAAATGAAGGCTAATTTACGAAAGAGGCTCTCGAGATTAATTTTACTGAATAAACGACAACTAGGTCGTAAATTTAGACTAAAACACGTAAAACTATTAATAGAAGGAAGAGACTCATCAAAATTCTTTTTTATTTGGAACCTGAGGTTGTATCTCAAAGGAAAACGAAAATCACTTGTATTGAAATGTCTGAGAAGGCAAACAGAATAGACTCAGAACTTAATTTTCTTCTTAAAAATTGTATTCGTATGAATACTAATGTACTTAAGGAAATTCTATGTTCGGAATATGAAAGTTTTAGGGAAAAAGTTTTCTAGCTACAAATGCCGGAATATACGGAATATCATTCATTCTTAATATCGATGTCTATCTTATTATATTTCGGTTTGCGTATTGTGGTATATATTTTCGCTTGTAACATTTTTTTTGTTTTTATTACTGAATCTTGCACTTGCGTTGACAACAAAACGGCTGATAGGCATATCAAAATATTTATCACTAGCCTGCTATCGTTCCGGAAGCCTCGCGTATATATCACCGTATAAATCACCTTTTAGAAGTATCAGGTAACTATGAGTTAATCGTGGTCCGTGTCTGCAAACAATCTCCTTCAATGCACTCATTGTCCACCAAACGACAGCGCCATCTTTTGACAGTTGTGGGAAGGTTTTCATTCAGATCTGTGGTGCCGTGTAGACACACGGAATTTAGTGTCTATACAATCGTATACCACGGGAGCTACGTGATCGACCGGAACGAAAAGTAATCTATATCCTACTCCGTGTCATTGACTACTGCTAGCAAAATTTCATTGAGATCAGCTGCGCCGTTGAGACGTGATTGAATCCTAACTTATAAAAGGGAAACTATTATGAAATTTTATAGTTCTACAGACTATACACTCTTCTTCCAGTCGTCAAGCTATCACACATCGATCTTATTTTTTTTTTCCATATTAGTTAATGGCAAAGTTTACCCACATGACCTACGCCATTAATTAATATGAAAGAAAATACTTCCAAATATTAAAGTTATTAGTGAAAATAGTGCATAAAAACAGTTAGAAACGGTGAAATAGTTGGTCAATTTTAAACGTCCTTAATTTTTTTTTAAAAAAACGCTAAAATAAAAAATTTCATCGAAATTCACTAAAAATCGAGTCAAGTAATATGGACTGACATTACAAATTAACAAAAAATAAAACCAGAAAAACATTACTTATAGTAATTCTTACAAAGCACTTAAAGCCCGAATGATTTCTATTGCTTTTTTTCAGGAGAGAATATCAAAATTTGTGGAATCTTTATTTTTTCCAATATATTTGTACGTTAAATCGTGGGAAATGAGGAGGAAAAACTGGTCAATAACTAAATCGCGGAGATTTGTGCATCTTAATTAGAAAAAAAAAAAATATTCAATTTACTAATGTAGAAAGAAACCTGTAATAAATCTTCATTACTCGTTTAAACAACAAAAAAGTGATGGCAAAAGCAAAATTTCTTTTGAATTTGGTATAGTTTTATCTTTTTCCGATGAAATAAGTTTAAAATCTGTCTATTAATTAAAAAATACGTTACTCATAAACGTTCAAGACACAATGTTTGTTAGTAGATTTGCAGTTTGGGATGACCGATGAATCTATATCGTTTCTGTGCAAGTATTTTTTTAAATACGGTTTGCAAAATAAAAATGAAATCCTAACTTTTAAAATTAAGAGTGCAATAATTCAAAAATCATGTACTTACAATGGTCAACGTGGACAAAGAAAAGAGCAGAATGGATTATTGACGTCAAGAAATGTAAAAAAGCTTGTTAAGTTCATTTTCTGCTTCGTAGTCCTCAAGCAAAAATGAATCGATCATTACTAACAGGGAAACAAGTCTGAAATAATAATTGTTACTTTATGCAATTTAATTTACATTTAAGAACATTAGGTTTCATAAAGACCACCATGTGCTATGCATCTAGTTTTGTTTTGTTTTGCCAAAACAGCGTACTGAGCCTTAGTTTTCACTCCGTTCGAAGAACTTGAACCTACTATTTCAAATATATTTTGATATTGTGTGTGATGTAAATTAAAATTAAGACACTTAAAATTAGTAATGCAATGGAATGATTCATTAATTTCTCTAAAGCAAACTTGGGCTTGCTATAGTTCAAACGATGCATTGTAAAGAATATTTATAAAATATACATTTCTTAATCATTATACATTTTTGCAGAGAAACGCATTCTGGGTCACACACAGTTTTCTGAATTCTTATTTAATTAAAGAATATCACACAAATCGAACAAGAATTTAAAACTGATCTTTTACGATTTTCACAATATCACCAGTTTCAAAAATCTGATGAAAATAGCTATTAAAAGTGAATAGAAACCGAAAGAGAATAAATTTGGTAACTAATTTATAAAATGAAATATTCCCACTGAAAAAATATTGATCTGTAAGAATTGGAATCCATCTTCAGCCAAATTATTCGTACAAAACATTAAATACATTTAAAAAGTACATAAATTTAAAAAAAACCGCCAAATACAGCTGCTGCTTTTTCTAACCCCCTTCATTCATTTCGTGTCTCTCTCTGTGGCTGTTGTCAGCTAAACAGCCTGTTTCCATGAAGAACTGAATATATGAAACAGTATGGTATAAATTTTGTTTCCTCTGCACAATACATGTCCGAAAACAAAAGAAATATGTAATATTTTTAATTAAATCCATAAGAGAGGAGGAAAGTTTGTCATTTCGTAGATATTAAGGAGAGTCATTATTAAAAATGGAAGTTCTCGGATATCGTATGAAAACAACAAAAGAACTGAAACATAACCATTGTTAAATTAAAAGATTGTATTACAATCAATGGCGAAACATAAGCGTTATCTACGAAAAGCAAAGTAGGCCTAATAAATGATAATGTTGTAATAAAATATCATTTGTTAACAGCATTTTAGTAGCACATTTGGATGAAAACTGTAGCATAAATCTTGACAAATATTAAATAATCAAGTTAAAAATTACAAGAAAAAAAAAAAAAAAAAAGAATATTTGAAGCAAGAAGAAATGTTGTTCTAAATTGGTCCGTGGAGGAGAAAAATAATTATTTCAAAACAGTATTTTAGATTCTTCTTTTTCTTCAGATGAAAGAGAATGGCGCTGGCATGGAAATAAGATAAGCTCTGTTTACCTGTATCCATAGAAACACGAAGCTAACTGACAACAGTCAGAGAAATAGCGAGTGTCAAAGCAACAAGATTAGAAGCACAGCAGTTGCTTTTGGCTAAGAAAGTAATTTCCAGTTAAACTTGATGCATTGTACAACATAATAATTAAAAAAAAAAAAAAAATTTAAGACTTCTTTGGGCGTTTTTCTTTGATTTTTGTATTTAAAAACTAGAGTAACAATACTGTGATGACTTGTTTGTTTTTTAAAGTCTTCATAATACTGATCATTGCCTGTAGACTCTGCTTTTTCTTTTTTTTTCTTTTTTTTTTTTTTTTCCTATATTCAACAATAGGGATAGGTGTCCTTTGACACTGGTGTTTTTGAAGATAATTTTGTAATATGCATATGAGCACTATTTGATATTATATATAAGGCCCAGTAAAAGTTTTTATAAAAATTCACCTAAAAAGGGACGATATTTGAAGACTGGACTTGGCCAAACAGATCGCCGGATCTCAATATAGATACTGAAAGGTAGTTGAAAGATTCAAGTCAGTTCGTCAGGCCTAACGTGTTGGTATAAAATAAATACATATACAAGAGGAGTTGTACACTTATGAACTCATAAATGTAACAAAGATGTTACAAACTCCACGGCTTGCAAATAACATTTAATAACATTTAAAAACTAATAACGAACTACAAACTCCATGGCGATATTTCGTCCTTTTTACAGGACTTTAACGAGCCATTTTTCTTCTAAACTAAAACAATAATATTATTTAATCTAATGCTCAGACATTTGGAACATAAGCCATTTGTCTAAAACAATAATATCACAACTGAAGAATTCAAAAATTTTACAATAATAGAATGTGACACTTAAACACGTTCAAATTATAAAACCAAATAACAATTGTTAGAAATATTTAAAGAATGAATTTCTAACAATTGTTATTTCGCTTTAATAATTTGAACGTGTTTAAGTGTCACGTTCTGTTATTGTAAAATTTTTGAATTCTTGAATTGTGATATTATTGTTTTAGTTTAGAAGAAAAATGGCTCGTTAAAGTCCTGTAAAAAGGACGAAATATCGCCATGGAGTTTGTAGTTCGTTTGTAGTTCGTTATTAGTTTTTAACAAAGATGTTAATACACCGTGTTCAAAAATTTGTTTTGGATTTAAATTCGCATTTGTTTTTAGTAACTTAAGGACCTTTCAAGTTCTAAGAAATATATTAAAAATAAAAATTTCACTACTTTTACTTCATTTTACGAACAATTTTGTTCTTATTATTATTATATCTCATTAAATGCACTTCAAATTCATTTCGTAATTATTTTACTGAAGCAACAAATTCTAGAAAGGAAATTGAAAATTAACTGTCTTTTTTTTTATTATTTTCATTTCCGCTGAAATTGAAATAATTTGCTCGGTTGAATTCTAGCATTACTCCTTCATTTTTATGTTGTTGTTTTTTTTTTAATTCCCTTCGAAAGCTTCTTTGAGAAAAAAATAAAAGCAGATTCTTCTAGAATGCTATGAAAAACAAGATTTAGCTTTTAATGAATCACGGGGGTTTGTTTTTTTTGGGGTTTTTTTTTTTTTTTATATGAAGAAATATTTGGAAAAAAATTATATTTAATGAAAAAAACACTCAAAATGAATGTGGTTTGATGATACAATTCAAAAAGACAAAAATCTAGGAAATTCAAAAAATAAAAAATTACGACATTCTTATTTTTAATCAACAAATGATTAAGATAAATTTTTAACATTAGTCTTTTCAACTTATTATTCTTGAGGTTGATTTTTTTTCTTTGTCGCTAAATTTAACTTATTTACTTATCTGACGAATGTGTTTTAAACATTTTCTTTTTTTACTGGAGTAATGGATTATGAGTTTAAATTTCGATATCGTTAACAAATAGATTTCAGTATATAATGATTGACTTGTCGATTGTTCTGGTCAGTTAATATTTTGTTAATAAGATCAGTCATTAAAATTAAGATCTACATTTCTAAGCCTAGGATAACATCCATTTTATGAAGATTTCAAGAATTTGTAATCTTGTGTGATGCCGCAAAGAAAATAGTCCCAATTCAGAGTTTATACAGTAAATATAATATATGAAGTTTGTTAGCATGGAAATGTTTCGCTTGCATTTTCCGGTTTTACTGTCGTATTATGATAATAAACTAAGCAGTCTATTGAATGAAAATTCGAGTTACAGGACTACAGTTATATGACGTCAGAGTTTTCTGTTTGTTTGTTTGTTTTTATTTTTATTTACTGGTGTAATTTTTTTAATAATAATTCATAACTTTTCAAATTACTGAACTCTTTAACAAAACGGTTGCAAAGACACTATATAAAGTAAATAAATTTTTGTCTACTTACGCGTAATGTTAATGTTTTACGGATATCTGTCAGATATTTTTCTCAAATGTTCGAATAGATTATCTTCTGTCTACTGATACAATGTTTTCTGTTACAATAATAGTCTTGTGCCGAATAGAAATGCACAATAGTGACATCGTAATCAGCTCTTGCAATAAAAATAATCCTAGTTGTGGTTATGAATAAGAGAAAAGGGGGAAGCCTCTAATGGATTAGCTGCGGCGCCATTACCAAAGAGTTAATCCTCCCTTGTTCTTCGCCCTCCTCTCCCCTTATTTCCTCTTCTTTTTCTTTCTCTATTTTTCCCGATGCTGCGTGAGGTTCATTAAAATATGCAGCCAAAACCAGTTATCAGAAGCAACCCAAGCACTGCGCCCGCGGCCACCAATTTTTATGAGGACAGCAGCATCTCTCTTAAGAAATACAAAAGGAAAAGCAGAAAACGACGACGGAGAAGAGAAGGACGGGAAACGGGGAAAAAAAAAGATACGATACCCCATTGTATAGTGTGGTAGCCGTTGCTTCGGTAACTGGTAATAAGAATGGAATTTCGGAGCGACAGCACCGGAATGACAAAAGGACGTGGGTCATTTCAAATAAATCGACTACGAATAGGGCGGGGGACGTGATAATGTCTGTTTGTCTACTGACAGGACATCATCGTTCTGTTACTGCAATTAGTTGATGGTTTTCATTACATTGATTATCTTTCAACTTTAAGTGCTACTTTTCTCGGTAGGAATTTGTTTTCGAAAAATATAAAGGAAAAAAAAATGATCTTTTTGTAACAGCAACGAACAACAACACAAATTAATAGCCTTATTATTGCATGAAAATCTGACACAAGAAGTAAAATTAATTATTAGTTTTCCTTATGGAAAACAAAGGAGGTGCTTGTTTCATTTAAATACGCATTTCAAAAAGTAACAGAAGCCGAAAACAATTAGTTTGCAAGTCTTCCCCCCGGTTAAATGGGGCTTATGTTATGTAGTGAATGTGGGTGGCAGAGAAGCCAAGCACTGCGACCGGAGGTCTGTTGTACTATCCCACGGAAATAAGGACAGATGGAGAGAAAGTATGGTGGGAGAAGTGCAGGGGAAACGGGAGAACCCCGAGAAAACCTGCCCAGCGCGGATCGTCCACCATCACGAAACCCACATGAGAACCGAACCTCGGTACTCAAGAGGTGAGAGGCCGATGTCATAGCGACAATGCCAACCGCGCGGCCCTAAATGGAGCTTACTGAGCCCCTGGTACAATGAATCTGAATTTCAAGCAGAATTATTTCGAATCTTGGTTCGTTTTAATTTAAATGACAATTTCAGCTAGAGAAACCTTTACCTATTAACATAAATAATGAATAGAATTGCTTTAATAGTTCTTATGTAATAACATATTTCAGTTCGACCTTTAATTCATTTGGAAAGGATACTATTAAAGATTATCCTAACAAGTTTATCTTCCTTAATCGAAATGGAGAAAAAAAGGGTTAGAATGTAGATTAGTCGAAATAAAAAGTGTTATTTTTTGGATTAAATAACTATTGAAAACTACTTATTCTAGAAAGCTGAAACCTTTATGAAATATTGAAAAAAAAATCAAATACAAGATCTCTTTTGTTCTCTAAACCACATACTTACGTAAAATTCCAACATGCCCTAAAAAATCAGAGTTGCTAATACATATCCTCTATCTTTTAAAGACATCATGTTTGTGTAAAGGAGTGTTATTGAAGTTTTTCCTTTGTCATCCCCTATCCTAGCACCTACTTTACACTATAATGAAAAGAAAACATTATTAGACTTAATTAATCATTCTTTTTTGTGGAACACCATGGTTATTTTAATTAACATTGCAAAAGTGAAATGCTGCACATGCTTCCCATCTCAATAAGATACAGCGAACTCTTGCCAAGGGTTATTGTGGCAGGAATAGAAGGAATTACAATTAGATTCTGTCTTGATTTGCATTTGGAATTTTCTGGTGTAATTTCCTAGATGGAGGCTCAAGAAGTTAAAAATTTCTAGCTTAAATATCATCATCAAAAAAAAAAAAAAAAAATCCTTAAAAGCAAGCAGAGTTTTTTAAGTTTTTTTGTAAGAGTTAATGGAAAATGTGACTTGGATTGTTTCAGTCATGTTGTGATGCGAATAAAGCATTGTATTTTCTGGAGAGTTTGTACGGAAGTAGGACAGAGCTACTGTATATAAACTGGATGAGACAGATGGATAATTGTATTTCTGAGGGACGTCTTTTGACTTTTTTCTTGCCTACCAATACCAGGCGAATAACAAAAGTAGTTATTTTTGATTAATGTTGACTGTCAGGGCGAGGAGCTGCAGTTGAAAACCTCCCAAGAAGATGATAGGTGTCGGCCCTGCGGGGATTGATACTTTCACAACAAGTATAATAGTGTGTCATGCTATTGTTATTGTTTAACAAGACTTGAGTTCAAGATTAAACCGAAAATTCTGACACGACTACAGGTTTAAAGAGGAAGAAACATAATTGGAAGGAATTTTAAAGATGAATTTTTGAGGATAAACTTACTGGGAAGTTGTATCTTCAGTCGGAAGATTGCGAAGAAATGCTTAAGAACTCAACACTATATCTTAAAAATATCTGTTAAAAATCTAGGTTAGATCTAAGTTGTTAGTGGCTAAGTCCACTATTAAAAATGTATCGAGTTACAGAAAGTGGCTATCATAGTACATTTTATATCAGAAACCGTAAATGAAGTTGTAATACGAGTCGGCCATTTACCTTTATCGATAATGATAGATTCAATGAAAGAAAAACTTGATGCTTTGGGCTGTAAGAAACAAGTGGTTCTACATGGTGTACGTCTTTCTTTTTTTTTTTCTTTGATCGTTTGAGAACCTGTCCGTTAAATCTTGGATAGTTGCTCGGACCCTTGCGTGGAAATTATGATACAAGCAATCCTGTAATTGTTCTGTCAGATTCCCCCGATTTGTCGCCGAGATGTTATTGGATGAGGAGACGGTCGAATAGCTACGATTGCGGAATATATTTTGGTTTTATGGCAGTGTTGTCCATTATAACCAGAAGGCATCTAGGCAATGGCTACTTGTTCTTATTGCTTTTTTTTTTTATTTATTTATTTGTTTCTGATGCTCTCCTGAGATTTAAGAGATCAGGTTTATTCTTGTGTGTCGAAATTGGAAGCTCGATTCAATTGCTTGAGTATCGAGCTGTTAATGATTTTTCTCCCAATTGATTGCATTTGCTTGAGGCTTTGGATAATAATGGCCGAGAAAATATGTTCATTGAATGAATCAACATCTGATTGTATTTTAATTGCGAGGAATAATTACAGAGGCGAAAATCATTAAATCAGAGAAACTATCTATGGGTCTTAGGTAATTGTTTTAGAAAGGAAACGGTCTTCAAATACTGGATGTATTTATTTTTTTTGAAAAGAATTCTTTATGGCAACTAGACAGCAGAAAGTAAATAAAAAAAAAATTAAACTTAAATTATCAAATTAGTTAATGTGGTTAAGGTTAGCATCTATAGGCCGACACATCGTTCTTGACGATCCCGAATTTTCGCGATTTCACGTGATTGACGCGAGAATAGCCTCTATCCATGTCTTCTCACAAAATGGCGAGAAAGAAGGCTTATCGACTCCGGGGAAGAAGCGGCCATGAGCAAGCCCCATTACTGATGTCGACGATTTTGACCGATGCCTTATTCGCCGCTGCATCCATCGCCTCTACGCTGAAGGTAAAATTCCAACTTTAACATTTTTTCTCTAGCATTTTCCTAGTGACAGACATTCACAATACTACATTCCTTGAGACCTGCTGAAGAGGCTAATGGCCAAATCTCGTGATTTTCGTGATTCCCGCGCAAACGCGATCATCAAGAACCATTTGTCAGACAATAATTGATATCTGTTAAAAATAAATGATCTATCACGATACAGCATGCTGTAAATGTTACCCATTATGAAGAAAAACCGAAATTTCTTGAATTTCCTATGTGATTAAGGGAGGGAAGGGGGGACAACCCCTTTTCCCTCCAAACCTCCTTACAAACCTAAAAATCAGCTTCTGAACCATGAAGCATTGCCAAATATGCAAACATTAATAAAAAGAAAATTTAGTAAACAAAATGCTAGTGTGAACTGAATAAATTTTAATAAATGACATTTTGAGTTTCATATAAAATCTACTATGTTAATTGCCATTAAGTTATTGTGATATTCTTGGGCAGAACCTATATTGTACACAAGGAAACTTCATGTATAATTTCTGAAGTGTTTTATATTTTAATAATTGGAGCAATGGAATAAATATCACCTAGAAAATGTCATCTGAAAAATACTTGAAGCAAAACGGCGATCGTTTAAACATACAATTGAATATGAAAAGATTCGTGAATAAAAAAGTGCGTCTTTTGTTTAAAAAAAAAAAACAAAGCAATTCAAAAAGATTTTTAGCACCGTTAAACGAGAGTAGTATTGATTTAGCAAGAGTTTAGCACGAATCGTGTTAAAAAGAACCAAACAGTGACTCAAGTCCTTTCGAGCACGACACTTTCTTTGTCTCTTGTAAAACCATTAAAGGATCGACTGTGAACGAAATAAACAAGTTGTACTATTGTCTGCAGCCGACATTCGATTTCTGTTTAACATAAGAATAAAAGCCAGATAAAGAGTTATCGAGCCACGAGATATATTTAACCAAACGCTGTGTACAGTAATTTAATTCATAATCACCGTTTGTTGTTGCTTGTTTTTTTTTTTTTTTAAATTTTAAATTCCACACGAAGAGTTCCAAATTCATTTTCGCACTTCGTCAAGCGAAATAAGCCTGAAGTCGGCCTTGTAAAGGAGCGCTCACTGGCTCTATGTGGGCCTGCGGTCTGGCTTCGGCCAGAAATTACTTTAAAACGGAGCCAATATGGAATTCCATTCTGGTCTGATCTAATTAATTAATTATCGTTTTCTCTTATATAAACTCGATTGGATAAAGCATTTTAATTGAAAATAAATCTAGGGATCAAAAGTTCTGAGCTTTTAAATCCTTTCAAATTCGTTTGTCGGAGTCTGTTGTTGATTAATAATGCATGGCGGCATTTGCGCACAAGGAAAGACGCATCCAAATCCGAATAAAAATTACTCGTCGCTCATCATTTTGAATTTAATTAAGCCTTACCTGCCTCTGGTTTCGTCTTGAAATTCTTCAGCAGCGCAGTCTTAGTCAAAAACTTTTTTTTTTTTTGAATCGAAATAAATGTAACGGTAAAATTATATTAAATTTCAATCACTCTTTGACTTGCGAAATCCCTTTCTTTGTATACTTTTTATCTGATTATAGGCCTAGTTGAATGTGTGCTTAAAACTCAGAAGGCTCCTTCTCTTTTGCTCGTCCTTCTGCATAGTTAGTTATTAAATCTACGTAGATCATTTTTACGTGGCTAATAATGACAGTATTTGTGCTTTCTTTTCTTAGGTCATCGTAGTAATGAATATTGATACATTAAATCCATTATTGTGGTGATAGATAATGTGTTTACATTAAGAAAATATAGACAACTTGAGAAATACAAGCTTCAAATGAAACTCAATACCATTTGTTATTACTTCCTTTTTTATTGCTTCAGTTTAGTTAAATTTCTTTTTTATAACATATTTCTCAAGCGATTGTAATAACTAATAACATTTTAATTTTATCCTGATTAATTTTGCTATTTTTAATCGAGAAAATATGTAAATATAAAAGATAAAAAGTTTTAATATCCAATAGTTTTGAAAGTCATAATCTCGTGAGAATGTCGTGATTGTTGGTTTAACGTAAATGGGATTTTTATAGCTTTTCAATTCATTTAGTTTTATTATATTATAAGAATAATAATGAATCTCTTTATTTATTGAGTTCCCACTAACTGCTCCCTTATTAATAATACTGAGGAATAAAAGGGCTTCATTGTGGAAATCGGGGACCTTTTAGCCTTGCCTTTATTCACTCGGCGACTGTGATGAATGGGCCCTTTTCATTATCCGCGTATGAGTAATATTTTCGGGTGTTTTTCGTTTTTCTCTGTGATTGACCTCATTGACCACTGTCTGAGCACAATTCCAATTCGCGAGTTATTACTTGGTGAAACTTCTCCGACAGGGGACGGCCTCTGAATTCATCGCGTAAACTCAAGTTGACCTCCTACAACTTCCCATGGCAATCTGTCTCCTAAAGTTTCACGAAGCTGTTGAAGTGGGCGTTTCATTTCGCCATTGACTTTTACGCGGAATTAATTACACGTTAGTTGTATTACCACCGCTGCTGACACAGTTTCGGAATTAACTAAGCAAGCAATGGTCCATTGCAAATGCAAGCATCAAAGAATACGAAAAAAAAAAAAAAAAGACGTTTTCCTCATAGAATTACCAGAAACTATAATTAACGTTGTTGTACAACCTCATTATTTATGAGTTATTAAAGCTTACACCCGTTGGGATAGAGATTTCACTTCATCAAATAAACGTAATTTGGAATATTTAAAACTATATAAACATTGCATTATTCAGATGGCAAATGACCCCTCAAGAAAGGAAGACAACAAAATAAAAAATAACAATACGTTGTGGAAATCAAATCCTTAGATAAATAAACTCTCACCACAAAAGAAATTTGATCACAAAGAAAGAAAGAAAAATAAAAAAATATAAATAAGAAAAACCCTCTAACGGGTGAACGAAAGAAACCAATTCATAATGAGATGATAATGGAATGCCTTTTGAGCCAAACTGAGACCTTGGGACTGCTGTTTCGAGCTTACTAAGCTCTCATCAGCCAAGGCTACTCAGCCAGTGCAAGACCCAAAAGGCATACGAGGGGAAGAGAATATTCTTCAGATGAGAAATGACCCCTCAAGAACTAAACACAATAATATATTGTTAAATTAGTTTAATTTTAGTTAGGAATAGTTTAATTAACTATTCTTAACTACTAGTTGACCCGTGCGAATAATTCGCAACAAAAACCACCTTTGAGAAATAATAAACAAATCCAACAGCTGTCGTGCATTTTAGTTAAACACATTGTCAATAGATGACGCCTTCTCCATTTTTATAAAAAGGTTGACTCGTGCAAATTATTCGCATCGTATCTTGATCTGTCACTGAATGGTTGGCAAATTTTATGTTTTTTAATTGTAATATATTTTATTAATTTTATTTTTATTAAAATGTAAATCTTTGTTTTTTTTCTTTTTATCTGTTCTTATTAAATAAACGATGAAATATCATTTTAAGTGCATTTTTATTCAAAAAAGGATATATTTCAAGTTTACGACGCTATAGCATTATTTGAAATATTGTTTCGCTATCGAAAGATAAGTCGCTTCTGTTAAAGCGTGTCTACATTTTTATAAAAAAAATTTAAAATAAAGTTTTTTAACAAAAACATTAATTTTAAACAATTTGTTTATTTTTCGTCATTAGCGAGGAACGTAATCTTCAAAATGATGTTTCAATCATTGATTTTGATGAAGTATTAAGGTAGTTATGGCGTACCGACACAAAAACACCTTTGAGAAATAATATATAAGGATTGTAACCATTTTTTCCTCAATTCTCTTGCACATTTAATTACTGCTATTTTAAACTGATCACACAGGATTGAAAATAGCTACTGTATTGCATTATAAGAAACTTTACAAAATAATGATAATCAAGATGATAACATATCAACAGAAGTTGTCTTTCATCAGCACTTACCATCGGAAATTGTTACGAGAAGCAAAACCACTCGTGAAAGCAAGCAGCATAACTTTTAGATTATTCCTATTTGTTATATCCAATGATACAATAGTATTACACAAGTGCAAGGTGCCTAAAATGGCGTCGAAAAGAATGACAGCCAACCATTGTCTTTCCTAATTTTTATTTATTTAATCATTTTTGCCAATTTGATTTCTGTTATTTTTCAATATTGTTATTCCGTTATTAAAGGCTTATTTATTTTCGTTTTAGGGACACCGCAATCTTTCGTCATCGAGCCAAGCGATGCGAGTATGGTGGCCGGCAGTAATCTGGTTCTTCCGTGTCGCGTGGAGAACAAGAAAGGCAACTTACAGTGGACGAGAGACGGCTTTGGACTTGGTACCGAAAGGGATCTACTTGGCTACCCTCGCTATTCCATGATTGGATCAGATGAGGAAGGTAAATGTTTGACAACGACTATCAGTCTTTCTTTCTTTCTTTCTTTCTTTCTTTCTTTAGGTAATTAAAACTTTGCCATTAGGATTTTTCCGTTAAGTACAGTCCAGGGAATACTACCCAACAAACTTACAAAAACTTTCATTGGAGAATTAGTTAAATACAGACTCTCCTACTCTAATACCACAGTCCTATACATATAAATTTAAATTGTCTTTTATACACTAAAAACTCGTTTATTCGAATTTGATAGGACACGTCCGTTTCGGATAATCCGGAATATATTTTATTAAACATATACTGTATATAAATGTTAGTAATTGAGTTACATTTACATATTTGCTTGTGAATGCTATTAAAAAGATTTTCCGTCGCTGTAATCAATATATATGTATTTTTAAAAATATTACAAAAATCACTTCGAATAAACCAGATTTTCGGATAAACGAGTTTTCATTAAATACAGTAAATGTAAAAACTTCCAATTTAGACTTTTGATAAAAAAAAAATTATATACACTACTTCATTCATCCAAAAACAACAAAAATTTAAAAAATTACAATGAAAAACATTGTAATTATTGTTATTTATTAACTAACTATATTTAGCCACGTAAGATTTCCATCGTTATAAAATAAATCAAATTTTAACTGTCTACACTATAATATGCAGACATATGGATAGTTTTTGTAGATCCACACACAAATATTCACCAAACCATGTATTACTTAAAAATACTTTAATTTCGTTAAAAATGATTCGATTTACTCATTATACTGTAGAATCTTGGAATTATTATTATATGTATCTGTAAGTTTGGGGAGGCTAGGAATCCTAGGGTAAATATATCTTAACTTCATGTAATTTTGTGATTCCACAGTCATTAGCAATTCCAACATTACAAATTACTTTATCATTATTGATAATGTAAATTAGAATTTAATGTATTGTATTTGAGAATTTGAAAAGGCCGAGGAAGTGACGGATTGTAGCTTATTTTACTGATGTCAGTTCTCATTATTTTTGAGCTTAATAATGATCAACTGATACATAAGTATTTTTGCATTTCATTGTTAAATAAGAATAAATAAAATAAGTTCCAGTTACATAGCTTAGAAGATAACAATTCTCTAAATAAATCAGCACAATGTGTAACCGTTTTAATAACTTGAGTCTTTTCTTGTTTTTAGGAAATTTTTCCCTGCAGATAAATAATATAATGTTAGAAGATGATGCTGTTTTCCAGTGTCAGGTGGGCGCATTGGAAAAAGTCAAGGGAATCAGATCCCGAAATGCCAAACTTACTGTCTATGGTAAGTATTTCAAATATTAACTAAGATTTTATTATACAAAATTTAAACTGAAAGGAATAATAGAAACCGCATCCAACTTTTTTATCTCTTTGGAGTTTTTCTAAACACGTCATGCACTAAAGAAAAGTTCATAAGATGTTTAGCAAAAAAAAAAGATTGTTGAATGAATGAATTAAATAGTGTTGGCAAATTATTAAAACAAAAACTTAAAATATTATGAAACTCATAATGACATTATCGTCCAATGAAGCTTCTTGAGACGTTCTGTTTCAAATATTCCACAGTTAGCAAGGAATCATCAAAACGATGATGGCGTGTTTTTTTGTTTTGTAACAGAACAGTGAGACCAGCGTTCCTTGCAAGTTTGCAGTGATGTGAACGTAGATGTTACAATTCGTAAGCTGCAGAGAATCATATAAGTTGGGTTATTCGACATTAGCTTATTGACTATGAGAACATCTACTTACTCTTTGAGAATGCCGTTCCAGACAAAAAACATCTTGAAGGCTTAAGAGAGAGGAAGGAACGAAGAAATTATAGAAGGAACAGGTTGTAAACTTCTTCCACCATCCGGATTTCCACAAAATCTACACTTTATCCCCGACTGCATTTCAGTAATGAATAAATAACAAGAAATCATGTAAATCTTATAAATTTAAGGTTATAATATTTTATTTCACTTTTATTCTAAAATAATCGCTGTTATTTAGTTCGCTGTCCTTAGAAATTCCCGACCTATGTCTATCCTTCCGTGTACGTCTACTAAGTGAACCATTTTATAGTGTAAAAATGTATTCACTTTAAAGTGTTTAAGCAGACTTTGCTATAAGTTCCAACAAAAATTCATTTTCTGCATTATGGAGAGCTGACAAAGTTTAGGAATTCCTTTTTAATGAAAGTTGTGTTGAAATAACTGTGTTGGTATTTATTTTCAGTTCCTCCTGAACCTCCTGTGATTGTTCAAGGCAGTTTCACGAAAACCACGGCCGGAATGAACATCCAGCTGGAATGCGAGTCGCGCAGCGGCAAACCAGCCGCCTCGGTAAGTAACAGAGCAACTCCGTAAATCATGAAATCTTATTATGCAAATCCCAGAAAAAGAAAGGAAACGCAAGAATAGGAAACGAGAAATTCATCTTAGTATTAAAAAAAAAAAGTATATATATCATTGAATAAAAACAAAGTTAAAATTAAACTTAACTTTTAATTCTCGAAAACGCTAGCATGACTTGTATTTTTAAAGTGAGGTAAAAACTTTAATCAGTAATCAATCATACAAGTTAATATTATTTTAAAATACAGGAACTCTTATAAATAATTTATTACTTTTCGGATTTCATCTCATTTCAATAATTAAAGTGATTCGAAATGAAATAAATCATTTTATAAATGTTATTATTATAAAATACAGGGGCTCTTATAATACAATGAACATATTACAGTCATATTTTTTTTTTTTTATGAATGACTTAGTTAAGAAACAACAACACAGTTAAGAGCTTAAATAACATTTAAATACCCTTAAGGAAATGTGTGTTTTCATCACTTGATATTCAGTGGCGTTAGACTTTTCTTTGATTAAAGAGAGACGGGGGTAGGGGGTTAAAAATTAATCATTCACGTGAGCTGTTCTTAGCAGATTATTTTATCCTCTTAAATCTCCTTTTCAAGAGTGCGAAGTACTAATGTGTTTATTTCTCAAACCTTCCGTGTAATCCCCACAAAGTTTCTTT
>JAFIDM010005346.1:41602255-41623140 GCA_023159025.1 Thereuonema tuberculata
TGTGTTTATTTCTCAAACCTTCCGTGTAATCCCCACAAAGTTTCTTTCAGTCACTTGCTTTTCCTCCGTCGTGGCCTTTAATTAAGCAGATGCAGGATTTCCGGCGAGAACTGATCACGAGGTTATAGCCTCAAAGCAGATCGCAAAGCACCAGATCTTACTTTTCTTTTTTCTGTCTCCAGTCTTTTTCCCACACAATTAAAAGTGGAATAATTTTTGCTTCCTTATTACATCCGTATTTAATTTCTGTCTCGCCAATAAAGCTAGAGGAACGTGAACTGCGTTATTAGAATACGGACACATTGGGGGGGGGGGAGTTCTTTTTTAATTTTGTCATATCGTGTTGCTTAATTATATGTTTGTAAGTGTTTCATTCCAACGATTTAATAAGGCTTCCGAATAATTGTAATTTAGAAGGAATGCCAAAAATGTATTAATTTTCAAGTATTGAAATACTTCTAAATTTTTAGCACTGAAAAGTTTTGATAAAAATTATATAGATGATCATCGAGAGCGGAGTGGTGCCGCAAAAGAAAAATTAACAATAAAAAACTCACTAATGAAAAATAAGTGAGACAATTCATTGAGGCCGGCGAACAGCTGACACATGAATTTTTTTAAAGCATAAAAATTAAAACTGCGCATTTTTTATGTATTATTATGTATTCTATCAGAGATAGAATAGAATCACTGTAAGCAGTTTTCAAACGAGGGCACTTATTTATAAAGATATTAAAACAAAAACATTGAGTAATAATAAATGTTTAAGAATTAAAATATCTTGGTCACCTGGCTATTGCCGAACGGTTAGGTTATAGGCTTAAAATTGCGCCTTTTCACTGGCAACTGGTTCCAGTCTCCAGCATGGGCGGATTTAGGTCTTGATATCTGGGGGTGCGAACTCACCGGAAGATATGAGGTATTTGTATACCAAATTCAAACACCAAAACCCAATTTAAATGTTCCGTTTTTAGGCCTAAATTAATAATTAATAAAATTATTATAACAGAAAACATTTTTATTTATCTATAAAAAAAATTATCATACCAAAAATCTGGGGATGCGGCGCACCCCCTAGCACCCCCATAAATCGGCCCATGGTCTCCAGGTTTATTTCGCCTTTCCTGAGAGAGCCAATCACGAACTTGGGAGGTCTTTGACCAAAAGTGGTGAATGACTGTACTTTTTTCATACATTAGCTGCTTAGAAACAGTTGTACATGGTTGTGCGTAATGACGTTGCAAATGCATTTCTCACCAGATGGAGCTGCTTCGTGTTCGAGGCAAAAAACATTTGGACATCTTGATTCCGTATTTAGTGTTTCTTTTTTTTGTCTTTTCTTGTGTCATTTGCAACCTCATTGGAATTCTGGTATTAAAATAGAAGCAATTAGTGCCTGTGCTTCAGTTTAAAGGTTTCTCTGTCACTTGTTAAACGCAAGTGTCAGTTCTCCCATAAAAATGTAAATTCTACTGATGACTCAATTCACAAAGGAAGTTTGGAGAAGAAAAAAAAAAAAATCTGACTCGAAACTCTGCTAAACATTTTGATTCCCCGAAGAAAACTTGAACCACACAGAGGGTTATGGGGGAATTCGTAAGGCAGTGCACGACTCCCGTTTCATATTGAAACTAATTCGTATTCAGAAAACGATGCTTGTGTTAGTCGTAACGAAGTACTTACCTTGTAATTCTAGAGATCCTCATCTCATTCTCTTTTTTTTTTTTTTCCTTTTTATTCTTATTATTCTTTTTTATCTTTTTTTTTCCTACAGTTGAAATGGCTCGACTCGGAAGGCAACGAAATCACGACTGGTACCGTATACTCTACGGAGCCGCTTACCGACAACAAGAGGTACAACGCCAAACTCACGTGGTCACTAACTCCCAGCAGAAAACATGACGGCAAGAACTTTACCTGCAAGGTGGAGAGTCCCGCCCTCACGGAACCCATGAGCACTTCCATATTCCTCGAAGTCAAGTGTAAGTAGTTATTGGAAACGTCTTTCTTTTTTTGCGAAATGGTTTTAAGCCACGACAGAACATCATTTTAGGAGAATAATTTCAACTTTCTGCGTCTGACAGTTAACAGATAAGGGAAGGGAGTTGGGATCCAACTTCTGGGAAAAAAGAGATACTGGAATGATATAGACAGATGGGAATAATGATATTTCTGTGCCACTGAATAATAATAATAACGTTTCATAAACAATGCCAGACAAAGTGAATCCCCCACCCCGCAGTCCTTTCAAGGTGGGATGTGTCTGTACCACTTTAAGTTATAATATATTTAAATAATAAAGTACTTCGCCGAGCCATGAATCACAAAGATTTGCAGCAAAAATAATAGTTAAAAGTTTCACAACATCAGTACTTTATATTAATAATGATATAAATATATATATATTTTTTATCTTCCTTCCTACACTTTGACTTCATATTTTTTTTCACAAGACATCAGACACTTTACCAGGAATTTACATTTAAATGTTTTTATATAACGATAATACGTTGTTCGTATTTAAGAAATCCTTCAAATCTACGAAATTTCGGAGTAAAAAGAAAAAAAGTCTGAAATTACTGAACTAAGGAACTAATTATGGTGGTTTGTAAACGTTGTTCTCAAACAATGGAGACGATGCATTGAGTTAATACAGTGTCAATAGGAAGAGAAAAGAGTCAGTATATGTTTTGAAATATGTTAACATTTTATTCATTGATTCATGGAAACTTTAGTAAAATAACGCAGGAATAAAAGACCTCGAACG
Organism: Thereuonema tuberculata; assembly: GCA_023159025.1. Lineage (NCBI taxonomy): Eukaryota > Metazoa > Arthropoda > Chilopoda > Scutigeromorpha > Scutigeridae > Thereuonema > Thereuonema tuberculata. Next base: position 41,605,023 of record JAFIDM010005346.1, read on the forward strand.
AACGTCTGACGGACACGTCGAAACTTATAAAAAAAAGTTGAAAATATTTGTTTTTATTTCAATTTTTTTGGTTTGATAAGTGCAATAATAAGTGAAAATAGGCTAAAGAATTTATAACAATAACAATGGATCAATAAAAACAAAATTGGATTTCGTTTTTCACTCTTTTCTGAGTAATCCACAGTTTACTTATTATTTACATGAAAACTGAATCATTTGTTAATTTAGGAAACTTTTTGTCTGATTCTGAAACAATCTTCTTTTACCCATTACCAATGCCTAGTATTTTTTTCAATTTAGATCCTCCGGAAGTGAAACTAACAATGGATAGAGAAAGAATAAACGAGAGAGATACAATTCGATTCAACTGTTCAGCAACTGCTAACCCAAGTGATGTCGTTTACAAGTGGTATAGGTAGGTTCTGAATCTTTGATTGTTGTAATCCATTAATGAATCAATTCTCTTGTAATTCACTTAAAGGTGTATCTCAAAAAGAGATACTTGATTCTGTATCCAGATATCATCCTTCCATGATACTTGTTTAATTCTTGATTAGGAAGTGAAATTAGTTGGCGAAATTATTGCTGTTTTTTTGCACAGCACAAGTAAGACCGGTTTGGGGAGGGTTGAAATTAAAATGAAACGTTAAGAAATTTTACGAATATACTGAACTCTTAAACGTAGGCTAAGTTACTACTGAAAATTATACGAATGAAAACAAAATTTTAAAAATTTTTTTACCTGAAGTTTATTCAACTTTTGCATATTTTTGATTTATTTATTGCAAGTATTCTTTCTTTTTGTTAATTGGTTGAATAAATATTTTTACTGCATAAAAATACATACATACAAATCAATGAAGAGAAAGGGAGTTAAAGAGTTGTTTAGGAATCAGAAAAAACACGTCTAAGAGGCAGGTGAAGTCGCTTTTGTCACCAACGATTATGATATAATTACTTATCTAATACAGAAAAAAAGAGGAAACCTAAACAAAACAAAAAACCCAGCTGATTTTTCTTGACTGCACTGTTTGAAGCGATTAAATTATATATTTTGTGACAGCTTTCAGTGAATTTTTTTTCGTTTTCTGTTCAACAAAAGCAAGGAAGAGATTTTTTTTTTTTTTTTGTAAAGAGTTAAAATAGGAAATTGCTTATTTTCAGAAAAGACGTATTATCAGGGGGATTTGGTTGACAGATGTTAGCTTTAATGAGAAGTGGATTTTGTTGTTTTTCTTGAAAGATTGGTGGGGGTTCCTTTCCCTCTGTAAGAAAAAAGATCTAAATTGAAAAGTTTTTTTTTTTCCTAAGCAATAAAATAATAATTAAAAAAAAAGAATTTTGTTTTTATTTTTGTTCAGTTTTCAATGTGTATTGTTATTTTTTTTTTTTTAATTTTAAAAATCAGCCAACTTTTTCTGAACAAACATGCTTTTATTTATAACCACACAAAAATAAAATAATAATAGAGAAATGGAATATCTCTTTTTTTTTTTTTTTTTTGCTTTTTCATTTTCAAAGATAGATTAGACACACACACAATAGCGTTTTTTGGAAGATTAACAAACTTGATGACTTAAAAAATTTTTTTTGTTGATTAAAAAATAAATGGTGCAATTCATCGTATACATTTTTCTTTTTTTTTCTTTTTTTGGTTTTATGACTTGTACTTTGCAAGTAGGCTTCTTCTGTATCGACTTGAGATAATAATTTAAAATTTAATTTTTGTATTTTCTGAATTTATATTTTAATCTACAATCCACAGCTTTGCATAAAAATTCCTACAAGTTTTTTTTTTTTCCTCATATGATACAAAATTGAATGGAAAAAAAAAAAAATCAAGCAGAAGATGTCTGCTTCATCACTTTAAATCATTTTTTTTTTTAAGAATAATGATTTTCTTCGGGTAAATATCGCATTCATAGAATTTGTCAATTATAAAAAGTCGTAGCTCATTCTTATTCATGTTGTGTTTTACAGAGACGATGAAGTTGCCATTGGAGATCACACGACCTCCTACGTTATCCGACATATCACACGAGACTATCACAAGAACGCCATCAGCTGTGAAGTGACTAATAGTGTGGGAACCAGTAAAAAGACACTTTCTTTGAATGTGCATTGTAAGTACTAAATTAGTTAAAATCAGTTCTGATAATGACCTCGCACTTTTTTAGCAGGTCGAAACCGTCCTTTTGTTAGTTTTGAAATTTTTATTTACTGCAGTTTTAATTGTATATAACAAGTAAATAGCTCAAGAGATCTCTTCAGAGGTTTTATTTTTCACAGTATATTCTTAAGTTAACTATTGTCTCCATTTTAAAGTACAGTGAAACTTCTCCGAGCGGCCACCCCTATATAGCGGCCACCCCTCTAAACGGCCAATTTTTCATGGCACGGATTTTTCGACTCATAGACCTAATGTTAAAATAACCTGCATCAGCGGCCATCCGTCCCCCTCTAAACGGCCACCGAGTGGGATTTAGAGATTTCCCACCACTTCATTTTTCGGGAAATTCTACTTGAAAACGAACTTGAAAAAATGGTTGTTATAGAGAAAAGTAAAAACTTAAAACAGACACAAATTGTAGCCTTTTTAAAAAAAATGTAAGAAAGCATGAAATAAAATACTGTACTATTTTCTCTTTAGATAAGTTTTAAATTTCATTTTAAATAAAGAATATATGTCAGACTTGTTTATATTACGCATTATAATAATTATCTTATAATAGTAAGATACGCATTATAGCAATTATAAAACCCTTCAGAGCGGCCACCCCCTCTGAGCGGCCAAATATTCTCGGTACTGTGGGGTGGCCGCTCAGAGGGGTTTCACTGTATTAGAAATAAATCTTACAGATTATATCCTACAGAATAGTAACAAATTCTCAGTGTCTCTTGGCTTTACTTGACCGATTGCTATACGCTTGAATAAGTCTGAACTAAAAGTATAAATCATTTTTTAAAACTATTTTCCTCCATTTTTTTTCCCCTACTGTATTTTATCTTTTTTTTCTGTTTCTTTTTCTTTTTTTTTTGCGGGGGGTTGTGTCCACGTTTTGGTTTTTTTTCCCCCCTCTGTCTTCCTTGATTATAAAATCGATATTTTTCTCTGGCAAATTCCTCCCGAATTATCCTTTCGTGTCTTCGTGAACTTTGAACAGCGGAATTTTCGGTCCATTGTTTTTATTGCTTTTAGCCACAAGACGAAGAAGGATTTTCGTCCACATAAGAAAAAGAGCATTTCTTCCATAGTTTAAGGATTTAGAGTAAATACCATAAAGAGATGAAAGGCATTTAAAATGATCATAAATACTTTTCCTAGTCATTATTTCAGATGTCTCATTGATAGTAATTATTGTGCTCGAAAAGAAAGTGATACGAAATATTAATTGAAATACGCGATTTAAGTATTCTTCAACCAGAATAGGCAACATTGTGTTACATTAAAAAAAAAAAAAAAAAAAAAAAAAAAGATTTTCATGCTAAAAGTAAAGGTAAACCTAATGTATTATCAAAAATTACAAAACAATGTACTTTATAAATTACAAGCAATCAACTTTGAAACGTTCATGTTTGAACTCGTCCCTTTGTTTTAGTCTATCATGTGACTAATTTATCAACTGATTAAAAAAAACTTCTAAAGGTTTCCATATTGCTTTTTATCAATCCTAAATTGGAGTGTAATTACTATTTTTTGTCCATTATCTCGTTTTCGCTCAGAACACAACCACGAATGTTGAGGGTAAGAGTACGAAAGACTTCCAAAATGGAATCTCCACAAATTTAAGAATAATAGTAATGAAAATTACGCTAGCATTCACGCAGTCACAAAGAAAAATGATCTTCCCAATTATAGTGAGATACTTTTAAAATTGGCCTTATATATTTAATAAATATATATAAATAAAACAAAACAATTTTTTGGGCCGGTTTTTTAAATGGCGTTCGATCATGCAAAAATATTCGACATGCGATCACAAACGACCAGATATTCCTAAACTCCTTCACGAAGCCATAGGCAAACGTTGCTAGCAAGAACGATGCAAAACACCCATAATTCTTTTGTCGTCATTTGACGAATCACATTTTCTGTGAAGCAGGATTGGATTTACAATTGCATACAGTTGACTGGGAAAAAAAAAAAAAAAAAAATCGACCGTCCGAAATTGTACATCGTCAGAACAGCAAGTAGATGCAATTCTAATCCAACTAATTTATTTACGTGTACTTCGAAATTCTCTAATTGATTGTTTTTTTTACAGTAATATTACATTTTAAAGAATATTACAAGAGTTTTTCTAATTTAATAAAGCTACGAAGATCAAAACAATAAAATTATTTTAAAGAAAACCCTTAGATATAAATTTTGGCATTTAATGCGAAAGTTATCTGAAAATTTGGCGGTAATTTCCTCTCAATTCCAACTTTATGGACTCTTGTAATAAGACTAAAGTTATATTAAATGTGATGAAATACAAGTAAGGTTTCTTTTTCAACGTTAACAAAAGTTTCATTAATTTTGTTTACTCTCTAACTGCCATGTTTACTGAGAAAATATTATTTAAACTTCATTTCAACTTCATTGTTTACATTTTTAGAAGATGCTTCATCTAAATTAAGGCATATTTAATCATATTTTAATTTGTAGTTCTTTTAAATAGTTTAGACGTTTTTACTGTATTTTTATGAGGGCTCAAAATTTAAGTCAAGGATTATATTCTACTAAATTAGATCTGATTATAAAAGCAGTGTAATTTAAATAAATGAAGATACTTTCACAACAATATATTCTTGTTTGTTTTAAGTTAATTTTGATATTGTCAGTTGTAGTATATTTTTAAACCTTCTTAATACATTAAACTTATAAAAGTTTTAAATAAATAAATAAAAAATCTAATCATATGTTTTGCACTGTTACTTATCTGTAACTCAAGAGGTCTGTTTTTAATTTCTCTTTTGTAGATGGTCCTAGATTTATCACCCCTCCTGCCAATATTCCTGCCGATGCAGGAACTGATGTCACTCTGAAATGCGATGTTGATGGTAACCCAAAACCATCAATTATTTGGACCTTTGAGGATTCAGAAGAGGTGATCCACACAGTGTCAGAGTTCACAATCCTCAATCTGGATGCTCAGAGGGCAGGAAGATACCAGTGCGTCGCCAGTGTTCTGGGATATTCCCAGATCAGAGGAACTTACAGGGTCCTTCTAAAAGGTATTGATTCAATACTTATACTTGGGCAACTTCAGAAAAAGTCAAACAAATGATAAGATATGCTGCCAAAAGTATTTATAATATATGTGACAAAGTTTAAATTTTATTTTAATTTCTAATTTTTTAAAGTTTGTATTACTTCTGTACATTCTGTCGTTATCTAAACTTTTACGAAATAATTTTCATCTTATTTTCTGTATTAGAAAAAAAATATAATTTGTTGTTTTTTTTGTTTTTTTTTGTAAGCAGTGATGAAAAAGTATAATTAAATCCCTTCATGAAAGTAGTTGTTACTTTATGGAAACCATTTTCTTTCTGTTGCTTTCAGGTCCTCCTGTAATTCGGGCTCAAAGGGATCAGTTTGGTATCGAAGGAGAAACTGTCAAAGTGGAATGTCTTGTGGTTTCTGTACCTCAGCCAACTAGGGTTATTTGGACTCATAATGACAAAGTAAGTCATTGAATAAATAGTCTGGGAAACTATCATTGCTCTGTCCCTTATTTCACTTTGAACTTATTTGTTTTTATTGTTTTGTTTTTTAAGGAAATCGATGTTGAAAGAAATGCGCGGTTTGAAATAATGCAGGATCCCACTGAGGATGGAGTTCGCAATATTCTTATTGTTCACGAAACTTCAGATGATGATTTTGGAGCCTATAACTGCACTGTTTGGAATGATTTTGGAGATGATGTCATGGAGATTGTGCTACACAAACAAAGTAAGTGAAAAAAAGAACCGAATTATCTTTGGCTTTCATAATTAATTTCTAATTCGGAATTTCATGAGTTAAGATGTTAAACTTTTTTCCAGCTGCATTATCCTATTTCAAAGAAATTAATACATAATTTCTAAGTTATTTTAACTGAGTGCTATAGTTCCTTGATATATGTGATTTCTGGTTTTCTGCAATTGCTTGTGGTTTAAAAAAAAAGAATATTTACAACTGTAAAAAGGGATGCGAGTTAAGAAATTCCAAAATATTGAACAAGATGATAAAGCAATATTCATGCAAAAATTGATAAAAAAAACAATGGAAAGATTTCTTAACTTTCTATTGAAGTTCAAGAATTACAGATCAGTGAAAACAACCTCGTATATCAATGCAAACAACATTTGCCAAGATATGTTTATTATGACAATGCTAATATGACCTTCCAGTTTTTTTATTGTTACCACAATGGTGTAAAATATGCCAATCAACCCATTCCCATTACTATAGCATATATTTAATAATTATGTTTTGAAAATATTATCTTATATTCAGCATGCAAACCTTGCGATTCAAGTAATGAGTCGATTCAATTTTGCAATGGCATCAACTTTATCATTCGGGGTAAGTTGTTACACTAGCCTTTCCCCTCTGCTGTTGTAGATACTTCATGTCAACCTTTCACATTTCCAGAAAAACTAAAAACCATCCCTTATGATATTCAACAATAATTCATATAGCAAAAAGCTTTCATCCTCAAAGATTCAATACCATTAACTATCAATTTCTTTGTGTATGTCCTAAATTTAAAATAACCCAAGAAATCTCAATTAGTATTGATTTAAGTACAGTAGACACTCGCTAATCCGGCAAGTTCGGGACTTCGGTAGTGCCGGATTACCGAAAATGCCGGATTACTGAGCGCCGTCTATAGAGTCAAAAGGGCTATTAATAGGTATCAGGCCATTTTTCCGTGTTCTATTGTGATTTCTCTGATTTCGGTAGTGATGGAAAATGTTAAAAGCAAAACAACAAAATATATTTTTATGTAGTATTATATTTTAATACAGTATATACAGTACAGTATAGTTACTTTTTTAGATTTGTCATCACTGCCGAGTTCGTCCGACCTCAGCCGATTGCCCGCGAACTCTGCCGAACGCGCCCGGAAGGCTTATTCAGTGTAAAAAAAAAAAAACCTTAGACCGATGCCGAAATATTGAATGTGCCGGATTATCGGATGCCGGATTAGCGGGGTTTTACTGTATTTAGAAATAGAATCAATTGCCTGTTTAAAATGAAATTTTGAAATATGCCAATAAATAAATTAAACTAATTTTTGTCAACACGAATTATCTATATAAGTAACAGCTTTGCTAACTCCTCTATGGGGTTAAATTCTTTTAATAATATTCACATATTCAGCTAGTTTTTTTTTTTTTTTGTTGTTGATTAAAAACACCCAAATTGACGTACATTACTAATTATTATTATTTATTTTTTTTTATCTTTTTTCTTTTCAGAGTCGCTTATTCTGATCATCATTTTAGCAGCAGTTCTAGGTGGAATTGCAATCATCGTATCAGTGACTATTGTAATTGTGTTATGTATTCGCCGTTATCGTAAACCATCAGGTATTGACCGAACCAGATGTTCTCTTAATCACAAACCCCCAAACAAGAAACCAGTGTCTTATATCTTGTGTGTCAAGCGGTACCGCAAAAGACCAGGTACAAAAAGGACAAAGGACATTTAATGTTTTAGCAGAATTCATTTTTTTAATAGTTTTTTAAGTTTTAATGTACTAAAATGAAAAGTCTCGGCATGGTGCATGTTATTTAAACAAGAGCATGATGGAGTAGCTGAGCATGCACTTGTAGGAAAGGGTCTTTGCTTGTAGTACTTACCTCAATGCCTGACTTTTACATCTCAAAAACTTAATTTTGTAAACTAATGTGCAACAATTAATGTTTCTAAACAAGTTGCATGATACTTATTTTTTAAGAAATAGCTTATGTAATAGGATTGGTTTTTGTTTGGGAGTTTTATGTTCTTTTTCTTATTATTTTTGTTTTGTTTTTCCTTAGTAAACAAATGTAGCATTAATTTATCCTCAGTAATTTTTGAATCTGTTGTTTCCATTGTATTTTAGATGAGGATCAAGAACCAGAGAAGCAGTCTAAAACATCAGAACAATCGTCCAATGATTCAGACCTGAAGGTGGAAATTCGAACATCTTCCTCCATGTCAAATAATGGTAGTGAACCTTGGGAAGAGAATAGCGATGATACAAAGAGGAGAGACAGTCAGGAAGTCTATAGATATTCCGCTGATTATTGTGAGCCCAATTTTCCTCCTAAAGTGGTGAGTAAAGCTTTCATTAAAAGAAATCAAAGAACTGTAAGTGTTTCAACCCAGTAGATAATAATAAATAAAAGGCCTCAATGGAAAATTAGAAAATTGTTTATAAGTTGATTGAAATGAGCTAAAAATGACTTGATTGACCAGAGTTTAATGGCGCAAAAGCATTTTGGTTGAGCTAAGCTGCGCCAAGAAAGGAAAAAACTAATTGCCTAGATAAAAAAAGGAAATGTAAAAATTAGAAAGAAAAATCACTATCTATCCTTTCTTTTTCAAGTGTTTCTTGGAAAAATGTTCCATATTTATACAGTTGCATTTTTTTTTTTAATATTTTCTGAATTTGGAAACTAAAATATGTTCTATAAAGTTATCTTATAATATGAAACTTACGCATTCTGTGAATTAGTCAATAAGCATTAGAAATTAACGACTGAACATTTTCTTTTTTTAAAGTTTCCAAGATTTATTATTAAAGATTAGTAAGAAATTAAAAGAAAATAAGAATTAATAGTATACGATAAAATATAGAATGTGTAAGATTAAGTAATGAGACATAGTAAAATACTGTTATTTAATAATATTTTTTTCTTTTTTAATTTTATAGGAAGCTCACAACAACAATGGATACATTCCATATGTCGATTATCAGAGGGACTACAATCCTCCTCCATTAAACAATGGAAGAGGATCCGTGTACGGACCCAATCAAATGGCCAATGGCATTGATCCACGATTCCAGGCAGGTTATGCTAATCCATATCTTCGGTCCTCTACAACAAATTTACCACCTCCACATTCAGCAGCGTTAGGCATCACCCGGCCAGCAACTGCGCTTCCTCGGCCTGCCAGTAACCAGTACATCACAGCATCACAGGGACCTGTGAAGCCAGGCACTTTAGCCACCCATGTCTGATGCAGTATATCACAGCGGATCAAAACCTTCTGTCTTGGATAGGAAATCTATCCCTGATTAAAGTGAAAAGCCTTGCTGAAACCTACCTTCTGCTCTACATGTGGCAGACTGAACAGGTATGAGTGGTCACCAAGACTGTGTTACTGCATTCCGATGCCCAAGGAGCCTTTATCACCTAGTGGAATGTGTGCTTTGGCCTATTTATTTAAAAACCAGAAGAAAAATCGATCTATGCAATGTATATTTTCTTAATGACTGTATTTCCTCTCCTCCATCCACAAAGGAGGCTCAATTACCGATACCAAAGGGTTTAAAAAGACAAAGAAATATACGACTGTAAAGCTAAGAGCCTTTGTACGAACTCAACCAAAACTAGCACATTATATATTCGATATAAGCATTGCTTATATCTTATTCTACGTCATTTATAGGTGCACCAATGTTGAAAGCCAATGTAAAATGAGAAAACTCCTAGTGATGTCAGTTGTGCCTATGCAACGGATGTAGTGTACTCTATACTAGTGCTTCTGTGTCAGGAGATGAAGTCGAGACTAGAACTGTGACAGATTAGTCCGAGTCTTTGTACAGATTTATACGACCAAAAATAAACATTCGACGAAGCTGTAAGGTCTACTGCTTCAAGTAGTGCCTGAATTTTAAATAACGCATTATATAATCATCATATAAAGAATGGAAACAGCAATATTACGTAGAAAAGTGACTCAAAGTGAGTTTTGTTTTGGTAGTGAAATAATAATAATAAAAAAAGAAGAAGATTGAAACTGATTCAAAATATATTTTTTATTATCTCCTCCTGTATGATCATCCCTGGAGATTTAAATGCCATCTAAACTGCCATTTTATCATAATTGAAGGGGAAAAAAGTGTAATAATACTATTCATTCTAGTTAAAAGACAATCCATCGTTGTTCAGTGAAAAAAAAAAAAATAAAAGAAATCCTCCCCAAAACGAAAAGAAATTTTCTTCTTTTCCTGGAACTCCAATAATATGTAAATAGAACTGAAATATATAATTAATGACTCTTGTCGTTGTTGACAAACTTAACCGTATGTACAAGCTGTTTCCTCGTTCATTGTATCATTTGTATATTTTTATTTCTTTCATTGTTTTTCAAAGTCAAACAAAGGGAGATATACTTCCTATGAAAGTAATGATAGATCATTTAGTAAGGTGTAAAAAAAGACAGTGGCATTGGACAGAAAGAGAGTAATGAAAGCGTTTTTTAAATACTTAAGGAAATTGATAGGACAGTTTTAATAATGGAAACTTAAGTATCTTTTTTAAATAAGCATTTTGGAGATCAATAATTTAAAAGGCCAAATTATTAAAAAGGCAGTTTGTGTCCTAATGGAGAAATCGTTTGATTTATATAAAAACGAATATGGCTTTTCCATATTAACAGTTTTATTAAACATTGATTTTATTATATACTTGTAAGTAGTTTTATACGTAAATTATGATATTAAACAATCCGATTTATATATTACTTTTGCAAAGTTGAATATTAAAATTTATATTTATTGTTTCATCATCTCAAAATTAACAGATGTTAAGAAACAAAAAAGTTGCCATTTGAATTACATTAACATTCTTTTCTTTACAGTTTTGAAAATATATTTGTTATAAAGTACATAGAAATTGGTTGAGTTGCACAACCTTACAAAAAATCCTTAAGCTCAAGAAACTGAAAGAATTTAGAATTTTTTTTTTGTCATCCTGTGAAAAATTCTATTTTTTGTTCCTGTGCAAGACAAGGTATCCAATCTTAGGTAAGACCATGTCATGCAAGGTGTGCTCTTGTGGTGACTATATTTAAAAGTAGTTCTAAATGGGATTTGAGAGGGGAGGGAAATTTTGATTACCAGAGAACAGAACGTGGGATGTTAAAGAGTTCAGTGCCACTGTCTGCAATGAGAAGAAAGGCGGATATAATGTCGCCTTCTGGCTCAGATACTGTATATCGTTTTTCCATGGCATCCATGTCCAGCCTTTAAAGCGCCTTTAATTATTCCCTAAATATTCACCAATTAAAGATTGTTTGCATTACCAGTTTATTTTTGCATTGTTCATTGGATGTAGCATTGTATTGTGCAAAAATAAACTTGGATATGGATTAAATCATGTCAAATGTGTTTGCCTTTTGTTTTGTTTTCGTTTTTTTTTTAATATTAAAAATTGCCACAAATAGAACTATCATGTTTATCAATTCCCTTAAATAAACTATCTGAAGATTAAAATAAATATGTTGCTATAATAAAAGTGATGATGCTGTGTTTTTGTAAAACAGGATAAAATTAGAAGGTTAAACCACATAGGATTACTATATATTGGGTTGGTGCATAATTATCAGGCATTTTTTAAACAATATGTATTATGAAAAAAGAAGAAGAAAAATTCCACAATAACATGGTGACTACGCTCCGGAATAATCATTTAACAATCTACTTCAATAACTGCTTCCCATTTGCTTGGAAGACAGTCGATTCCACAGGCAAAACAGTCACGGTTTTTGGAGGCAATCCATGCTTTGCTCACCTGCCAATTTTTCAGCGATTTGGATTACTTGGTGGCCGATGTCAAAGTTTATGGTGATCGATTGACGTGATAGTCCATAAGCTCTTCTGTAGGAGAATGTGGCGGATGTGGAATAATGGAAGCAAGTGAAGCTTCCTGACCTGTATTGGCGATAGATTCGACAACACGATGCACAACATATGGATGCGCATTATCGTGGTGGAAGACCAAATGTTTCTTCTTGCGCGGTCTTTTCTTCGCCATTGCAGCGTGAAGGCGGTCAAGTTGAGCCAGATTGCAAGTGGCAATTCAACATCAACAGCGATGTCTGTCTTTGTCTGGAATTTGCCACTGTTGACACTCATCATCGTCATTCCACCAATAACAAATCCAGTTTACGATGATTTCCCAGTGGATGATTCCACTTCTGTACCACCAAGCACACCACATTGCCTTCTTGCAGTGGACGTCTTTCGGTATTCCTTAGGGTGCAACACCTGGCGAAACACCAGAAGCCATAAAAGAAAGAAGGTTGAAGAGAAGCCACGATTCATCCCCAGTGACGAGCAAACTCCATTCCTGAAGAATCTCGTTTCGTTGCAGCAAATCAGTAAAAATTCGGACACGTTCGGCTTTATTGTTGTCGGAGAGTTCGTGAGGGATACATCCAGTCACTTTCAATACCTTTCCGAGCTTTTTGAGACAACTCGAATGCTGGCCAAAGACTTCAATGTGGACAATTCAACCATCATTCGTTGTCACATTTTCGTCCTCTTCAACGGCTGCCAAAAGTGCCTGGTTGTCGACCTCTTCCTGGATTATTTTCCAAGCTAGTGTCGCCAGATTTGAAACGGGCAAACCATTCCCTGCATCGACTTTCGAAAATGGATGGAAAGCAATGCAATTAGCGAAAGAACAGTCATTTCGTGATCTAAACGAATTTTTTGGCGAAGTGATAAAGCATAATATGACAAATATGAGTATGATTATTGACATGCTTTATTACCAAAAAACGCACCTACAAAAACGCCTGATAATTATGCACCAACCTATTAGACGTTTTAAGAGAATAGACGACATGTCCTCTGGAAAAGAAAGTACCTAAAAAAGTTTCCACTGCTGCCCACAAATTTATATGCTTTAAATAATATATTTTTATATATGTTTCTATATTATAATTGCAAATATGTAAACAGGAATTCGGCTACAGTTAGATTAATCTGTCAAACGGGTAGAATAGAAAGTAGGAGCAAATAGAAAATAAGGAAAGCAGAGGGAATTAGAATTGAAACAGAATATGGAGTCGACCTGGAAGGGGAAACAAGTGAACAACTGAAAACAGCAAACATTTCGTTCAGTTTCAGTTACAAATAACATGAATGAGTTGTGGAATCGTGGTCAGTGAGTGTCATAAACAACCAGTTGAAAACAAATGAAGCCAATCATCCAATCAATAAATTTGACAATGTCATAAACCTATGTATGGCACTGGCTTAGCAATGAGAACAGAGTATAATCAAACACACTTGCATTTCATTCTATTCACCATTCACTTTGCTCACTAGAGTTCTAATAAGCAATTATCATACTGCTGTGCCTTATATGGGCCACACACTGATATTTACAAATAGGAATTTTATGAATAAGTACGTTTTACGTGCGCTGAATATTTTTATAATTCAATGACAACACTTTTGATTAAAACAGGTGCGTCGGCTTTAATTATATATAGACATTTCAAACTTATTTAAAATTAAAATTAAAGCTAAAAAAGTTTATTTAAATACAGTTGAAATGTTACTTACTTGTCTGAAGAAGCGTCGACTGTGCAGACGCGAAACCCGGTCATTTTAATGTGTATTTAATTAATTAGAGTTCATATTGCACTAAATAGTCCGTGTGTATCCCCGTAGCTCGAAGTGACGTAAGGCTTTGACTTTATTGATGTTTGGGCACTGGTGGCGTCTTTTTTCAACCCTGATATGACGGCGCTATGGATCCAGCTTTCCTTTTTCTTTCTTCTTTAATTCGTTTTTTACTGCTGTGAAAGTTGTGTGTTGGCTGTTATCAATCATTTATGTTTTTCTAATTTTATTTTATTTTTTGAGGTTTTCTTACAGATATGTAACTATAAATTTCCACAGTTATGCCTTAAATTAATTGTTCTTTTTCTTCTTTTGTTTTTTCTTTTTCCTACGACATTATAATTACAGATTGTCGGTGCCCTCAATATCTGAATACCAAACATTCTGTAATGTAAGAGTAAAGAAAGACTCCATACACTCACGTTTGAATTGGTGTTGGCATAACGCTACTATTTTTGGCTGATCTAAATTTATGGTATGCTTGTGAGATATTATCTCACATACATGCATTTCATTAGTGTTTCGATTCGTGATGGCGGTTCGGTGCTCCGATGTACGTTTCTTGACCCAGGGTGTCTACAGAATCAGGGAAATCAGGGAATTATCAGGGAATTTTGTTATTCTGGAAAAAATCAGGGATTTATCAGGGAATTTTGCAATTATTACTTAAAATCAGGGAATTTTTTGGTTAAACCGTTTTTTTTTTTTTTTGGTTAAACAGATCAGGGAATTTTAAAAGAAATTGTTCATGAAATCAGGGAAAAATCAGGGAATTTTTTTATTCAGATTTTGTAGACACCCTGTGACCGTTCGGCCAGTCTGACCAATATATTGGCAATCGTTGCCAACACATTGGAGGGCATAAACCAAACCCTTCTTATCCGCCATTGTATTTCCACATTTTTCAGTAAATAAGTTTCTTACAGTAGAACGAGTAGGCGCAGTTAAAATAATGTTATGGGCAGCACAAATTTTATGAAGCTTTGGAAATAAAAAGGATTGTTTCGGTTGATTACCATTCCACATTAAGGTGCGTTTCATAAGTTATATCATAATGATTCAACAATGGATAAACAACACCAACGTGTCGTATGTAAATTTATAAATCTATGAGGATAACCATTGTTTAATAACATTTGGCCTAGTACCTTTAATTCAGTGGATCAATTGAAGCATTCAACTCTGAGTGCAAAGGCTCTATTCACAAAAAGACTTAAGAATTATAATTTAAGATTAACCTAATATGTGCCCATGACGTTTAATAAAATTCCACTGTGAGTAGGTTTTCTATATATAGCTGTGGTGAAACTTTCTTCTCCTTGTTGGACATATTAAATTTGAAGTTGAAAGGGAAAAGAACCACGGGATTTCCTTCCTCGATGTATATTAGGATGGATTTGACTGAAAAAAAAAAATGTAAATTTGGACATATTTTGTGAAAGGTCACAAAAGACAGGACCTCACAAAAAAATTACGTGCGTTTTAGAAAGTTAAATGGGGGGGAGGGGCAGAATTTATTTTTGTTACATTATATTTTCAATGCCAATTATACAAAGGAAATTAATAGACCAAATACCCAGTGTGGCCTGGAAGTTCCCAAACCCCCTAGAATGTTAAAATATTTATATGTAGTAAAATAAATGAAATGTGACTAAACTTCATTTTGTCACATTTAGTATTCTAATTGTTGACACTAGAATGCATATGGTATTATTGCATTCTAGAAAGGTATTGAAGTCGATCAGATTGCAGTGGTCAGCCATGGCACACTAAGCGCTAATAGCTATCAATAACCCTTCTCAATAGTGTAAGTGTGTGGGTGCAAAAACGACAACACACAACGACAGACAACGAGACAAATAATGGGAGTATACCAGGAAAGATTAAATAATGCTCAAATGGGAGAATTATGCTTTTCGAGGTGAGGCCTTAAAGCAAAACACTAAAGATCGGCCACAGAGAAAGAAAATACAATTCGAAGCATTGACTGTGGCACATGTTTCTAATCAACAACTTCCTGTGAAATCAACATGTAAACATGCTGCAGGACTTAAAGATCTGACTTTTAGGTCTTATGTGATCTTGCATTGTTGTTGAAGAATGTTGGGGGGGGGACGGTGTATTGAGAACGAGTTATGGGAGACCAGGATCAATGTGTAACAGCATGCCTTGCTTTGTTAGTACCTTTGCATGGGGCACTGCATTAGGGAATTGTGCTGTTTTCAGATGAATGTGCAATTTATTGCAGTTTATGCAACAGTAATATTATCTTTTGGGTGAAAGAACCTTCATTACACATTGATATGGGCTGTGATGACGACCATCAAAACATTTAGTCCTAACAAATGATGTGATATGTTAATGGCGAAATTTATTTACACTTGTTACAAACAAGGTTAATCCCACAGCTTGAAGACGTGGGAATCATGGAACATGTATGGCTACAGCAGGACTAGACATGTGCTCGCTTCACTCTTACTGTGAGAAGGCTTCTTCATGGCCATTTCAATGGAGCTGGTGGTTCTGTGACCAATGCAGCATTCTGGAAAATGTTCAACACAAAGTCCTGATCTCACAATGCTTGACAACTCATTGTGGAGCATCTTAATATCCTTACATCTTTAATATTACTGGGCATTTTATTAATGTCTTCTAAATTACAATTTAGAAATACTACAATCTAAACTTTGACCCAATCAAAAGGCAATCGTTTTTATCACAATGTTAATTGTCCATATGAAAAAGCTATAACAATAATCCTCATAGATGAGTTTAATGGACAAAAAATGAACATTGGTTTTGTTTAATAAACTCATGAAACTTGATGCTGCTCATTTCATTCATTCTGTTTGTACATTCATAAAGGACAATTTACAGAAAGGCTAAAACACTACTAAAACATAAGATAAGAACTGTTTCATATCTAAATGAAAAAACAGAGTTTCAGTTACGTATTTCGTGTGAGTATTGTACTGTTTTATGACATTCAATATAGAATTTTTTTTTTTTTTAAATTGCTTAAATCCACAATAGTTAAGTTAGTAAGCATTGATAAATTGATGTTGTATGTAATATGAATATTGCAGCATAATATTAATATTAATTAATATAATATCGAATATTTTATATATGTAAAGGTTGTATCCTCAATAGAAACAAGGCAGTACAGAAGATAATGCTCCTGCGATCACCAGCATAACGAGGAAGCTAAGTTAGGAGGCTAGTTTGAGGATCTCCCGTGTTTAACAAATGATATCGGTTTGCTACCTGTGTGTGTGTTAGAGGTGAATCATGAAGAAGGGAAAACCACAGAAATTCCCATACCTGGGTCATTCCACGTCAAATCAGCTGATGAGTTCACCACACCATCACAGATTTTTATGAAAATCCATTGTAAATGAAGGGTCATAAGATAACACGTTCTGCAAAATATGGGATTTTTTGGTTAAATATTTGCCGAGATATAAAAAAACTTCAAAAATTCATTTTTTTGGTGCCACGCCCATTTTTTGACGTATTTTCTTGAATATTTCGTCTCCTAATCAATCAAATGGAACCAAATTTGTTTTCCCTAAGTATTTTTTAATACTGAATCCAAAAATTCCAACCAAATTAGTCTAGGACTAAGACTTTTGGGTAAAAATTTTTCATAAATGCTTACATGCTTTCGATTACTATAAGACTAAAAAAGGTCTAAAGTAACTGATAAAAAAAAATCAAGATGGTTATTTGCTCCTGAGCTTGGAAAAAAAAAAATCGCTAAGTCGGTATTCTTTTTGATTCGCGACAATTATCATTCGCAACAATTATTACTTTGTCACTGCATATTTATTTAGTAAATTCATGTTCCCCTTGCTTTAGTCATGGCTATAAGTGAGAGTTACTGCTTACAAAGCTAAGTAAAACCCATAATTTCAAACTGAATATAGTTTGAAAATACAGCGATTCAAACAGAAAAATCACCAGTTTCAATGGCCGATGCTAGGCGGCGTAAAAATCCAAAATATTATTGAAAAAATACAAGTCTTTATTATAAGTCTTCATTTTATTTAATGTAAGTGTTTTACATAATTTTTATTGAAAATATCATTTCAACTATTTTTTTCTAATAGGTGTTACTTATAATATAACTAAGTGTACATATTCTTTTAAATAAGTATTGACTTTAAATAATTATATTTTCATCTATATGATGCTAAATTAAAATAATATTTTCGTTATATTGACACATAAGCATATTCATATATATCAGATCTAAGAGTTTTAGGGTCACGATTATAAAAGATCTGATTTTTTTTTATTAATATTAAAAGGTATAAATTATTCACAACAAATTTATAGTTATCAAAATGCTAATTAATTTAGTTTAAACAGTTGAATGTTATACTTGATTGAGACTTAAAAAAAGATTAACATTTCGATAAAATAAATCATGTACTTTTTTACTCTTAACCCTTTAATCAGGCATCTTGTTTTTCATTGTACAATGAAGTGTGGAAAGGGCGGGAATGACT
>JAFIDM010005346.1:41638140-41657603 GCA_023159025.1 Thereuonema tuberculata
CTTTTCTGGCAAGGCAAGATGAAGTGGTGCAACGCCCTCAAAAAAAAGAAACCCCACTGGACAGATCTCGCCAGCATTTTTCTTGATCGAAACTCCAACCAGGACCAAGTAGGAAATGCTGGCGAGAAGATCTTAATGAACCTGTACGGCGGAGATGCGGGAACGCTGAACACCCAGCGATACTCAGAATTTATAAAATCAACAGAAACGGCCAAAGTCAACCTTGCCCGCCTCCCCCCACTACAGAGGCTGCAAAATATCATTCGTGGAGGACCCACCACCAGGTATAAAAATGGTTGGGAGTCGACAAAAACATTGTGATGGGCCACCAGCGAACAAGGTCTCATGCCCATCACAATGTGCGCAGAGCCCCCTCTTCAGACCTTGCTTAGAATGGTGGCTTGCAAATGCAAGAAACGGTACTTGGGGTCGTGTACTTGCAGAAAGGCAGGGCTCAAGTGCTCTATCCTATGTTCCTTTTGCCAAGAGCGCAGTTGCACAAACATCACCCCTATCGTCCTGGACGAGGAGGATTAGGATGTGGACGACCCAACACCATATGACGACCCGCCTCTACCTCCAGAAAACGTCGTCCATCCCCCCCCCCTGATCCAGACTGGATGAGACCCGGACCTTACAAAAGGGCGAAGTTCTAAACTACTGCGATGTATATGCTTGACTGTGTACATAAATGTAAACAAGAAAATTCTATGTTTCCGTTGTTTATTTTATGTTTACGTTTATTTGTTTGGTGTATGTTTATTTGAAGCCATATGTTACATCTACAATGTTAACTGCACATTCTTGGACGTGTTTTTAAAGAAATACTTGCCAACATGATTCAGTACAATGCTTTCCTCATTTTTCCAAATTACGATGTTTTACTATTTTTTCGTTTTTGAGGAAACTATGAGGCCTAGTGGCACCATTGTGAAATCAAATTGCAGCTAATTCAATTCTCTACAACTTCCTCTCTCATGATGTTACTCTAGAACCATTAGTTTTGCCGGTACGCGTCTTGGAACATGACCCTACCGATAACTCTCCACTTTTTGGAAAAACTTGCCCATCTTTGACTGGCCCATCGCAACCACTAGACTTAGAGCTCGGGTTGGGATCAAATTGTAGCAAATTTCTTTTGCTTTACAAAAGTATAGAGTGAAGATATCTGATAAACGCTTCCTTCACGTGGTTTTTTCGACAAAACTGACACATGTGGCCGAATTTCGCAGTTTTTCGAACACCACAGGAGTAGCACAGGGTTTTCAGGGTTGCAAACTTGGGTATAAACTACTCTCAGGGGTCCTAACAACATATACAAAAATCGTAGACACATGCGCTTTTGCGATGTTCGATGCTTTTATTTTTCTGGCCTAATACATTTGAGTCCATAGATAGGAATAAATGATAAATAATATCGTCCTATTTCTTCTAAAAAATTTTAAGTTTGGAGAATAATTAGGAATAACTGAAGAAACTATTAAATTTAATTTTTTTCTGTTCCTTTTCCGATTGTAACTATAAAGATGTAAGAGAGGGATGTGGTTTCAGTCCTGTTTTATTTATAATTTTGATTAATAATCTAGAACTGAAATTAACAGAAGAGGGATGGGGAGGAAAAGAAAGTATTTATAGCTTATTGTATGCGGACGATTTGGTATTAATGGCGGAAACAGGTAGAATTAGATAAGATGATTAAGGTAGCGCACAAAAATTGATAAGTAACTATTTAAAAAATAGAAAATTCAAGGTATCCATTAAGAACAACCTAAGTAAGTTCTACAAATTAAAAACAGGAATCCCTCAAGGATCTAATCTTGGTCCGTTATTATTCTTAATTTATACGAATACAATATTCACGACACTCAAACACTCCAAAGCGTTTGCCTACGCAGACGACTTCATAATAATAAATGCTTCCGATGAAATGGAGACTATTCATCAAAGAACGCAGTACGACTTGGATCAAATTGTCAAGTGGACCCATGACTACAAAATGGAAATAAACCAAGCAAAAACAAAATTCATGGTAATCAAAACTAAAAACAAAAACATAAGCACCATACCAAGCTTAAAAATACACACATTTGAGTGTCTACACAAAGACAATGAACAAACCGTTAATTGTAGCTGTGAAGTATTGGAAAACATAATGTGAATACCAAGATATTTGTAATTGTTTGACAATAAATTTACATGGCATATTCACATAATCTCAATACTCAAAAAACTCAACACTTACACTTACATTTTCAACAAAATCAAAAATTCTTTTCCTTTAAAAGCAAAAATCTTAATTTATAAAGCTTTTGTTGACTCAACAATAAACTACGGCATAATTAACTGGATACATGCTAACAAGAACGAAATAGACTTAATAGACAAATCAATAGATAACATATTAAATCTAATCTTCCCTAATTTCAAGCAAATGTCACGCTCTGAAAAACTTGATATCCTAAAAAAGTACAAAATATTATATCCACGACAAAAAATAATATACACAATTACACTAAAGAACTATTTTACTCTTCTAAATAACACCGAATGCACAACGCACTATCCAACCAGAAACAACTTCTATAATAAACCAAAACTTGAACAACCCCGAAATAACAACGGATTAAGATTAAAAAGTAAAACAATAGTAAACATATTTAATCAATTTGACAAAAATCTAACCAACCTAACAAATTTTAAAGACTTAAAAAGAAAACTCTTTAATTACATCACAGAAAACAAGATAAAATGGCTCAAATAAGTACATATCTTTAAAATCCAAACTCCAGAAAATATCTCGCTTTTGTACAGAACTTCTCTAGAACTTCCTTAAAAGCACCTACCTAACCAACTATAGCATTGGTTATAAAAAAAACAAAAACAAACAAACAAAAAACAAACAGGAAGTTGTAGCGAGTAGTAATACTTAAATACTTATCCTCGTATTCTTGAACTTTTATGATATTAATATATATCCGTACCATACGTAACTATTTTAAATTTACATTTAAATACATATCCTCTTATTCTTAACTTTTATAATATTAATGTATATCTGCACTATATGTAAATATTTCAATTACATTTAAATATATATCCTCTTATTCTTAAACTTTCATAATTTTAATGTATATCTGTAATATATATAAGTCTGAACATGCACATATGTGTATTTACGCTCCCGTGTGTGTATATTATACATATACACAGAGACATATACACTAATATGAAGATGCAGACATGAGTGAATGTTCCTAAATATTTTGCATTTTATTGATTGTACTTTGTAGATATGTACATTGCATCATATTATCAACCATAAATTAATCAGATTGTAACTATTAAACTCCAGAACCTACTGACAGGGAAATTTCCCTAGTAGGACTGTAAAAACTCAAATTATATAAATAAATAAATAAAAAAAAAAAAAGATACTTAAGGAATTCACGAAAGTTAATAAACTAACAATAAATTTAAAGCAAACAAAAATTTAAAGCAAAGAAAAAAAAAAAAAAAAAAAGAGGAGGAAAAAGAGCGAAAAATGATGTGGGATATTGCAGAAATTTTAATTGCAAATATAGTGAAGCTCTGCTATAACACGGTTGTTTATATCGCGAATTCGGATAGAACTCGATTTGGTCTTGGACCCCTTCTATTTTGGAAAAGGTGTAAAATTGTAAAATTGCAAAATTTACCAAATTGTCGCCGAAAAAGTACGAAAATCGATTGATTTTAGAGAACAGCTCGCGATTTGTACAATCGTCGTTTGTACAAGAACCAAGATGGCGGCGCCAAACCGTAAGAAAACAGAAATACTGTATGAAGATTTTGGCTAATAGAACCCATCAAAGTGTTGAAAAGGTAATGATTTTTAAATATTTATAAATACTGTATAAAATTTTCTCACATCGCTCTGAATGATGTAGGTAATCGCGAAAAGACCATTTTAAATCGATTTGGAATCGTACGGGCGATAATAGGGTTCGAGGATACGACATATGACATCGCGAAGTAAAAAAAAGCTCGGGCAGATCGCGATCTTCGAGATCTTGGATCCGAAAGATCGCGATATAACCGAGCTTCACTGTAGTTATCAATACTTAGGAAGGTTTTTTACAACTCAAAACAATATAAATGAAAACGTGAAATTTAGAAAAGAGAAAGGAGTTGCAGCGGCTTGGGAAGTAATTAAATTAATAAAAAGATCAAAGTTAGAGGATTGGGATAAAATTAGATTTTTATTTAAAAAAATGATACCAAGTTATGGAATGGAAATTGATGGATAGTTAATTAGAGAAGAATTTGAATCTATACAAAATATTTTTATGAAAGTTGTGTGGACGATGGACAGATGTCCCTGGATACATTATTAATGCAGAATTAGGTTTGGTACCTCTTCGTACAGAAATGTTAAAAAGAGCATTTGTTTATTTGAAGAGAACTTTGAATTTAAATCTAACAAGATTGCCGAGAATATGTTGGGAAGGAATGGCCCGGAAAGCAAAAATTGGAAGATTAAATAATTGGACTCTAAAGTTCTATCCCAGTCTATTACCCATCCTGCTTCATTAAATCTTTTGAGGCCGATTACTGGGCATCCAATAAAGAAAAAGTTATAAATAGAATTGGTGAAATAGCATTCCAAAAACTATATAATAAAATACAAAACTCTTTATATAATGAATATTACAAATTTTTAAATTGGCAAATAAACGGATCATATTATGTCTATACAGAAATGAAAAATATATATATAAAAGAAGTATATATAAATTAAGAATGGGATTCATATGGAGGAAAAGTTATACTGGAAAAAAAAGATAGAAGATAAATTTTGAAGGTTGTGTTGTAAAGTAATAGAGGGTTGGGAAGATGTGATTTTTTGATTGCGAGAAATTGACTAAAGAAAGAAATATTGAAAATTAATAATGTTAATTTACGCACGTTAAATAATGTTATTATGTAATAGACATAAATTATTTGATAAACTTAATACAATTAAGCCACCGCACATGACTAAAACTACAAAACTAAGTTTTTCAAATAATTTATATCTATTACATAATTTACACACGTTAAATAATGTTATTAATTGTAGCCAAATTTGTTGATTTTTTTCAGTCTTATTTCCTCACTCAACTTACAATAAAAAGACTTTGGACAATAAAATAAAAATGATCTGCCAGACTTGGACACCCCCAACCGCCAGCAATAGTTAACCTTGCCGATATTTGCATATGTTTCATCTCCACTCATCTATATATAAAGACTGAATTTTTGTAATTAATTGTGTATTTTATTTTTGCCTGATGATGCCATATCATTTTATTATGGCGAAATCGATTGCAGCAGAAATGTGAACTCTTTAATCTTGTAATTTTGTAGTTTTAGTCATGTGCGGGGGCTTAATTGTATTAAGTTTTTCAAATAATTTATGTCTATTAATAATGTTAAAGTTTGAAGACAATATTTTGTACCATCATTTTCTTCTCAGTACGTAAATAAAAAGTTATGTAAATTTATAATAGGATTTGTTAAAAAAGGAAAAAAAATGGAACTAATAAAGAATTAATTGTAAGAATATGGTTACTTTTATTATCTTCCTTTAATTACAGTATTTAACTTAGTAATTGTGTAAATGAAAAATGGATGATATAATATTACTTTTTATTACTGTTTTGTTTAATTAATCAAATTGTGTGTGTGTGTATGTATTTTCCCCCCTCTAATATTATTATTATATTTTAATTAGTTATTAAGATAGAGAGGATTGATGTAAAAACAAATTTAACTTAAACTTTTACAAATAATTATTTAAATGGCTATTAATTACATCACAAGTTGAGGTAATAAATACTCACAAGTTAAATATGGATTCCAAAGCTTATAAATGGTATAATTTTGGTTTGTTGTCTGATCCACGAGTTTCTTTTCCTGTCTCTCATTTAACATGTTTCGTTCCATTCGTCTCTGAGAAACTTCAAAATTATTTTCTAAAGAGGTCAAAATGGAAGTAAGCAGGACACCTGGCCAGAAAGACTAAGGAAAACTGGACTAGCCTGACCACGTTTTGGAAACCCTCCACAGGTCAAAGGAAAAGAGGAAGACCAAAGGGCAGATAGAAGGATGAGATGGATAAGTTTGCGGGGAAGAGATGGAGAAGTGAAGCTGGTAACCCTAAAAGATGGAGATGTTTGGGGAGGCCTTCGTCCAGTGGACTGATAAAGGCTGAATTGATTGATTGATTGAAAGGGCATAACCTCGAACACGTTAAATAAACTTACTATTTATATATAACAATAATATTATTTCCAAAAGTCGTCACGGATCAAGGGGTGAACTGGATGGCAGTATGTGTTGCAAACCTGTATTACAGTAACATTATAATGAATAACAATAATTTAATACACAAGATGGCAAAACTCCGAATAGCGGTCCCAAATTATGAAAACCTTTTAATGACAGATAACAGTATGACTGAAGGATAACACATAGTCCTCGCTCAACATATTTAAGAATTGTCCGAATACGTGTGACTTATGACTAAAGCGCCATTTTAGTCATAAACTTGACGCTTGGAGAGGCTACGCAAACGTAGGCACCATGTCTTTCAGCACGAGGTAGTCGTACATGCCGACAACTTCATCGATCCAGTTCATTCTGACATCAACACCCATGCAATAGAAGGGATGTGGATGCACACCAAACGGAAGGCGAGATACCAAAGTGGAACAAGCCGGGTTTTATTTAGCAGCTATCATTCTGCGTTCCAATGACGCATTAGTCATAAGTCGCACGTATTCGGACAATACTTAAATATGTTGAGCGAAAACTATGGTGCCTTTTTGGTTTATTGATGATCAAATCACAAAGTAAACAAAAGATTTCGCCTCTGAGCTTATCAACATTAGGAGTGTAGGGACGGCCGTTTCGTCCTCTTTATGGACTCATCAGCCACGCAAGGCCTTTGTAATTTATGTGATTTGATGTGTAATAACTCTGGCTATGTGTTATCCTTCAGTCATATTGTTATCTGTCATTAAAAAGATTTTTATAATTTGGGATCGCCGTTCGGAGTTTTGCCCACAAGATTCATTGTTATGATGAAATAATAGGGAAAAAAAAAACATTTCTTTACAACCTCACACGAGCCTCGTGATATTTCAAATGGCGTATATTAATTTGTTTCTATAAATCCTGTTATAAATATATTAGAAAATATATAATTATATGTTCATAATTGAAATCAAGTATGCAAATTTATTCTCATTAAGGTCCTGACTCAAGCAATTCAAGCGACTGCAAATCTTTTATACAATTCTTTTTCCAATGCTCCTAAACTTCTGAAAATTTAAATATAAATATCAAATGCTTCACAATTCTATAATTAAATTAGAATTCAATTAAAAGAATTTTTTTTGAAGCATTTTTTTTTAATTACAGAATATTTTGAAAATTAGAAACAAGAAAATATAAATCCCATATGCTTCACAAGTTCATATTAAAATTTTCAGAATTTTAGGTGCATTGGAAATATAAAAGATGCAGTTGCTTGAGTCGGGACTTTAAGTTTATCTTTTTTTTATTTGAAATTATGTCCATGTTAGTATTTGTGGATAGATATAAGCGTGAAGATTTCCAAAACTTCCACAGAAAAAAGAAGTCTGAATAAAACTAAATAATTCATTGACAACAACTTGACGTTCTTAAAGCATTTAATCATATACATTTAATGTGGATTACAATGGATTATATTAGAAAATGTTTATTTTAATCGCTGAAATCAAATACTTTTCATCAAAGAATTTTCAGCAAAAGGAACCTGTGATCAGAACATGTGATTTGTAATTTACAAACAACGGAAACTTCAATTTTTAAAATCTATAAAGTAAAGAAAACCCTAAAAGCAAGCAGAACACAAGAATTTAGAAATTAACGTTTTTATAGAAAATAAGATTTGATTTCAGGAACTTTTTTTTTTCTTCGCGAAATATTGTTAAATAAATAAATAAAAAAAAAACAAAACATAATGATGTGTAAATATACTTCGAAAGAGTCGTTCTACGAGGGTGGTCTAAAAAGTTTCCGACGGAACAAAGATACAATAGATTTTTCTGCAAAAATTTACTTTTATTTCTCGATACAGTCTTGTAAGTCTATACTCTTCTCCCATCGATGCTCCAATCTCTTCAACCCGCCCAAATAGTATTCGGCGTCTTTCTCTACAAAATAGTTGTTTACGAAGATGATGGCCTCCTCATTCGACGAAAATCTGTTCTCCGAGCGCAATTTTTAGCTTATGGAACAAAAACAAGTCGCTTGGGGCTAGATCTGGTGAATAAGGAGGATGGTCAAGCAGTTCAAACCGTAATTCGTGGATTTTCCCCATGGCAACCGCTGAAGTGTAAGACGGCGCATTGTCTTGGTGGAACAAGATTTCTTTTTTTTCCTGTAAATGTGGCCGTTTTCCCGAAATTTCTGCCTTCAGCTTGTCAAGTAATGATGCATAGTATGCTCCTGTAATGGTTGTCCTTTTTTGAATATAATAATTGATGGAGACTGTTTTCTGGGACAGTCTTGGAGTTGTCTTAATTGCTTTCCCAGCCGAAAGAATAGCCTTTGCCTTTTTTGGAGCAGATTCCCCTGTTTTGACTATATTTTTGATTCTGGAGTGTAATGGTGTATCCAAGTTTCATCTACAGTCATTATCCGGCGCCAAAAACCTGATTTATTGCGCCTAAACTGCGCCAACAGAGCGTTGGAAATGTTCATGCGAACACGTTTCTGGTCCAAAGTGAGCAAACGCGGCATCCAACGCGCGGACAGCTTTCGCATTCCTAAATCTTAACGCAATATGTGCCAAACACGATCTTTGGAGATATTCATAGCCTCTCCTATCTCTCTAACCTTAATTAGACGGTTGTCTAGCACCATTTGGTGAACTTGAGCGATATTATCGTCAATGGTTGCAGTTTTGGATGTGCCGAATGCTCATCGTCACCCAAGCTGGTACGGCCATGTTTAAATTCAGCTGCCCAAAATTTCACGGTGGTAAATAATGGTGCAGAGTTCCCGTATACAGCATCTTACTAGTCTTTATTTTTTCCAAGGCTGTATCGAGCTGTCATTAAATATTTATTTTTCAATTTTCACAAAAGCACTCACATCGACTCACTCAAACAATTGTCAAACAACAACTGCGCATCCAAACTGACTGCTATTTCGGTGAGTATCTTACAAAAGTGAGGAGTGTGTTTGCGCATGCGTTGAGAGGAACTTTGACGAGTGCTGCCATCTTCATGTTGAGGTCGGAAACTTTCAGCCCACCCTCGTACTTGTGAATTTCTGTTCGTTCCAAAGAAAAAAAAATAAAGGGTGGCCGGGAAGTTCCCGTACCCTTTCTACAATAATAACATAATAGAGGGTATGGAAACCTCTCGGCCACCCTATACAACAAACCGAAATTCACAAATTGAAATGTAATGAAAAACTAGTCAAAATACGGAATATTTAATACATTATCCTAAGCATCGTTAATTTCTATTATATATAATTATTTACTGATAATACAGAATATTAAAAGAAAATGAAATATTATTTTAAAAACAATATTTATGGAAATGTGTCCAACTATTCATATTGATTACTTTTGTTCGGATTAGGGGGAAGGGGCCATGTTCCTTGTTACGTAATTGCTGAGAAGCACAAGATGGGACTTTTGATGAAGAAGCTGAAATTCGAATCAACATTTTTTGTCCCTTTAGCTACAGTTGCTATTAAGAAAATGAAAACTGCGGCTGGAACTTTGGCATTTCACATCATGAAACACCACCAGTGGATCGATGGACTGTACAACTCGTTTGATACGAAAAATATTCGACAATTCAGAAATTGACAAAAACTTAACTTCAGCCTTAGTTCTACGATATTTTATAAACCTCATGTTAGCTCCGCACACAATTTCCAAAATAAGTAAGACATAACCTCCATTTCAATTGTTAATTTTGCAAAAATATCAACAACCATGGCTCGGAAAAAAAAAAAAAAAAAGCTGTTCTCTATAGTAATTTAATGTAACTGGGCTGGGCATGGAATTAAAACAAAAATGTTCGAATTTTCAGTTGGCATACTACACAAATCAAAGAGAATAACTAAATGTTTATTGCGGATTCTTGAAAAGCATGGATTGTCTTCACTTTGAAGACAAGGCGATAATACAAATGTTAATTTTGAAATAGTTAATAGAAAAACCGACTGTAATATTCTTGAGATTTGTGACTAATCGAATTTAATTATGAACTTTTACTAATTTCTACTTAAACAGTCTCTAACCATCTTGTTTTGTTATAATGTTATTTCCTGCTCTAATGGCCGCTTTACACGCTCTCGAAAAAGTGCCTTAACCGCATTCGAAAATTTGCCAGTTGCAGCTTCGCTGAAAAGCGATCGCTGTACACGTGTGAGCGGCAAATCTCATTTTTTTATCCTTTAGATCGCGACTAACAATACTTGCCGGCGAAGTGACAATAGCTTTGATAAAATATGATCAAAGCGTTGTGAAAGAATTGATATCGAAGCTTGATATCGAAATCGAACACCCGCCATGATGGATTACTCATATATATCATACATATTATATATATTACATATATTTTATCTTGAGTACATTACTTTTAAGTATCAATTAAAAAATTAAAATTAAAACCAATAGTTTCAATGGCTAATAAGCCTTCATTATCAAGGCATAGAAATGTAAAGAAAGGGAAATGACAGTTTAGAAGACTGTTCCTTCTATGTACTTGATCTATTCCCATGATTCTTTCCGCTGAACCATTTCTCTATATAACCAGAGGAGAGGAAAACAAAAATAAGCCCCCCCCCCCCCCCCCCCACACACACACACACAAACCGTAGGCAACTACACGAGTGGGACGTTGTGGATCGATATAGAGAGGCTAATGACGGGACAATTTGGAAAAAGTGTTAAAGGTAATTTCTTACAAAAGCTCCAGTGGTAACAGGAATATCTGAATTATATTTAATGATGGCTATTGCTTCAGCCAATATCCTATCGAAATTAGAATGATAGTGTTAGATGACAGTTGTATTAATGAAATCTGGAACATGACCAGTATCGTTGTAATGAGATTCCGTGGAAGAATGGGCAGAATTTTTAGTTTCGAAGGCTTTCTGATGCTCATTGACCCTGACAGAAAGAGTTCTCTTTGTTTGACCAATGTACGGGAGATTGCATTTGGTGCAAGGTATTCTACAAACACAATTGGTGTGATCCTTAGTATTAGTCTTAGCTTTTTCAGTTTTTAATAAATTAATCTTTTCTATTTTAAAATTGTAAGGGTTAAATAATTTGATTATATATTGGGCTTTTTATATTATTGTATATAATTTGATTATATGTTATATATATATACAATAAGGTTTGAGGACTATTACAGTATCGAAGCGCCCTTTATACCATAAAGTCAAGTATATTGATCTTTAAACAGTAATATTTACAATCAGAAGTGTTACTATTATTATTGGCATTAGTGGAAATGGATTTAGTATTGTTAATATCCTTAAGTCGTTTATAAAATAAGCTGGAAGGATAAATGTAATTCTAATGTAATTGTGGGCGAAGTTACTGCAAATGAGATTCTGGGGTATTTCCCACATTACAAAAGAGATAGATGAGGCCTTTCGCGTCCTATTTTGAGGAATCTTCTTCAGGTCGGGACTAGACCGGAAAATGATTCCTGAACAATAGGACGCGAAAGGCCTCGTCTATTTCTCTTTCCAACGATGTGGAAAATACCCCAGTCTTATTTGCACAAGCTGGAAGGATATTCATTGTAATGCAGCATGCAATAATATCAAGGGCATTCATTATACAAGGTTTGAGGACTATTACAGTAACGAAACGCCCTTCGTACCATAAAGTCAACTGTATTGATATTGTACTTGTAAGGATGAAAACTGGTAATTATCTCAGTATTGTGGAATTCAATCAGTATGTCAAGAAATGGTATCTCACCATCCTCAGGACGCTCCAATTGAAATTTAAGGGTGTCGTCAGCCATTTTGAATTCATTGCAAATGCGATGTCGGGTGGCTAAAATCATTTTTTTTTCTTTTTTTTTTTTTACATCTGCCCGGGCTCTTAGACTGATCTTCTTTCTTTAGGCAGACAACAAGGGGCGAAATATGATTCCTTTAACCGACGAATCGTTGCCCAGGGTACGCCGTAGGAGGCAGCATCAAGTGATAGCTGTAGGAACGGACAGAAGGAGAAACAGAAGAAAGAAACATCCATGCCACAACCGGGATCGAACCCGGGTACCGGCACACTGGCCGCAACGGCAGACCGCCGTCTAGACCGCACGGCCAAGCCGGCACGACATTAAGTCAATTCTATTGATCTTGCACTTGTAAGATGGAAAGACCTATAATGAATAAACCTAGTAGATGGTTTACAATAAACACTGGTAATTATCTCAGTATTGTGGAATTCAATCAGTATGTCAAGAAATGGTATCTTACCATTCTCAAGACGCTCCAATTGAAATTTAAGAGTGTCGTCAACCATTTTGAATTCATTGCAAATGTGATGACGATATGATTATAGCCACCCAACAACATATCGACCAAACAAATAGATATCTCGGCGATATTTGTTCAAAATAGATGCCTCAATAAAATACAAGCAGATGAGGGCCCGACATTGCAAGACCAAAAAGAGAACTTGGTTTTGCTTGAAAATCTAGTTCTTATGCATGAAGAACACTTTCCATGAGCTGAATTAACTAGGTTAATTACATTACAATGAATATTCTTCCAGTTTATTTTATAAACGACTTAAAGCTATTAACAATACTAAATCCAAATTTTCCACCAATCCCAATAACAATAGTAAAACTTCTGATTGTAGATATTACTCCTTTCCCTTCATGCCTTCTATAGCCCAATATATAATCAAATTATTTAACCCTTACAATTTAAAAATAGCTTTTTCAGTTTTTAATAAATTAACCTTTTCTAAGACTAATACTAAGGATCATACATACATTGTTTATAGAATGTCTTGCACCAAATCCAATCTCCCGTACATTGACACTGGTCAAACGAAGAGGGCCCTTTCTATCAATGATCATCAGAAAGCCTTCGAAACTAAAAATTCTGCCCATTCTTCCACGGAATCTCATTACAACGATACTGGTCATGTTCCAGATTTCATTACTATAACTGTCATCTAATATCATCATTCTAATTTCGATAGGATATTGGCTGAAGCAATAGCCATCGTTAAATATATTTCATATATTCCTGTTATCACTGGAGCTACTGTAAGAAATTACCTTTAACACTTTTCCAAATTGTACCGTCATTAGCCTTTCTATATCCGATCCACAACGTCCCACTCATACAGTTGCCTATGAGATGTATGTTTGTGTGTGTGTGTGTGTGTGTGTTTTTGTTTTCCTCTGCCCTGTTCTATGTACTTGATTCTATGTTCTTCTATTCCCATGATTCTTTTCGCTCAACCAATGGGGAACAATTGTCATATTGAGCTAAAATTATTTTCTGAGTGAAATTAACATAATATTAATGTGGTTAAAATTTTATTTTAATCCGTCGTTTCTAAATAGGGGAAATTTACGCTTAAAGTTTGGCTTTTAGCCACGCCTCCAAAAAGCATTGTCACGTGGTCGTGACGTCATGTTTCCCTTTCAACAAGCTAGTCAGGCAGGCGCAAGAGTTCTTACTCACGTTATAATTGCTTTCTTTCAAATAGCGTCTGTGAAACTTTCACAGAAGTTAAAAGATATTATAAATATTATATTGTGCCAATGTGCAAAAAATACAAGCGTCACATCGCTAGACAAAATTGTTAATTTCGTGCCGAAGAATGCAGTAAGAAAAGAGACACCGCTCGCCGAAAAATCTAGTTGTATTGTCTGTCAAGATCACTTTAATGTATTACAAAATAACTTATGTTTCTTTTAAATGTGCATGCTGTTAAATAATAATAAAATTATTTCTTACGATGGACTTAATGGTGACTGCCAAGCATTACTCGGAATTATTTAAATTGTTCTCTGATGTGGATGAAATTATTTTTAGTATGGTTTTGAAATGAAATAAATAAACATTTATTAGTATTTTTTCTCTCTGTTATTAAATACGTTAAAAAGCTTAAAAATACTCAAAGTGATAAACGCAACAAAAAATAAGATTGAACGTTGCTGTTTCGTAGAATCCACAATTTATATTTTCGGTCAATTAGAGATAAATTTAAAAAGAAAATATAATTTTAAATCTTTTCTATATAAAACTATTTTAAAAATAACTTCTAAATTATGAAGGTTAATAATGTGCGGAAAGTAGTAATAATAATGTAACCAATACCAATAATTTAGAAATAACTTCTAAATTCTTTTCCTTTTTTACCATGTTTTGTTAATGCTAAATTTTTTTTTTCAAAAGAAGCCAAAAAAGTTTTTTATTTCTCTTATTTTGTTTATTAAAGTTGAAGCGATTTGCTTCTGAAGTATAAAAATGTACATTTGCTTTTGTTTGTAATTTGCACGGCTCATCTGTAGCGTAGCCTTCGTTAAACGAAGCTACGGCAGTGGCCGGTAAGTCGCCTTACCAAGGCGGGTCAGCGTAGGCCCCGGGCGCGCTTTAGAATTTCCCGTCGTCCACGAAATCGGTTAATTTTGATGACGTAATGAAAGATTTTTTGGCAAAAAAATTATATAGTATTTACAGTATACTCTGTATATATTATACGTATGTGTTTTATTATTATGAAATTTAGAAGCACGGAGGCCTATAAACACATTTTTTTGGCCCCTTGATGCCTTCGCAGCTGAACGTAGCCTATAGCAGAATCAAAGAACTCTATTTACGTTCTTTGAGCAGAATTGCCTTACAAAATTTTCCCATATCTAAAATTACATAAATGAAACGTTTAAAGTTTTCATAAACAGCATAACACAATATTTAAAAATCAATAAGTCTTTATGTTTGTTTGCTAAGAGAGTATTGATTGCCTTTCAGTTTTCATGCCCTTTATATTTCGGCAAAAACGAAATCTTCATTTCCAGCAAAAATACTGGCAATCATTAGGGAATCTACCATCGGTAAATTCCCTGAATTGCCCTTAACAAAACTGGGATCTGGCAGAGGCATGTCTGAAAATTAAATAAAACTCAGAAATCGGCTAAGTTTTGGAGGGTACTTATTGCTGATCGAGTCTCCACGCTGATCGAGTCTCGCGGTCGGGAAAAACTACGTCACACCAATCACAGAGCGTTTTCGTTTTGATGACGTCATGACACAATTCTGGGTGTGTTCGCAGGCCAATATCTTGAAAAATACTTCAAATTGAGCCGAGATTTTTAGGATGGTTAACTTTTGAAAGTAGATTAATGGAAATATAAGGTCAAATATCATTTTTATTTTTCATAATTGTTCCCCATTGCACTATATAAACAGTCTTCTAACCTGCCGTTTCCCTCTTTCCTTAAGTCTCCATACCTTGATAATGAAGAAGTTAGCCATTTAAAAATAATAAAATTTAAACCAATAGTTTATGTTTATTTTCATTTTATTTTATTTTCATTTCTTTTTTATTTGAAATTTTAATTCATTTAAATAACTATTAATTGTTTGCACGTTGTTTTTTAAATTAATTAATAATCTGTTTCGAGTGCGATGATCTAGTAACTAGTAAATCAACATATAATGATCAAGTATATCATCATAATTACATCTTCTTATAAATACCATAAAATTAACAACAAATATCTTCTTAAATAGCAACAAACTTAAATCATCTTCACGGCAATATTTCGTCCTGTTTCAAGGACTTTTCCTTAACGTTTTTGTAAAAAAGGCTAGACAAAGAGAATTACATCTCCCTAACCTAAATTCTACATAATACAACAATCCAAGAATATAAAAAATTAAAACAAAAGAAACGTGAATTGAAACACGTTCAAAAACACGTTTTTGTAAAAAAGGCTAGACAAAGTCCTTGAAACAGGACGAAATATTGCCGTGAAGATGATTTAAGTTTGTTGCTATTTAAGAAGATATTTGTTGTTAATATCATCATAATATTTATTATAAAAAAATAGTTTAGTAAATCAATGTTTATTAAAAATTATAAAACTTTAAATATAGAACACAAAAACAACTTTAGAATATTGAATAAGATTCTGCTACTGCAAGAGAGTCTGTGTGTGTGTGTATATATATATATATATATATATATATAATATCTAATTTTTATTCAACGACTGTCCTTTTAAAAAGCACTGGCGAAATAAATAATACAAAGAAATGTTTGGACAATTTTAATTAAATTTTATCAACCGAAAAATAATTATGAATTAAGAGTAAAGGAAGAATTTTAAATAAAATTTTCAGCCAATTTGATAAAAATATATTTAACATAATTCATATCAAAAGTCAAACACTAATGAACTTGCGATTTAATTCAAGGTAAAATAAAGTGGAATTTATAAAGATTTTTGTGTGTGTGTCAGTAGTTGTAGCCGTTGACATATTTACGTTTTATTCCAGTATTTTTTTTTTGTTCTTAATGTTTTGTTATTTTATTCAAATGTTAGAATTGCCTTGTACTACTAGACGTTTAATGCATAGAATATCATGGTTTGATTTCTGGTTGACATTGAATTCTGGTAAATGGTTGTCATTTATATCATTAATTTTAAAATCATTATAATTGCTTGTTCTTTTAAAATTGTTTTAGTTTTCATATCACATGTTATTTTTTGAATATTATTAATTTCTAATTATGTTGTATTATAGAATGAATAACATTATTGTTCTATATTTGTTTGATATTTGTAATTATATTTCATTAACACAATTAATTAACATAAAATAGTTGTAATAAATCAAAATAATATGTAACTTCAGCACCTGCACACAGGATCTCGAAAAAGAACCAAGGACTAATTTCTCAGTATTAAAAAACAAAAAACTGCCTTCTGGCAATTTTACTCCTACATATATTTATTTCGTACCTTATTTTTGATATCTTCAATTTAATAATACAATACTACACCATGTACATCTTAAAAATCTAGTTTAATATCTTGGCAATATTTCACAAAACTAAATCGTTTTGCTTTTTCAAGCCTTTTTTCAATAAGGATAAAGGATAGGGGACGTCTAATAATTACGTGAGGTCAAAAGGGGGAGGGGGGGGGCTGGCAAAATCTTACCAAGGGGGGGGGGGGTCAATGAAAATCTCATATTTTCTCTGAATGAAAAAGTTTACGTATTATAGCAAGATTTCCGTATTTTTTTTTTTTTGGTTGTTAATACAAGATTTCCGTTGTTTTTTTTTTGTTTTTTTTTGGTTGTTAAAATTTTTGAAATCTCACCAAGAGGGATCGGGGGGGGGGGTCCGGCAAAATCTCACTAAGGGGGAGGGGGGGAGGGGGAGTCCAAATTTTTTAAAAAACACCTCACGTAATTAATGGACGGCCCCAGACGTGGTTAATGCAAACACGTTATCTTATTTCCAGGATATAATTACAGGACAAAAGGGTAAATTTCAATAATAGATCAAGAATTGGAGAATAACAAAATTAGGACATCATTAAAGAATATTATTTCAATAACGTATTACAAAATGTTTTATATACTTGAAAAGCATGAACTTCTTATTATATTGTATGAGGACACATGATTGTGTTAGTATTAAGTTGTATTATTGAGAAAAAGAAAACTCTTATTATTGAAAAAAGGCTTGAAAAAGCAAAACTACAGTAAAACCCCGTTATTACGCTCGTCAAGGGACCGTGACCTACAAGCGTAATAAGCGGGATAGCGCTATAAACGGGGAATGATTTATATGATGGGGAAACATTTAGACACCATTTTACAGGAAAGATACTTGATTCTGAAATAGATATAGTGCAAATGTGAGCTTATTTCCTATTAAAAAAATCTTTGATTGTGGTTTGCCGTGTGTGTATGCTACTGTTATAAATTACGACATTTTCAATGCGGTTCAAAAAACTATTAACATCAATTGATACTCCACTAGGAGCAATACAAATATATTTTCGGAGCAGTTTTAGTGCACTGCCCGCTATTTCACGCGCCTTTTCTTGAATGATTGGGTCATTTAATGGCACTGATGCATCACGGGACTGATGAATCCATTCAATTAGAATTTCCTCGGCATCTTCACATTTTCCACACTACTTTTTTACGTTTGCAACCATCCTTCGCGAAATTGATAATTCCATTCTTATTTTTTATTATTGTTCTCAGACTGGATCAGGGAATTCTTAGATTCTGCGAAAACCTTCTGATTTAGTGTAGAATTCTCGTCGTACTTACGAAGAATTTGCAATTTTTCACTTATAGAAAGGGATTTCCGCTTCAAAGAGTTCGAAGATTCCCTCCTACCAGGGAAAGAAAAGAATCGTTACAGTGTTACATTTCTTTTCGATACAAAATTTCCGATATAAAAAAGCGCTACAAGCGGGATTTGAAGCGTTATAAGAGGGTAAAAGTATAGAGAGTTATATAGAAAATTCCAGGGACCGTACAAAAGGAGCGTTAAGAACGGGATAGTGCTATAAGCGGGAGCGTAATAGCGGGGTTTTACTGTATTTAGTTTTGCAAAATATTGCCAAGATATTAAACAAGATTTTTAAGATCCTATATATATTCTTAATTTCGTTCATTTCAAATTGTTCGCTCCAGGCGCATTTATTTTCTTTCATTTCTCAATAAATATCTTATTCATTTCTACAAAACGTTAAACTAAACGAGAGCTTCTCAAACTGTGCCACGGCCACGAGGATGCCAAATTTAATCAACATTCTGTATCGTTTAACAATGAAGGTTAATAAAAGTAATAATTCACATAAAAATGTCCTTTTAAGCCGATTTGAAAGTCCTTTCAAGGTACTTTCAAAATACTTTAAATAGAATATTATCCAGGAACAAATCATGCTGAGGTTTCTCAAAGAATTCTATTAGATGCAGTAATGCAATGAAAAAGTTTGGTGTGCCGCGGGATTATATCCAATACATCAGTGCGCCGTGCAAGAAAACAAAAGTTTGAGACGTGCTGAGTAAACTTTAATTTTGGGCTGTCAATCGGTACCAGACCCATCAATTATCAAAATTTGATAGACAAAGGAACAGCTCAAAACCTTATACGATTTTAATTAAAAAAAAAAAAAAAAAAGAATTGGATAAATTTTTTAAAAATAATCTTATGTAATATTGTCACTACTAATTCTTCTTAAATAAAGTAACTACTTAGTAAAAATATAAACATTTTTTTTTATACAGTAACCTCTTCGTATTCTCGATACCATGCGGATTCATAATGAAAAATTATAGAATGAATAAAATAAATAAATAAATAAATAAATAAATAAATAAATAAATAAATAAATAAA
>JAFIDM010005346.1:41657613-41671403 GCA_023159025.1 Thereuonema tuberculata
AAATAAATAAATAAATAAATAAATAAATAAATAAATAAATAAATAAAAAAGAAAATTAATTAAATTCAACGTGGAAAGTGATTTTAAATGAAATTTTTGACTCAACATTTAAACAGAATCTGACCGGGCGATAATTACTGCCATCTAGTGAGGTTGGTTGGTTGGTGTTTAATGGCGCAAAAGCAGCAGCGGCTAAGCTGCGCCAAGAAAGGTAAAAAAGAAAAGAAAATGGAATGAAGACTAACTACATGTATCTAGCTAAAAAGGACAAAAACAAGAAAAGAACAGGTAGTGTGCAAAGTAAGATAATAGGATATACATCTAGTGAGAGTCGTGGGAACTACAGCTGATAGAAAATAAACAGATATTTATAATATTAGCACTATATACACTAATAAAATGAAATCTTTCGAATAAAAAGTTAATAATATGTTCTAAACTTATTTCAATATGAAATTATTAAAACTGCTTAGTAATTATTCGTATTTGTTGTAGTTTCTAGACAGGAATTATGAAAACTGATAAACTTTTGAAAAGTAGCTCATTCTTTCAAGCGCTTTAATTGTAATAAACGAAACAATTGTATTAAACGAAACAGAAACCCAAGTTTGGAACAAAGACGAATGTTATAATGGACGACAGATACTTGAATGGTATTGAACGGAAAAACCAATACTAGATAACGTAATCAGATAGTAATCGACGCAAACATGTTATTTATGAATTGAATCTGACACTTAACTGTATAGATTTTAATAATAGTATTCGCTTCAATATAATCGAACACTTATTCTATGCCACTCAAAAATTGCTTCCATAAAACGAGTTATCAGAACTACGTCTGACAAGAATGCATTTACAAACATAAAATCTTTTTTGTTCTGTTTTCAAAAGTAACTAACATTAATTTTTTATTAAATTTTCTAATAGCTAAACAACATTTTACCAATTCTTTCAATTAATGAAACTAATTACAGATGAAACCTTTCTTATTAACCGATGTTTCATGCAAAACCCATCACACGTATCCTTATACCAGATTAGCTGGTCAACTTAAACAACTTGAGTGTGCAATGGTTACGCTTTCAATATTTTCATGGAAAATGAAAGCGATGAAGCGATTTTATTTTGCGAATGTTTTGTATATCTTAGTTTTTGCTATTGTCTGGAGAAGTCATAGGTTCATTACGGCGCACGAGCTCCTTACCACGTCAAGAAATATCACATCGAGTTTTTCATTTCTTATTTTGCTTTATTTTTATTACTCAAGTATGTAAGAATGAACGAAAATAAGAAAGAAAAAAAAATGTAGGTTTTATTTTTTTTGGATAGGACTCCTTTTTGATAACACTTAATAATAATAATAATAATATAATAATAATTTTTGATAATTACTAATATTTTAAAGAAGAGAAAAAAAAAATCAGTTTCAACAAGACTCATTTCTATTTATTATTTTTTCTTTCTTATTATCTTCTCCATTAATAAATGAACAAATAATAATAACAATTGCATTTCAGAAAAATAGTATTACATTGTTCACACAAGACTAATGTAGTAAAAAAGAATCCAAAAGAATCCAATTTAATGTATTGTTAAGTAAAATTCTGCAGTAAAAGAAATCCCACCCAAAACATTTCATGTAAAATAAGTTGCCAAGACTCACATGCTCATAATGCTTTCACTGTTAAAAAGATACGAGATCTCATGTAGAGCCAAGCCCCTAACTCTACGAGGCCTAACTCTACAAGCCCTAACTCTAAAAACCCTATATCTTTGTCAAAACATATGGCTTGGCCGTTTCGTGGCTGTCACACAGACAATCCCATGGAGTTATGTAAAGGATATGGAGTATGCCAAGGCATACTTTTTGACCAAGATAGGGTTTTTTTTTAAGGTTTGAATGCACAAAAAAGGATTGAATATACCGTAAAGTGTAAGTAGGCATATGTTTTTCAGTTATTTTAAACTCTTGTAACTGATAAACTATACTTGTCTTTGGGAATGATCACATCATTTTATTTACTTTACTTTAGTTGTCCAAAGGTCATCACTATATTGAGCAGTTGAGAAATTTCTTGACATAATTTTTCAGTTATGTTATAGCCCCGGCCCGTCATAGTTGTAAACTCCAATGGTGATAGTTTCCTCAAAACATTTGTCATTGGTACCCCCACTCTGTCAGTTTTTGAAATTTTAAATGATGTTTAAGGCCCATGTGGATGACAAAATTGAATCATCAAGTCACCGTTTTCCATACTCACATTTTTCACTTCACCAATCCACCAGTTCTGATCCTAAACACATACCAAAATATCATTTATTTTGAAAGACCAGTTTCAAAATATGGTAGAACAGAAACATTATGTTCACTGTAAGTTTCACTTTTTGAGTGAACATAGCACTGTATAACACTAATTTTATGGTATAAACTTGTGATATGTTCTTGTTTCTGGTACCTTTTTACAAGTTTTAAATCTTTGGCTCAGCTTTGCTTTATTTCTTTCAACTTCTAGTAAAGGTACTAGAATACAGGAAATCCCTGTTATTTCTTCAGAACAAAGCTTAAACATTTCTTCAGCTGAAGTTATCTGGTCTGAATAAGGTCATTGCAAACTACACCTAGAGACAACCCTTTTTGTGGTCCCTCCAATACCAAACAGGCATTCTTCCCATGGGAAGTGGCAAAAAAAGATCACTCTGCTTCAAGACCAAAAGTCTTTAGAGTGGTTGCAAATGTTCACAAAGTTGTTTTTTTGTTTTTGTTTTATACTGGCTTCCAGCTCCATCACTAAAATAAACATTTTTTTTTTTTTACTAAAGGAGCATTTTTTTTTTTTATATATCTTCAGTCAAATGTTTTTGAAAGCAGTGCACAATCGCGGTACTATGGCAATTAATTATTACCAGTCCAAACAGTCACTTACAACACAAAGGCTTCTGTGACATATTTCCTCCTCATGCAGCTAATAATATACAAAAGGGTGCAAGGTAAATTGCAGTACTTTAAGGTTTCAATGCACAAAAAGGATTAATATATACCGTAAAGTGTAAGTAGGCATATGTTTTGTTTTTCAGTTATTTCAATGTATTTTTTTAATATTTTATATACATATGTGTATATTATTATTTAAATATATTCATGGGTACTTTTCATTTACAGTTTACACATTTTGCACATATAGACCTATAATACGTTAGTTAATAAACTAACCTAATAAGGTATGTTTTTTTAAGTGTTTTAACACTTCAGGAGTTTGCGTCTATGTACGTCATACTGTGTATTTTTGCTTTTTTCTTTAATTAAAAAAAAATACTTCCGATTAAAACACAATGATGAAATTTCATGTATTTATTACCAGGTACTAGAAGAGTATTTTTTGAAAATTTCAGATTTTTTGATTCAGTCCCTTTTGGGATACGCCTGTTTGAAAATCGGCAATTTTGGACAAATTCCGATACCGTATTTTGTGTGTGTGTGTATATTTTTTTCCCCTTCTAATATTGTTATTATTATATTTTCATTAGTTATTAAGATAGGGAGGATTGATGTAAAAATAAATTTACTAACATAAATTATTTATAAATTAATTACATCGCAAGTTAAAAATAATTATTTAAATGGCCGAGGTAATAATATTCATAAGCTTTAGAATCCATATTATAACTTGTAAAGGAAGAAGTTAAATAAATAGACCTCGAAGAAGTTAAATTAATTTAACAATAATAATATTTCCAAAAGTCGTCGCGGATCACTGGGTGAACTGGATGGCAGTACGCATTGCAAACCTGTATTACAGTAACATTATAATGAATAACAATATTACACAAGAATCATTGATAAGGTGAAATAATAGGGAAAAAAAATCATTTCTTCACAATCTCACACGATCCTCCTATTTCAAATGGAGGAAAGGATTTATAGAAACAAATGACTGTTATAAGTATATTGGAAAATATATAATTATATGTTCATAATGAGAATAAATTTACGTACTTAATTTGAATTAAGGTCCTGACTCAAGCAATTCAGGCGACTGCAAACCTTTTATGCATTTCTTTTTCCAATGCTCTTAAACTTATGAAAATTTAAATATAAATCACATGCTTCACAAGTTCATTATTTTTATAAAAAAAATTGCTTCAAAACAAAAAAATGACTTTTAATTACAGAATATTTTGAAATTTAATTAATTAGAATTCAAAAACAAAAAACAAAACAAAAATGGAAATCAAATACACTTCACAAGTTCAAATTAAAATTTTCAGAATTTTAGGAGCATTGGAAATAAAAAAAATAAAAAAAAAATACAAACTTAAAAGTCCTGACTCAAGCAACTGCATCTTCTATATTTGAAATTTTCTCCGTGTCAGTATTTGTGGAGAGATATAAGCGTGAAGATTTCCAAAAATTCCACAGAAAAGTAGTCTGAATAAAACCAAATAATTCATTAACAACAACAACTTAACATTCTTATAATCCATTGTAATCCACATTAAATGAATATATGCTTTGCTTTAATTAAAAGTAATTGATTTAAGCGATTAAAAAGTATTTTCTAATTTAATCAATTTTCAGTAAAAGGAAAGGAGTATAACTTACAAACGTCGGAAACTTAAATTTTTAAAATCTATAAAAGAAAAGTAAAAAACACTAAAAAGCAGAATACAAATCCTATTTTCTATAAAAACGTTAATTTCTAGATTCTTGATTTCAGGAAGTTTTTTTTTTTTCGCGAAATATTGTTAAATAAAACGAAGTATATTTACATCAGTTGCTTTTTGACTCTTTCTACTTGTGAATTTCTGTTCGTTCGAAAGAAAAAAAAATACAGGGTGGCCGGGAAGTTCCCGTACCCTTTACTATAATAATAACATAATAGGGGGGTACGGGAACTTCCCGGCCACCCTGTACAACAAACCGAAATACACAAATTAGAATATAATGAAAAACTAGTCAAAATACGGAATATTTAATACATTATTCTAAGCATCATTAATTTCTATTATATATAATTATTTACTGATAATACAGAATATTAAAAGAAAGGGAAATATCATTTTAAAAACAATATTTTTGGAAATATGTCCAACTATTCATTT
Organism: Thereuonema tuberculata; assembly: GCA_023159025.1. Classification (NCBI taxonomy): domain Eukaryota; kingdom Metazoa; phylum Arthropoda; class Chilopoda; order Scutigeromorpha; family Scutigeridae; genus Thereuonema; species Thereuonema tuberculata. The sequence continues at coordinate 41,662,717 of JAFIDM010005346.1, forward strand.
TGATTACTTTTGTTCGGATTCGGGGGTCCATGTTCCTAGTTACGCAATTGCTGAACTGGGACTTTTGATGAAGAAGCTGAAACTCGAACCAATATTTTTTGCCCTTTAGCTACAGCTGCTATTAAGAACATGAATAGTGCGGCTGGAACTTTGGCATTTCACTTCATGAAACACCACCAGTCCTACAAATCGATGGATTGTACAACTAGTTTGATACGAAAAATATTCGACAATTCAGAAATTGACAAAAAACTTAATAGCTTCAGTCTTAGTTATAGCATTTTATAAACCTCACGTTAGCTTCGCACACAATTTCCAAAGTAAGTGCAAAATATAACCTCCATTTCAATTGCTAAAAGATTTTAGCAAATAGAGCTAGGAAAAAAAAAAAAAAACATGTTCCCTTTAATAAAACAAGGTAGGGATAGGGATTAGTAAACCAATCACAGTGCTTCGCAACGGCTTCTGAGTCACCTTTCCTTTACAATAGACTGCGCCAGGATAGTCTAGAAAATGCGCGCGCGAGTCTCTTTGCGACCCCATGCTATCTTATCCAACCGTATTTATATGAATAATCGTCATTCTTAACTTAAACCTTGTTAATACACTGAAGTCCTAATAATAATGATTTAAAAAAAAAAGTTGAGAAACTGTCAAAAGATTTAAAATGGGGATTTGTTGTTGATTGGGTTTTTAATGACGCAAAAGCAGCTGTGGCTAAGCTGCGCCAAGAAAGGTAAAAGGGAGAAGAAAGAAGAAAATGGAATGAAAACTAACTACCTAGATAAAAAGAACAAAACAAGAAAAGAACTTGTAGTGCTGAAAGGAAGACGATAGGAAATCTATAGTATATAGAAGAAAAGTAAAAACATGAGAATTATAAGAGAGTGTGGCCACATTGATGAATGAAGCGTAAAACTGATTAAATGGGTAAAAGATTATGTTATTTAAAAGCAAGGAAATATGAAAAGGAATGTGATATTTAAAAAGAGGATAAAAGCACTGACGACGATGTTGAGTAAAAGCAGGACAGTCAATTAAAATATGATGAACGGTTAAAACAACGTTGCACGTAGAACACAAGGGAGGTGGACGATTGAGCAGTAAGTAGCTATGCGTAAGTCTGGTATGTCCGATCCTACGACGTGCCAGAAGAACATCTTTCTGGGGAGTTGGAAGCAGGCGATTGGTAGAAGAAGATAATAAAGGACTGACAAGACGCAGCTTATTGCCGTGAAGATCATCCCATTCATGTTGCCAGGCAGAACGGAGACGAGAATCTATAAGAGCGTAGATGTCAGAGGGCGCAGTGGAGATCCGTCGCAGTGGTCGACTAGCAGCAGACTTGGCGAGAGAATCAGCGAGGTCAATGCCGACGTGGCCTGGGATCCAGCAGAAAATGATAGAGCAACGGTAAAACGCTGTGAAAAATCGAAAACGGATAAAACAAAAGGGTGAACCTTCAGGGTGTGACTGCACAGTGCCCGGAAAGCGCTTTCAGAATCGCTGTAGATAAGTGTTTTTGAAAACTTCTCCTGCAAATGCATCCTGTAAAGCTAGAAAAATGGCATAAAGCTCAGCAGAAAACACCGATACCTCAGAAGAAGATGAACAGCATGTCTGAAAGCAGCAGTATAAAAGGCAGCTCTAACATAATCTGCACCTTTAAATCCATCAGTATAGAAAATGTTGAAATCAGAGTGACGCGACAAATGATTCTGATGGAGAGACTGAAAGACTGTTGACGGCGAGTTGATTTTCGCAAATGTACAAAGCGAGAAATCACAGTTGGGTAGAGGATATTTCCAATGTGCTGATGGCAAAGTAGATAGAGTGGCAATGTAAAGGTCAGTGAGCAAAGTTGTTTTTTTTTTTTGAATCTTGGGAGATGAATTAAAATTGCACATAAAAGAAAAAAAAAATTGAAAAAGGAAATCAACTAAAATGAAAACAAGCAAGATAGGGATAGTGATTAGTAAACCAATAAGTGCTTCGCAACGGGTTCTGAGTCACCTTTACTTTAGAATAGACTGCGCCGGAGTATTCCAGAAAATGCGCGCGCGAGTCTGTTTGCGACCTCATGCTATCTTACCCACTCCTATTTATATGGAATAATCGTTATTCTTAACTCAAACCTTGTTAATACACTGAATTCCTAATAATGATTTAAAAAAAAAAAAAGAACTTAAGTTCAGAAACTGTGAAAACATTTAAAATATGGAGAAAAAAATGAAGAATAAAAATTGCCCATGAGGGGATCGAATCCACGACCTTCGCTTTATTAGCACGATGCTCTAACCAACTGAGCTAACAGAAGCCATCGCGAAGCATTGTGGGATATGTATCCACAGACAGACAAACCGGGGATATAAGGCTCTTTCAGAAGCCTAAAATAATAAATTAAAAAATTAAAATTAAAACCAATAGTTTCAATGACTAATAAGCCTTCATTATCAAGGCATGGAAATATAAAGAAAGGGAAATGACAGTTTAGAAGACTGGTTATATAGAGAAATGGTTGAGTGAAAAGAATCATGGGAATAGATCAAGTACATAGAAGGAACAGAGGAGAGGAAAACACAAATAACCCCCCCCCCCACACACACACACACACCATAGGCAACTACACGAGTGGATAGAATATAGAAAGGCTAATGATGGGACAATTTGGAAAAAAGTATTAAAGGAAATTTCTTACAATAGCTCCAGTGGTAACAAGATTATATGAATTATATTTAATGATGGCTATTGCTTCAGCCAATATCCTATCGAAATTAGAATGATGGTGTTAGTTGTATTAATGAAATCTATAGCATGAACAGTATCGTTGTAATGGGATTCCGTGGAAGAACGGGAAGAATTTTTAGTTTCGAAGGCTTTCTGATGCTCACTGACCCTGACAGAAAGGGCCCTCTTCGTTTGACCAATGTATGGAAGATTGCATTTTATGCAAGATATTCTACAAACAATGTTTGTATGATCCTTAGTATTAGTCTTAGAAAAGGTTAATTTATTAAAAACTGAAAAAGCTATTTTTAAATTGTAAGGGTTAAATAATTTGATTATATATTGGGCTTTTTATATTATTATATATAATTTGATTATGTTATTTATACAATAAGGTTTGAGGACTATTACAGTATCGAAGCGCCCTTCATACCATAAAGTCAAGTGTATTGATCTTTAAACAGTAATATTTACAATCAGAAGTGTTACTATTATTATTGGCATTGGTGGAAAATTTGGATTTAGTATTGTTAATATCCTTAAGTCGTTTATAAAATAAGCTGGAAGGATAAATGCAGTCCTCATGTGGCTGTGGGTGAACTTACTGCAAATGAGATTCTGGGGTATTTCCCGTATTATAAAAGAGATAGACGAGGCCTTTCGCGTCCTATTTGTTCAGGAATCCTATTGGTCAGGACGCGAAAGGCATTATCTATCTCTTTTATGATGTGGGGAAATACCCCCCGAGTCTTATTTGCACAAGATGGAAGGATATTCATTGTAATGCAAAATGCCGTTGCTTTTATTGAATTCATTATATAATGTTTGAGGACTATTACAGTAATGAAGCGCCCTTCGTACCATAAATTCAATTTTTTTTTTCTTTACTAATGCCCAGGCTCGTAGACTGATCAGCTTTCTTTAGGGCCACAACTAGGGGCGAGATATGATGCCTTTAACCGACGAATCGTTGCCCAGGGTACGCAAAGGGAGGCAGCATCAAGTGATCGCTGTAGGAACGGACAGAAGGAGAAACAGAAGAAGAAAGAAACATCCATGCCACAACCGGGATTCGAACCCGGGTACCGGCACACTGGCCGCAACGGCAGACCGCCGTCTAGACCGCACGGCCAACCGGCACGGCATAATGTCAATTCTATTGATCTTGCACTTGCAAGATGGAAAGACCTATAATGAATAAACCTAGTAGATGGTTTACGATAAACAGTGGTAATTATCTCAGTATTGTGGAATTCAATCACTATGTCAAGAAATGGTATCTTACCATCCTCAAGACGCTCCAATTGAAATTTAAGGGTGTTGTCAGCCATTTTGAATTCATTGCAAATGTGATGTTGGGTGGCTATAATCATATCGTCAACATATCGACCAAACAAATAGATATCTCGGCGATATTTGTTCAAAATAGACGCCTCAATAAAATACATGCAGATGAGGGCCGGACATTGCAATACCCAAAAAGATAACTTGGTTTTGCTTGAAAATCTAGTTCTTATGAATGAAGAACACTTTCCAAGAGCTGAATTAACTAGGTTAATTACATTATAATGAATATTCTTCCAGCTTATTTTATAAACGACTTAAAGCTATTAACAATACTAAATCCAAATTTTCCACCAATCCCAATAACATTAGTAAAACTTCTGATTCTAGATATTACTCCTTTCCATTCATACCTTCTGTAGTCCAATATATAATCAAATTATTTAAACCTTACAATTTAAAAATAGATTTTTCAGTTTTTAATAAACTAATCTTTTCTAAGACTAATACTAAGGATCCCACCAACATTGTTTATAGAATACCTTGCACCAAATCCAATCTCCCATACATTGGTCAAACGAAGAGGGTTCTTTCTGTCAGGGTCAATGAGCATCAGAAACCCTTCGAAACTAAAAATTCTTCCCGTTCTTCCACGGAATCTCATTACAACGATACTGGTCATGCTACAGATTTCATTAATACAACTGTCATCTAACGCCATCATTCTAATTTCGATAGGATATTGGCTGAAGCAATAGTCATCATTAAATATAATTCATAAAATCCTGTTACCACTGGAGCTATTGTAAGAAATTACCTTTAACACTTTTTTCCAAATTGTCCCGTCATTAGCCTTTCTATATCGATCCACAACGTTCCACTCGTGTAGTTGCTTATGGTTTGTGTGTGTGTGTGAGGGGGGGGGTTTGTTTTTGTTTTCCTCTGCCCTGTCCCTTCAATGTACTTGATTCTATGTACTTTATTCCCATGATTCTTATCGCTCAACCAATCGCACTATATAAACACTCTTCTAACCGCCTGTTTCTCAACGTGGGGCGCACGCCCACAGGGGGGCAATTTGATTGTTTAGGGGGGCAATTCTGAAATTGAGCAGAAAAATTTTTTTTGGTTGTGAAAGTAAAAAAAAAATGTTGGGTTTTATATATATATATATATATATATATATATATATATATTTTTTTAAATTATACCTAATGGTGGGGTATAGTATACTTTAGATACTTTAGGTGGGGCGCAGCACAAAAAAGGTTGGGAAACACTGTTCTAACCTGCCGTTTCCCCTCTTTCCTTAATTCTCCATACCTTGATAATGAAGAAGTTAGCCATTGAAACTATTGGTTTAAATTTAATTCTTTTTATGTTTATTTTCATGTTAGTTTTTCATTTCATTTCATTTTTTTTTATTTGAAATTTTAATTCATTTAAATAACCGTTAATTGTTTGCACGTTAATACTGTAATTTAAATTAATTAATAATCTGTTTCGAGTGCGATGATCTAGTAGCTAGTAAATCAACATATAATATTCAAGTATACCATCATAACTGATTTACTAAATATTTATTATAAAAAAATATGTTTATTAAAAATTATAAAACTTTAAAGACAGAACACAAAAACAACTTTAGAATATTGAATAAGATTCTGCTTCCGCAAGAGTCTGTATATACGTTTATTATATATCATTTTTATTCAATGACTGTCCTTTTAAAAAGAACTGGCGGAAAAAAAAAAAAAGAAATGTTTGGACAAGTTTAATTAAATTTGATCAACCGAAAAATAATCATGGGTTAAGAGTAACGGGAAGAATTTTAAATAAAATTTTCAGTCAATTAGATAAAAATATATTTAACATAATTCATATAAAAAAAAAGTCAAACATTATTAAACTTACGATTTAATTCAAGGTAAAATAAAGTGGAATTTATAAAAGATTTTATTTTTGTCAGTAGTTTTAGTCGTTCACATATTTACTTTATTCCAATATTTTTTTTTTTTTTTTTTTTGCTGTTAATGTTTTGTTAAATGTTATAATTGCCTTATACTAATAGACGTTCAATGCATTGAATATCATAGTTTGATTTCTGGTCGACATTAATTTCTGGTAAATGGTTGTCATTTATATCATTAATTTTAAAATCATTATAATTGCTCGTTCTTTTAAAATTGTTTTTATACTCTAATAATACTAAAAAAAAAAAACATAAATCTTCTAATTCTATTGTATTATGTGGGCCGAGTGGATACGGGCGCTTGGCTGCGGGTTGGAGGGGGCGGATTCGATACCCGGCCTCGGTGGAGGACATTATACACATTTATTATACACAAATATCTTATTCATTTCTACAAAACGTTAAGCTAAACCAGAGCTTCTCAACCTGTGTGCGACGGCCACGAGGATGCCTTTGGGTGTCGTAAGAAGATAATAAGTGGGCATCTATAATAAACACTAAGCTTTAAACACAGCTAATTGCTTTTATTTAGATTAGACTCCAAATCTCAAATAATCTGAACAGACAGAAATTTAAACAACATTCTGTATCGTTGAACAATGAAGGTTAATACAAGTATTATTTCACATTCAAATGGGCTTAAAAAGGACATTTTTAAGTCATTTCAAGGTACTTTTAAAATACTTGAAATTGAATGTTATCCAGGAACAAATCATGCTGAGGTTTCTCAAAGAATTCTTTTAGATGCAGTAAAGCAATGAAAAAGTGTTCCGCGGGATTATATCCAATATATCAGTGCGCCTTGCAAGGAAAAAAAAAAGTTTGAGACATACTAACATAAGTAAACTTTAATTTTGGACTGTCAATCGATACCAGATCCGTCAATTAACATCAAAATTTGATAGACAAAGGAACAGCTCAAAGCCTTATAAGATTTTGATTAAAAAAAAAAAAAAAAATAGATGAATTTAAAAAAAATAATCTTATATAATTGTCACTAATAATACTTTTTAAATATTGTAACTACTTAGTAAAAATATAAGCTTTTTTTTATACAGTAACCTCATCATAATCTCGATACCATGTGAATTCATAATGAAAAATTATAGAATAAATAAAATAAAATAAAATATAAAAAAAGAAAGAAAGAAATAATTAAATTCAAAGTGGAAAGCGATTTTAAATTAAATTTTTGACCGCAACATTTAAACAGAATCTGAGCGGGCGATAATTACTGCCATCTAGTGAGAGTCGTGGGAACTACAGCTGACAGAAAATAAATATGTATTTATAATAAAGCACTATAGACCCTAATAAAATGAAATCTTTCGAATAAAAAGTTAAGAATACGTTCTAAACTTATTTCAATATAAAATTATTATAGTTTTTGAATAATTATTCGTTTTTATTGTAGTATCTACATAGAAATTATGAAAACTGATACTTTTAAAACAGTAGCTCAGTCTTTCAAGCGCTTTAATTGTAACAAACGAAACAGAAACCTAAGTGGAAACTAAAACGCATGTAATAATGGACGACAAATATCTGAATGGTATTGAACGGAAAAACCAATACTCGATTACTATCTGATTACGTTATCTACACAAACATGTTATTTATGAATTGAATCTGACACTTAACTGGATAGATTTTAACTGAGAATAATAGTATTCGCTACAATATAATCGAACATTTACTCTATGCCACTCAAAAATTGCTACCACAACTACAACTGACAAGAATGCATTTACAAACAGAACAAAACAAAAAAATCTAAGGTTAATTTTTATTAAATTTTCTAATAAATAGCTACACAACATTTTACCAATTCTTTCAATTAATGAAACTTTTCTTAGATTTTCTTAGATTTCTTATTAAATGATGTTTCTTGCAAACCTATCACACGTATCCAGATACTATATTAGCTGGTTAACTTATACAAAACATTCGCAAAATAAAATCACTTCATCGCTTTCATTTTCCATTAAAATATTGAAAGCGTAACCATTGCAGACTCAAATTGTTTATCTTAGTTTTTGCAATTGTCTGGAGAAGCCATAGGTTCATTTGGGCACACGAGCTCCTTACCACGTCAAGAAATACCACGTACAAGAATTTTTCACTTCTTATTTTGCTTTATTTTTATTACTCAAGTATGTAGAATAAACGAAAATAAGAAAGAAAAAAAAAATTTAGGTTTTATTTTTTTGGATAGGACTTCTTTTTGATAACACTTAGTAATTATCAAAAAAAAAAATATTTTAAAGAAGAGAAAAAAAAAGTCAAGTTTCAACAAGACTCATTTTCGTTTATTTATTTTTTTTCTTTATTATTATTTGTTCATTTTTCAATGGAAAAGATAACAATTGCATTTCAGAAAAACAGTATTACATTGTTCACCAAAGAATAGTGTGGTAAAAAATAAAGCCAAATGTTAAGCATTGTTAAAACAATGAAAATTCTGTACTAAAAGAAATTTCTTCCAATTCCATTACAGCAATTCTGCACGAGACACTTTCTATTGTTTCAATCTGCCTGTAAACATACGATTCTGGTTTTCAGAAGCTTCACAGAAAGTTTCTTTCTTATTGTTACAATTTTTCTGTGTTAGTTCGTCGATTTATTTCTCCGGTGAATGCAAAAAAATAAAGCAAAATAAGAAACGAAAAATTCGTTTCTTTTAAGTTTGTTTTTTTCTTTGTTT